>VXBT01004902.1:523272-680531 GCA_013400235.1 Oriolus oriolus
CAGGAGAGCACTTGTTTGACCTTCTCTTCCCCCAGCAGAAATTGCTTACAGCCCTTTCTCTCTCATGTCTGGGTTTGGGGTTTTTCCCTCCCTAGTTTTTTCCCCCTTTTTTCCCCCTCCCTGCTTCCCCTCCCCGCCCCATCTGTTACAGGCTTGCGGAGCTGTGGCTGTTTGAAATTAAACGTGATCTTTACTGTACCAGCTGGGGTCTGTAATGTATCTGATAAATGAAGCTCTTCCCGTCGGTTTCAGGTCATGCAAGGAAAAGGGCAAAACTGGGGAGGGAGCTGGGCGGGGTTTCCCTTTGCTTTTCACAGTCAGGCGAGAGGAGTCTGGTTGATGTCTGCAGCAGATAAAGGAGACGAGGATCATCAAAAGACCCCAGAGCCCTTTTATCTTTCTTCCGTTTTTCCCTTTAATTTCATTTGTCGCTGCTGTGTTGTCTGCCTGCTTGTTTCCCCCTTCAGAAGGGGTCGGGAGCACCAGGGCCCTGGCTGAGGTAGTAGTTTGTGCTGTTGGTCGGGTTGTGACATTGCCCGCTGTGGAGATAACTGCGCAAGCTACTGCCTTGCTAGTGCTGGTGATGATCAGCTGCAGATGAAGACAATGACAATGGGAATCCCCTTTGTTTTCTCGGGATTGCATGCTGCTGAGGTGGCAACAATTCCTTCTCCTCCTAGTTCTGCAGGAGGAATCTAGCCTTGGCCACCGAGATGAGTAGTGGGGTTCGACCCCATCAGTAGGATGCTCCTTCTTTTGCAGAGCTGGAGGAAAAATCACTAGTTTCATGCTGTTTGGAGGGTACCTGAATTTGGGCTGAAGAGCAAGTGTCTACATTTCTTCTGGTGCTTAGACCTTATTATTCACCTGGCGTCCTTAAAAGAGGTGGATTTTCTATTTTGTGAATATGGAGATCACTGACAGACTTGTATTTTCTGTGTTCTGAATATGCAAAACTTGTATGTGTGATATTAAGTGCTTTTGTCTGAATGGTAAAAAATCTTGAGTATTTCTCTAAGAAAAGCAAAACTATGTAATTACCACTTTATATTGATAAGAGACTCTTTTTTTTACAGTATAGTTGACTAATTGTACTGCTTGGTGCTCACAATTTGAGATGAACTTCTGAGATATCTTTCCTGTATATTTTGACTTATTGTGAAAAGCAAAGTCATGAATTTGCTATTGTGAATTAATTAAAATTGCTGGTATATTTATAGTGATGGCTAAGGGTATCTTTTTGATACAAATTTTAGTGTGTTGATCGATTATTACAATGGCTTAAACTTGGAATATATTAAAACCTTTACAATAAATGTGCATAACTGTCTCATGTTTTTAAAAACAAGAGTTAATTTTTCAGTCAGAATTTTTATAAGACCTAACTATGAGCCTGTTAAATTTATAGTGAAAACTGAAGCTGTAACTAAACATTTGAAATTAAGTCGGTGCCTTAGTAGTGCTTCTAATTCACAGTTCTAATGTATTTATAATACTGGGAAGAAACTTAAAGATATTTAACGCTACCTCTGTTTTTGAATTGTTTGAACTCATTAGGTGTTTAGAAGACATGCAAAGGTTGCTCTTGCACCTCTGCTAATTGCAAAGTGTTTTGCAGAACACAGAGGAAAAGTTTAATCTGATGATACTTCATTTTTACCCTGTGCACTGCATTATTCTGGTAATTCAACCTTTGTAATGAATTAAACTTTTCAAAAGCTAGGTATTCTCATGCTCACTAATAAACTAACACATTAATTGTTGTTACTAATAGGTTTTCTCTGAACTAAAATAGCAGTCATAGCTGTTGACTGTTTCCAAATTTAAATCACCCTTGGTTTTTTTTTCCCTAACTGATTGAAGGGTCAGAAAGGATGCTATAGCTGCCTGCTTTTCATGTCCTAACAAACAGCACATATCAAGCAGAGCTTGTTTGATCTGGAAGTTAGGATGGTGTTTTCACCATCTACGTTTTAGGCATTTTATTTTAACTACCTAGTCCACCAGTCCTTGTCTCTTCAGTGGAGATGGCAGAGATACATCCCTGATACAAACCGTGCTGGCAAGTGCCTTAGCATTATTTGATCTGAATTAGCCTTTCAAGGAGCTTGTCTGTGTATGTTGATTGTAAAGGAGGTGAAGGTGCTTTAGCTAAGCTAAGTGCCTCGTAGGTGGGTTGTGTGAAATTGTCCTCCCTGTTGCTTTGCCTTATGCTCAGGCAACTTGGATAGGACTGATCTTGGCTCCCGTTGTAGTTTTTTGGGTTTGAGGGAAAGAATCAATGAGAGAAAATACGCTTGACCATGTTGCCATTAAGCACTTAGTTGTTTTATCTCCTGTGTAAAGTATCTCCTTTAAACTTCACTTGCCACCTGAACAGTAGCACTTTGAACTGTGGATGACTTAAGGAGAATGTTAAGAACCTGTACTAAAATGAGACAGTGGTACTGAAATAATGCATGTAGAGGACTGCTGAAATGCTGTATGATGCATGAGGTGGTTTGTCCTCATGTCCACATGGGTCTTGGTTGTGTATTGCTCAGCAGGTTTTAGGTAAGTAAATGTGAATTGTTTCTTTGAGGAGTTGCACACAAGATGCTTAGCTTTGCCCTAGGGCTATCCATACATTTCTTGGTTCAGAACACTACTCAATCTAGCATTCAAAATACAGAAGTTAAGCCAGTCAAATTCCATCCTTAGTTTTGTCCTAGTCTCAGCCCTTACTATTTAACTGTCCACCTTCCCTAGTGTACTTGCATGATGAAGGCTGTGACATCAGGCTTTGAGGCACAATAATTCTTCAGTGGAATGGAGAGCCTTACCTTAGGGATGTTGTAAAAGTCAAGGCTCTGAAAATACTGTGAAAACCTAAAATGGCAAGAGTAGCTTGTATCTTGTAAATTTAGTCATTCTTTATTGTGATTTGATGGATTAGTTTGGAAAGAAAAATTGCATCATGCCAGTTAAAAAGCAGTACTACTGGCATGTTATTGTCTATGGCATCGTTGCTTTCTGAAATTTTTTTCCGCTTTATTCTTCAGAGATTTCACTCACTGAAACTTTTTGTGTGAATTTTTTATAGAAACATTAAAATAGGCACATGGCTGAGTTGATGGAATTTCTCTGCAAAGTTATTTAGTTTATAGTGTCTCTATTGTGTATTGTTTGCTGTGCTGGGTGAGAAAGTACTGCAAGAAATGTTTGTCTGTAGCTTTTCTGAGCACTTCTTTTGACTCATAGAATAATAAAAATGCATTGAGATTCACAGCATAGTCCATTAAGCTTTAGATGCTCTTATTCCCTGGTTTGATGTCTTTTTGCGCTGTTGTCTTACCTATTTTGTGAAGAGCAGTCACCAGCTGCTCACCCCTCCAGCTACTGTCTGTCAGTGCTGCTTCTAAAGATACTGGCATGCATCAACCTAAAATCTTAGATGCAAGATAGTTGCTTCCCTGCAGGGTGCAGTTGCCCTCTCTGTCACCAAGGAGAGTGCTGTGTTCCCATGCTAGCGAAATTGATATTTGAGAACTTGTCTTCACTGGGGGCTGGCTTGGGCCTTTTACTTTATTAGGTCCTGGACCATGCACATAATAATGTCTGAGACCTCCTGCTTTACACTGGGAAGCAGCTTGAGACAGTAAGAGGAAATGCCAGTTTCTAGCCAATTACATCTCTAAATACATAAGCACTTACTTAAAATGCTTCAGTGCATTAAATAAATTATGTGTGGCTTTTCATTTGATACTTTCTCCATAAGAATGAGTACAAATTAACATAAGGAAATGCTTAGTAATTACAAATGAAAGTGGACCACATTCTTTATGTTTAAATAGTTTACGTGCATCTTCCACTATCCTATGCTTTAGTGTTACTCAGTGAAATCAGAGAAATTAGTTCTAGAACATTGCTTCTGGAGGAAGTTTTATATCTGTTACATACACACACGTACATATATACGTGTGTGTGTGTATATATATATATATACACACACACACGGTATATGCCTCTAGAGAGATTCTGTAGCAGAAATGGAAGTGTCACTCAAAAGTGTGAAAGTTTGGGAAACCGGTCTTACATATGCATTACAGTTCTCTGGAATGTCTTGAAATTAGTCTTCTAATATATTTTTGGTCATAATTTTTAAAAATGTATACATTTATTTTTAAGAAAGTAGTCAGTCTTTTCATCTGAGCAAGATGAGCTTTTTAGCAAAGAGGCTTTTAGCTTCTCAGCTACAGTAGTGTATAGGCTTTGTGAACTTCTGTCCAAAATGAACATTGTCCTGCCACTGAAGGACATGAGGAGAAATATAACAGAAAAAGTTACCTGCACTGGGGTTCTACTGGAATCCCTGAAGTGAAAGGCTTGCATTTAATGGAAAGGGGCAGGAGTGTTTCCTTGGACATGGAAAGTGCTGCATCACAGGCAAAGCTGCCATGTTTGCTCTGGGAGGCAAGACTGAAGACTGGAAGTGAACTTCTGTTTCTTTTCCCTGTCCAAGACTTTACCAGCATTAAAGGCTCTTTTACCAGGTCTTACGGTTTCTCTTCCCAAGTTTGGTTATTTGTGCTGTTACTCTGTTTCCTTTGTACCTAAAGTTCTCACGTTACTAGTTTATGTAGCCTGCTTGCCTCTGCAACCCAAGCAAAACTGCCTGTGTTGTCTTGGGTGACAGCATTTGAAGTCTGCCTGCCTGTTTTAGGCTTCTGGTGAAGGTTTGCAGTGGCTACAACAAAGAACTGTGTTAGTGCATGTGATTAACTACATCCAGAACTTAGTGATCCCAGTGTGTCAGTACACACATGGAAAAGAAATCCAGTCTTGCACATTCTTTCGTAAGTTCTGGAAGTCTCTTATTCTAGGCCAGCTAAGAAAATAGCGTCCATGACACCGAGTTATCAGATCCCTTCCTGGTCCCTGATCACTTTATTCATATTTTGTACCCTCTCCATGGTAATTTCAACTCTTTACGGCCACTTGAGAGAAGGTTGATGTTTTAAAAGAAAATTATGTACTTCTGACTGCCCTGAAAATTGGTTTAAACATCTTGTTGTTAAATTAGTGTGATGTATTCAAATTCCTCCTTTCATGTGAGAACTTGGAGTATGCTTCATCCCATTCTGAAGGGTGCTTTGCTGTCCATTTCACCCTTTGCAAGAAGGGAGGATTTTGTCTTCAAATTAACCAGCCTTGTCCCACAAAAATGAGATGAATGAATGGGTATGAAAATGCTGGCATTGAATGTGACGAGGTCCTGTTTATCCTATCTTCTCTGTGGAGGTTTGTATGTATTGGGAGAGAAGAGGGGTAGTTTTGCTCTTGGTTAACTGTTGAAGTACCACCTTAGGAGGAACTCTCCAAGTGATAGCCCAGTGACCTCGTATTACCTGTGGTGCATGTTCCTAGAAGGAGCATTACTTTGGTGCCAAGGCTTTTGACCAGAAAGGCAAGAGCATCTGTTGTATGCCACCTGCAAAGAAAAATAGTAGGTGTGAAGGCAAGTTAAAAAAAAAAAAAGGCAACAGATTTTCAGCTGCTTTGAAATCTACTTTTTTAAAAAAAATCTGGTGTCTAGTTTATCTGGTAAAAATCAGTGTTTTGTGTGTGTGGTTTTTGTCGAGGTGGTGTGTTTCAGGCTGAAGCTTAGTTTTCAGTCTAAAAAGGGTCTTGTTCACTGCCAGAGTTTCTGCACCATGCTCTTAAAGGGGAGACTGGTCCAGCTGGGCTTCCAGACTGAAGCTTCTGCAAGATTAAAATAAACCTAAAAATGCTAAATTTTAATTACTAGAAGCTTTTCTCATGATGGTGAATTACACTTCAGTATTTGAAATATGAAGTGGTGCCTTTTTTCCTGAAGTAGGGGTAAGTGAAAGCTGTATGAGTCTTGTCCAGAAAAATGATACCCGACATGCATTTTGGTTTTGTACAGTACCATGGGATTCATCAGGCAGCAAACAGTGTGTGCAGCTACTACAGACATGTTCATCTTTCATGCAGGGAGAAGTGTGGTGGTGCCTAACAGAAATAGCACAGAGGAGCCAAAAGTGATCTCAAAACCTGGAACATTTCTGTGAGCCTCTGTGCTGTTTCCACTCCTGGTATTGGAGCATGGGGCCTTCAGAACCTTCTGAAAAATGTATTGCTGTGTCAATGATCTATGTAAAAGGTACTAATTCATGTAAGAAAGCAATCACCTGGATCAGTTTTTCCATTCCCCCAGTGCTGAGGGGATAGATTCCACTATTGTGTGTTTCCTTGGATGATTTTTAGGTGAGTTGTAGATTACCCTGAGTTATGCCAGGAAGAAGATGAGGCTAAGGAGGTAGATGTTTAGTGGCGTGTGTTCTTTTTGTTCTCTCTGTCCCTAATTAGAACACATGTATTAGAAGCTGAGGGTGATGTAGGGCCGAAGTACAGTCCTCTGTGACGTGGTTTGTCTGTGCAGTAGATGCACAGGCTGACTCTTGTTCATGAGGCCCTGGGGTTCTTCCTGTCGTGGTTTAACCCCAGCTGGCAACTATGCACCAGCAACTGCTCACTCACTCTCCCCAGCCGGGTGGGGAGACAATTAGGAGAGTCAAAGTGTGAAAACTTGTGGGTTGAGAAAAAAGACAGTTTCATAGGTAAAGCAAAAGCTCCATGTATAAACAAAGCAAAACAAGGAATTTATTCACCACTTCCTGCATGCAGGCAGGTGTTCAGCCATCCCCAGAGAAGCAGGGCTCCAACATGCCTAATGTTTGCTTCGGAAAGCAAACACGATTGCTCCATCCTCGTTCTTCCCCCAGCTTTATATACTGAGCATGGTGCCATATGGAACAGAATATTCCTTAGGTCACTTGGGGTCATTTGTCCAGGCTGTGCCTCCTCCTAAATTCTTGTGCACCCCACCTTTCTTGCTGTTTTGTAGGCCTGTTTTGTAGGGTTGTAGGTGAAGAGCTGTCACTTTCCCAACTACATCAGTACACGTCAAGAGGAACTGCCCTCTGTGGAAACTCCGGATGAGAGCTAGAAAGATGGTGAAGGGTCTAGAAGAGAAGCTGTAGGAGAAGTGGCCTGGAGAAGAGGAGACTGAGGTGAGACCTCGTCGCAGTCTACAATTTCCTTGTGAGGGGAGGGGCAGGCACTGATTTCTGTGGTGACCAGTGACAGGACCCAGGGAAATGGCCTGAAGTGGTGTCATCAGAGGATATTAGAAAAAGGTTCTTCACCCAGAGGGTGGCTGGGCACTGGAACAGCACCAAGCCTGACAGAATTCAAGAAGCATTCGGATAATGCTCTCAGCCACATGGTGTGATTCTTGGGGTGTCCAGTGCAGGCCCTGGAGTTGGGCTCAATGATCCTATTAGGTTCCTTCCAGCTCAGGATATTCTATGATTCTATGAGCCTTGCTGCACCCAGTTCTGGTCAGCTGGTGGAGTGGACAATTACAATGGGTAAATCTGATGTCTGAATCTGTTACTGGCAGATTGTATCATGATGATGGAAAAACTTACTGCATGATGTTTTTTCTGCAGTTCTCAGGCCAAGTAGAAAATAAATCACTTCCTTACCTCCACTTACCTACCTGCTTACCTCATTAGGAGCCAGTATCTACATAGACAGTGGGCTGTACTGAATGTGTGGTATGTGTGCTTTCTGAAGTCTTCTTTCTCAAGGTGATAATTGTAAGTGGTATCAGGATGCACATTGCATTGTCACAGGTCCATATCTGTCTTGTGCTGCTCTGTGTCATGTAACCCTATCTGATTTACACAGTGATTTCAGTCGTGCTGAAATTTGGCAGCGTAGAGATACAGTGTGGTGGTGAAATAGTAATCATTTGAGCTAGGCTCATTGCTGGTGCCATCAGTATCATGGTGGCCTTTCATGCTGCAAAACTTGCATATGGACCCAAGAAATGCTTCTGTCAGCAAGGATGCAGTAGGTTACTTTTGTATAACCTCATGTAGGTTTGGCTAGAATGCCTAGAGGAAGGTAGGTTTGAACTGGTATCAAGTGAGAGCTAGCACTGCTATACACATTAAATGTTTATAGGTGTGCCAGTCTACCAGCTAAGATGCCATTATTTTCCAGGTCCCTCAGGTTTCTTCTCTCCCTTGTGACTGACTTTTCCACTACTGCCCAGCCTCATGAATGTCTTTCTTCTTTCCAGCACCTGAAAGATTGCTTTCTTGTCATGTTAGTGCCTGATGTCATACATGATCTGTCATGCATCCTGTACCCAGCTGCTGCCTTTGCTACATTAGTACATGGTTATAGGCTAGAGTAGAAGAGAAAATAGGGAAGGATGGCAGAGAAAGCAAGTGCTTAACCTTACCAATCCTTTTTAATAGTTGAAAAGTAAAAATGGTCTGATGATGCAAGGAAGTGCAAGGCTTAAAGAAAGCAGATAAATAGTAGTGATGCTAATCAAAGCACAAAATTATCAGTACCAAGTCTAGTGGGAGCAGAGGTGCTTAAATATTTATATAGTAAGTTCTCCCCTCCCTTTCCCAGTCTTGTACTACCTATGGCCCTGCTGTTGTAGCAGCATGATGGTGGAGTGCTTAGGATATCTCATGGCTCCTGACAACCTCCAGCAGCCACCACATGAGCTGCAGCCAGCTGAAGCTGAATCTGGAGGCAGTGTGTGAACAGTTCAGGTGCCATTAGGACCTTCAGTGTCAGGAAGCCCTAATGCAGGTGGCTCAGCTGGTCATGATGATCATGTGTAATGCTGCCCAGATGGCTCTGGTCAGTTCATGCCAAGGATGGACTTGGCATTTGCCCAGAAAATCGTTTATGGTAATTCTGAGGTCTTTGTGGTACCCTTCACAGCCTCCTATTGACTGGAGTGGCGGGAGGGGTTGCAGGCAGCTGTGGAGCAGCAGGACCCACTGTCAGCAACCAGCAGAGACTGAGCCACTGGAACTGAGCTGTGCACGGGGCTGCTTCCTAAGGCCCGTCTACTCTGGCACTCTTATTCTGGCAGAGCTTACTCAAGGCTGAAATTAGCAGTTCTGTATATGGATGCCAGTATTGTTCATTCCAGTTATCAGTGCTCAGGAAGGCAAAATACCATCCATAATGACAGGTGCAGATGACAGAGTGATTGATGGGACAGTACACGTGGAGCATTTACTGTTACAAAGCAATCCAAATTGTTTCCTTAGTCACAGTCCAACATATTTAACACTGTAAACCATGAAGGACCATATATACCAGCAAAAAAAGTAGGCTACATCTGCAGGATGTGTTGTATGGAGACCTAAAAGTAGTTTAAGGTAACAGATGGCAACTCTCAGTCTGTTATATAAAATTATTTGTAAACGTCAGGAAAAAGATAAAAATAGAATTAATTCAGTCAAAAATTCCTGCAGGTTTAAAGAACATATTGAGATTATATCTGATGGATAATAGGAGTGTTTGACAGGAAAATTATTGCAGTGGATCCAGTGTTTTGAAATTAAGCCTAAATGGTAGAAGAGGAGGGCTTCCCCCCTCTTCATCTCCTTTGGAATTTGTTGATTAAGTAAAAAGATTTGCAGCTTTTACCTTCAAAGTCAGCACCAGTGTGGGTCACCACACTTCAGGGTTCAATCACGATGCTTTGAAACACCAAAGTTCTCAGACTAAGCCAAGGTTGCAAGGACTGAGGTGATTTTACCATCTTTACAGACTGAGCTAGTCGAAGCCATTATTCAAATTACCAAAGACTTCACTCCTTTTGTCCCTTTGTGCTTTTGTTTCTCTCTTTCTTTGCTAGTCTTCTGATTTTTTCCTTTATGCTAATCAAATTCCATTTGATTAGCCAAAAACTTGCCTTCTGCAACCTCGTGACCAGGTACAAAGCAGTGTCTTTGATGTTACAATAGTTTTGGTAGACCTTGAAGTGACTGAAAGATGACACCTTTTCATTAATAGTGGCTGGTATGGGAGAACCAAGGAAGGCCAAATGGCACTTTCTTACTTGTTTAGTATTCAGGTTTTTTTCCTCCCTCTCTCTCTCTTGTTATGTTTATACATCCCTTTTGGCTTCACACTGTGAATCTCTAAGCTATTTCAATTTGGTTTCCCATCCCTAAAAATACCATTAACACTATTACCAACATTTTAGTTTGTCAAGACTGTGAAAACAGGAGTGTTATTTCTGTTCTATATTTTGTATATCTAACATAGTGGGAAAGGGATACAACTGAAGATTTAGGTTACCCTTCAAATACTTTAACTGGGTAGTACTGCCTCCCCCACATTCTTTATAAACTGCTTGCATATTTCTTGTATGGTAGTCTGCAATGGAAGTAAGGAGGATAAAATTGCTGGGTGCATAACTTTGACATTTCATACGGTGCAAAGCAGCATCGTGTTAACTCCTTTGCACTGATTTTGGCAGTATACAAGGATCAAGGTAGTCACCATAGGGACTATATCTCATTAAGCAAAAGTTTAGAAAAGGGGCTGGCAGAGTCCTCTTGAAGTGGACTTATGTAACACACAGAAATAAAGCTGTTAAGCTAAACAAACCAATCTTCCTGATATGCAACACTTCATTATTGTATATTGATAAACTGATCATCTTAATTCAGAAAGAAAATGGGTCTGTTGGAGAGAATTCAAAAAATTAAGTGTTTGGGGAAAAAACTGCCAAGATACATGCTGTATATGTGGTCAGCAGATCAAAGAACAGGATGGAAGGTAATATAGCACTTACATATATCAAAGATTGTGGGCAGCTTTTAATAATATACAGAGTCACAGAAAATGAAGCTGTATCTTATGCCATTAATTTCTACAGTTTGAGCTGTAGGAACGATTAAACCTTTGAACAACTGACTGGGAAAAGTGGTAGAATTGAAGCGTGCTATAGCTCTTAACAACTGTGTCTTTAAACAATGCACACTGACCCATGTTTGATGTTTGACATTTGAAAAGGTTATAAGGCTGTTGTATAGAGCAAGTGACAAAAGCGGTACCACTAGGCCAGAACATTACCTGAGACTGTCTTCAGCATCAGACTCCATGGCTACTTAATGGATAAGCTTCTGCAATGATTTCATAGCCTGGTCTTCAAACAGTCAGCTCCTTCTACCTGGTAGTCTGGGCCCTGGACTTCTCTTTTTCAGGAGGTGGTAATCCTACCATCCTTACTGTACTTAAAGTCCTCGGCTCCATTGAGTCCAAAAGAGACAATGACTATGGTAATGATTATTCTCTTCTTCCTGTAGTATAAAAATCTGCAGAATGCCTATGGCTATCAATTGAATATTCAAAGTCAGTGATTTCCTTTCTCTTTTCCTCCTGGGGTGGGTGGGGTGGGGNNNNTGGGGTGGGTGGGGGGGGGTGAGGGGATGGGAAATCATTAACAAGCACTCCTGCAGTATTATACACCACTGTTTCCTCTATAAAATACAGTTATTCCATGCCTGTCACTAGTGTTTCCTTGGCTTCACATCCTGCTGCCTTCACCATTCCTAGAAATCATGCTTAAACTTACGTTCCTGATGGTTCACAAGGCACCTCTAGCTTAGAGACATTCTTTTGGCCTTTAGAATGAGTTGCTTCTTTCTGTAATGACTTTGAGTCGCCTTTAGTGTTGTCCTTCTGCTGGACATAGCTCTCTCACGATCATCTAAATGCATCTGACAGGTATGTTGGTCATGGAATGTGCTCAGAGATGTCCAACCACCAAACCCACTTCTGGATCCTGTCTTCCTTCCCTGCATCTGGACATCCTTCTGCCCTCCCACTGGGAACAACACCCAGCCCAAAGCTTTGTCAGCAGAAGCCTAGGGTCCTTAGGTCCCTTTTCCTTGTAGCTGTAGCAGTGTCTGCCCATCCTAACCTGTACAAAGAGAGATATTCTATTCCTTCCTTGAGCAGCTACTGAATTAATTTTCCTCTTCCTGTCACGAAAAGCCAGGCTTTGCCGGTAGGGTGGTAGTGAGAGAAGCCCACTCCCTGCCATGCTTGGTCAGCTGCTGCAGACTTAGCCAAAAGGATACATAGCTGCTGCTGTAGTGACCTGGGAAGGGTGAGGAGCAGTGGCTGATGCTGAAAGGCACTGCTCTTGTGCTTTTTTTCGCAGCCCTGCAGCTCTTTTTGCCTGGTTTTATATGCTGGAGTGTGAACAGACTCAGGAGGTGTTATGCTGTCACCTTAAAGGAAAAGGGCTAATCAGGAAATCTCCACAAGTCACAATCTGAACTGCTGATTGGACTGTAGGTGGAACTTTTTGTTGTTGTTGATTTTGTTAGTTTGGTTGATTGGTTTTGTTGTTGTTTGGGGTTTTTTGGTTGTTTGTTGTTTGGGGGGGGGGCGTTTAGCAATCAGTGGCAAATACCTAGTAAATACTTGTTGGTGTTGCAATTTAAAAATGCTGCTTATAAATGGAGAATTTCTATGCTATGAGATAAAGCTTGTCAGTGGGACTGCATTGGCAAGTAGGTTACAATCATTTTAGTGTCTTGGCATGGCTGTAACGGAATACTTCCTTTGCTTTCACTGAAGCTTTGCTTCCTTTGCTGTCATCATTGGCTCTGGTTGTGAATAGCACATTGCTTCTCTTGGGGTGCTTATTCAAGTACAGCTGCAAAAAAACCCCCTCAAACAAACTCGAGTTGTCTGCTTCAGGAAGGTTAGTCTTCTCAAACACTTCCCTTTTCTTTGTTCTCACCTTAATTCCAGCAGATTTTGTTTTCCATATTATTAAATATGGATCTTCATTCAGCAGTGGTTCTTCCATGTATGTCTTTTTTGGCTATAGAAAGCAACTGGGGAATTCATGGATCCACTGCCAGTATGGTCCGTATTCCTTTGAAGTAATACAGGTCATGTGCTCTATTTATGGAAGCATCTGAGAAGCTGTTGCAGCAAGAAACTATCATTTAACCTGGGCCATCAGATCAATCTACATAATGGTCTGATTTTCAGTTAAAAAGAATCAGAAAAGCTGTGATAAAGGCTAATTTCCTTAGATTCCTCCTTCTTTTATACAGGAATGATACATTTAATTTTAAGTGTCTGTGTTTGTGCCAACAGATTTTTCTCTTAAGCTAGTGCTGAGAAATTGCTCTTCCTCTCCAAGGACACTCCTATGTGTCTTGCTACAGGATAACCAGCTGAACCTAATCTCAGCCTTTTTCAACACTTGAAAGGAGCTGTTAACAGAATTTTTCAGGAAACATAGACTGAGATTTTTTCAGCTGCCCGAAGCGAACTTGGGGAAGCAGTGAGAGACCAGGGACTCAAACACAGTGGTACACAGATGGGTCTGGTGGTTTGGAAGTAGTCTGAAGCTATGCGAAAATGACTAACCTTTTCTGTGAAACCTGGATGTACTCATGAGGAGTCTGCAGCCACCTGCCATGGTATTGTACCTAAACCACAGACTGGCACATTCGCTGCAATGTTAGGCCGTATTCTGAAACCTGATACTGAACCTGATCCAGAACATCGTTTCCTGTTTGTAGTTCAGGTGTGTTGCTGTGTAGTACAACTTGTTCAGCTGCCTTTGTATTTCTAGTAAGAGCCTGCAAAGCTTGGCTTGTCTTAAAAGGAAAATGGTGAAGGAGCAAACAGTGTTCTCTATCTCACTGTCATGCCGAGGTTATCAGAAATGCCTGTTCTTGGTATCTACAAAAGAAAAGATGGAACTATTTGAAAAGCAACACATGTATTTTTATTTTCTCACACTCTCACCTCCTTTTATCTACTCTAACCTGAATTTGGCAAACTGCAGGATGGGTGAATTATTTTATTTATGTCGATATTTGAAAATGATGGAGAGAAGTTGGAGTTCTTACACTCTGACTTGAGAGTGCCTGCTGCTTCATGTAAGAACATGCTATTTTATATCAAGAAGTATGTAAATAAGCAGGTCCTTAAGAGCTGCACAAATTTAAGATGAAAGTATGATCATTTTCTCCAGCAATAATTCCATGTCTTTATTGAGTTTCCATTTTGGCTGGTTTTTTCTTTTTGCATTTAAAAAGTAACTTCCATTCTCCCTCAAGTTATTTAGCAGTTTGAAAAAAGGACACATCTTTACATACATGTGGAAAATAATTTTCTTAAAATGAATGCATCTATTCAGGCACTTTTTCACACCTTTGCCTGACAGACCTTTTTTTCCTTTTATTTTTTTTAAATGATTTTGACCATTCCCATGTGACTATTTTCATTAGCTTTTCCCAAAAATACACTGTTCTAGAGAGAATCCTAGGCTTGTGACTGAAATCAAATGAGTTTCAAACATAAACTAATGACCTCATTTGTCTTGCATAAAATATGTGGGGTTTATTTTTGTTGGAACAGTATAACCTTACCATGTAATGAACATAAAATACATCTCCTGATTCAATGTTCTTATAATTTAACCCCTTCCTCCTTTTCTGAATTTGGTTACTTCTTCCTATCAGAAGAAGACTTCACGTCCTCATGATGTTTTGTTTATTTAGGGTGTCTTCTTTTGTTAAGATGACCCCATGCAGTGCTACAGGCTGGGGGAAGACTGGCTGGAAAGCTGCTCAGTGGAAAAGGACGTGGGAGTGCTGGTCAACAGGCAGCTGAACATGAGCCAGCATGTGCCCAGGTGGCCAAAAAGGCCAGTGGCATTCAGGCTTGTATCAGCAATAGTGTAGCCAGCAGGGCTCGGGTACTGACTGTCCCTCTGTACTCGGCACTGGTGAGGCCACACCTCGAGTGCTGTGTCCAGTTCTGGGCCCCTCACCACAACAAGGACATTGAGGTGCTGGAACGTGTCCAGGGAAGGGCAGCAGAGCTGGTGAAGGGGCTAGAGCACAAGTCCCATGAGGAGCAGCTGACAGAACTGGGGGTGTTCAGCCTGGAGAAAAGGAAGCTCAGGGGTGACCTTATCACTCAAAAACTGCCAGACAGGAGCCAGGTGGGGCTTGGCCTCTTCTCCCAGGCAACAAGTGACAGGAGGAAAGGACATAGCGCCAAGCTGTGCCAGGGGAGGTTCAGGTTGGACATTGGGAAGAATTTCTTCATGGAAAGGGTCGTTAAGCATTGAAACAGACTGCCCAGGGAAGTGATTGAGTCACCATACCTGGAAGTGTTCTAGAAATGACTGGATGTGGCACTTAGTGCTACGGTTCAGTTGACAGGGTGGTGATCTGTCATAGGTTGGACTTGATGATGTTATAGGTCTCTTCCAACCTAGGTAATTCTGTGATTGTTTATCAACACGGTATTGAGTTTATAGTGACTAGACTTTTACTCTTTTATATTTCAAATAATGCTGGTAAAAATCTCATCTTCCCTACACCAGCCCCCAATTGTTAATGACTACATAGAGGAGTGTGTTGTAGGAATGGATTCTAGTAGAACACATTTCTAAATCTTCTTCCAGTTTATACTAATAGCAGTATTTTCTTCTCTCTCTGAAGGTTTTCCCCTTCAAAGAAAGGAAGTTTAGTTAGTCGCACTTAAATTCTGATGACCAAGCTGATTATTACTTAATTATTGTCCTACTGGTGCTTGAAAATCTGGCAGTAAGCTTAGTATTTCATAAGAAATGCTGAACTGTAAACACTTATACATGCATTTTGAAGTAGTTTATGTACTTGCCCTTTCTCAAAGCTCTCTGACCTTACCTAATCTGATTATGTAGAAAAGATGGTGGGCAATTGCGGTTAAATATTGCTATTTTTTTTACTTCTCTGTGGTGGGTAAACCTTGGATGCCAGGTGCCCACCAAGTCACTCTGTCACTCCCCCTTCTCACCTGGACAGGGGAGAGAATAAGATGGAAACAGCTTGTAGGTTGACAGTCTAATAAAGCAAAAGCAAAAGGTTGTGTGTACACAAGCAAAGAGAAAAAAATGTATTTTTATTCTCTATTTCCCATCAGCAAGCAATGTCTGGCCCTTCCCAGGATCCAGGGCTTCAGCACACGTAGTGGTTGCCCCGAAAGGTAAACATTGTGAATAATGAATGCCCCCTTCCTGCTTGTTTTCCCAGTTTTTATAACTGAGCTGACATAGGGTATGAAATATCTCTCTGGTCAGTTTGGGTCAGCTGGCTTAGCCATGTCTGTTCTCAAGACCTGATGTAACTGGTACTCCTTTCTGAAGAAAAATGGGTAGCTGTCATGATAATGGATCTGGAAGCATGTTTTCTAAGATAAAAATTAAAGATTTGCATCTGAAACCTTCAGTGATCCAGTGAACAGAAGTGTACAGATTTCCTAGAAACTTCCAGTGGCATTTTCCCATTTCCTGAAGAAGGAAGGGTAAAAGTGTGATGATCAGCTGATGACTCAAGAGTTGGTGCCAAGATCAATGGATTATTGAGAACAGTACAGAAAAAAATCTTCCATAATGGATATGCTAGTATTATGGATACTTTCTGAGATTCAGTTTAGAGCCATGCAGTGGGCAATAAAGTTGAGGAAGAGCTACATTTATGTACAAACCATGATTACGTGAACACATGGAAGGGCATAGGATATGAAGGCTCATCACAGAGTATGGCATGGAGAAAGACACAGAGTGCTGTTAGAGCAACAGTCATCCTCGGCAGATTGCTGGGATAAAAAAACTCCACACATGAGAAGGCTTACGTGAGATGGTTGTAAAACCATTGAGGAATAAAATATGGGTTTCCAAGAGCCCCTTCCTGTTGTACGGTCTTAAATGTTCATCAAGATGGTCTCTAACTGTTTCTCTTGATTTTGTCTTATGACAACTTCTTTTTGTTAACTGTCGTTTTGTAGTGTCATGTCACTGTTGCACACTTAACATTGCAGCTCGGTGGTTTTTAAGCATTTCAGCCTTCCCCCTGTCTCTTGAAACAGAAAGGTAAAATAAATCCATAGCCACATGCTTCTTCGTTGTTCTTTCTTACTCAAAAGCTTGTTCTGCTTTATAATGTAGTTTCACTTGCTTTTTAAACCAATTACTTTGCCATGGCTGAACACTCTTAACCCGACTTTTGAAGAAAACAAGGTTTATGTGATTGTGCTAATATCTGCTAATCTTTCCTTGAATTCATTGGCATATTTCATCCAGATTTAACCAACAGGAAGAAAAATCAGAAATATTAAGTTTCTGAAAAAATTATGCCTTTGTCTAAACAGCTCTGTAAAGAAGAGAGCTTGCTAGTGGAAAGGCTGCAAGAGCTCAGTCTCATTAGTTACATTAAAATCCACATGAGAAATCATCCTATAAGTACAACTCCAGAGGAAATGGCAGTGTAAGAAAAACACAGGAAACTCTAGAACTTTGCTAAACTAATGGCATACACACATGAATCATTCTTGGTCCCAGTTTTAAAGGACTACTGCTCATCCCCCTCTAAGTTAAGTATGTATAGAAAGTGTGCTAAAAACTAGCATAGGGTTTCTCAGCAGCGGTGCATGATCAACATATATTCAAACAGTCTATTTTAAAGATGAAAATTCTGCTGTTAGGAGAAAAGAGAATGTGTTGAGAACAAGACTGTTTCATGGCAGTTCTTTTATGAAGTGCACTTTTTAAGAACACAGGGTAATTATTTTGAAGTTATGACTTCACAAATTTTTATTCTTCTGAGTAATTTCTTGAAAGCCCACTTGTCTACATCAGTGCAGATGACAGAAGGTGACCCAACACCAGCCACAAGAAATTGCTATGAATGCAGTGATGGTAGCAATAGTAACAGTACAGATGAAACATGTTTCCACTAAAGGCTTAAATTTAAGTTAAATTACTCTGACTGTATTTACCACTGATGATAATGAGCAATTAGTTCCTTTCCATAGGAAGGAGGTTGAAAGCAGGAAATACAGTATTCAGCATTTTTCTGTTACACAAATACATTCAATTTCCTTCTTCTCATCCACAAGACTGTTTTTATACATAACTCACACATGTATTCTGTACCACATTTACACGTCAGTAATGGCTGTAATCCAACATCTAGTTCTTTGCATATGAGGTGGAGTCAGCCCCTTTAACCTAAAAATAAGCAAGGTTGATCGTACATCTTTGACCTCACAAACCCTCACTTTGCTAATCCCCAGCCAGTTGTGTGCCGCAGCGTCGTGCATTTGCACACAAGCGACTGATGATTTATACTCTCAAGCAAAACTTCTGCTGACCCCTCCTCTCATAGATCTGTGGATGGCAACAAAGTTGCCAGTGTGGGAGCAAAATGGAGCTTCGCAAAGGACTTTCCTTATGGTCCTGCAGCTTTAAATCTCTTACCTCTGCATTTATAAGCAATATGCTGAATACCTGACTGATAATTAACAGATTTTTTTTGAAGACCAAATCAGGATGGAAGTTACTGGGCCTGATCCTTTCTCCAGGAGATCTCAAGTAATGTTAAAACTTCTGCAAAGGTAAACAAACAACCCCCCCACCCCACTGGTATCCTAATTCACTTCCATGAGCTTCTTTCCAGCAGTTTTCTTAGCATTGAAGTGAATGTGAGCACAATGTTCCCTTCAGCTGCCAGAGTTAGCTGTAGACCTTCGTACACAGAGCAGCGCACCCACAACCTGCTGTCCCAGGCTTATTTGTTTTAAGTTTCTGTGGCTCCTCTGCTGCCGGTGCTCTGCCCCCATGGTAGTGGCTGGTCTCCCACGGTGGCATTTGCCTGCGCCTCTCCTGTGCCCCTGCGGTGCTGGGTGGGCTCACGCCGGGGCTCGTGTGCCTCACTGCAAACACTTCCTCGTGCCTGTGCTCCTCCACGTGGCACTGCCTGCAGTGCTTTTAGCTTGGGATTTTAATTCTCACGTGTAGGTCATGCATGTCTGTGGGCAAGATATTTAGCAGTAAGATGTGTGGTGTTTTGACTTGATTGCAGAGAAGTGCTCCTGAAGCCTGTTCTGTTTGTGCTGTGCACTCCTTAGGCAGAACCAGGCTCTTCCTGGTCGTGCTACATAAACCCCCAAGCAGTGTCCTTTCCTAACCTGTGGGTACTTTTAAGAGACTTGCAACACCAGTTTTTGTTTTGTTTTGTATGCAACTATATAAGAGTGGCTTTAATCGCATCCTTGGGCAGTCAGTGATTTCCTTCTAGTGTTTTCCAAGAGAAGTCTGCTTCTGGTCTTTGTTGTTGGGACCATAAGCAGGAGTGGGAGTGGGTTGATCCAGAGGCGGGGCAGGTCAAGTAGCGCCAAAGGAAGGGAATGTCTCTTTCTGTGTCTTAATGGTAAACACATTGGCACTTGAGCATATTTGTCTGCAGATCCCTCTTGCAGTAATTAAAGACACCTTTTCACGAAAATAGTTCTTAGAAGTTCAAAGAAATGAAGGAGGACGATGTGTAAAAGAGCACCTCGTAGGGCTCATCAGTTATTAACATTTTTTTCAAAGGTTCAGTCCTCTCACATTGTCTGTCTCTTGTTAAGCAGGAATATTTTTGTGAATGTGGTAACTGAGATTTTTTTCTTGACCAAAAAAACCCCAACCCAACCAAGTGAATCTGTATATTCTAGATTTTAGTCCTGTACTGCTAGTGCTTCAGCAGTAAACAAATCACATCATAGTTTGGATCCTGAGATGCCAATTACGCCTTCCTTAAGAATATTAAACAAGAGAAGTCTGAGATGAACACTACTCCAGGATGTCATGTGGACTATAGCCCCTAAAAGAGAATGTCTTTTAAGTTGTTGTTGTTTTTGTAATGAAAAATAATTGTGCTTTTAAACTAACCTGTAAGATTCATTTACATCTATGTGTGCCATCGTGTCAAGGGTTAGAATAAGTCCATGGTAAATTAAGGGATAGGAAAAAAAAATGCAAACCATTTGCTAAGAAGCAGTCATTTCTTCCAAAGTGTTTGTGATGTCTGTGCTGTTGAGGATGCTTATTTGTAATTTTCCAGAAGTGGATTTGAACCCATCCAGAATGGGATTTAAGAGGGAAGAAATACCTAGCATTATTTTGGGATGAACAAAGATGCAGGTCAGTACTCTGAAGGTTTATTTTATTTTTTAGGAGACCTTTGTCACAGGTAAAAACAGTGTGTGGAAACATTTTAGTGTGCTACTCATTGATTAAAATTTTCCCTGTAAATTTGAATTTAGGCTAAGTAATACTGTACATAATTTATAAAATTCTACAAAAGTCTCTGTAGTGTGCTATAGGGAACAACACAAGACTGATGGCAACACAAGAAGATGGGAAGAAGATGCCCAGGCGGACATAAAACTTTCTGTATTCTTCAGACCACTAACATGGGCTTCAGCTTTGTTTTATTTGTATGGGATTTGAGGGTTGGTTTTATAGGTACCATTGGTGCCTCAAACCTTTCAGTGAGATTTATAGCTGTTTGTGCATTTATTCTTCAATCTCTTGACAATGTGTATGAGATTTCTGTGGAAGCTTTACATACATACTAATTTATTCTATTGTCCTAGTCTTTTCACTTCTTAAAATTACTGTTACTATTTCATGTTTTGAAGGGCTGAAATATTGTTTTCTGTTTTTTCCCCTGTTCTTTGGAGATTAAGTGGACTATCTTAGTTTCAGGTCAGATAGCATGTCACCAGGACAGCAAAATGACTGCAAGCATTCCTCCCCCATGGATGCAGGATGAAACCCCAACCTGCAGCATTTCTGTCTCCCACCTTGAAAAGACGATTACTGAGATCTTTGTAGATGGGCTTTAAAGCTGGGCATGATCCAGTGGTGAATGAAATGCAGAGCCATACAAATCAGTGACATTTAACCCCACCACACGTCAGTCCAGGTGGTAAGAGAAATTGGTAAGAGCTGCTTCCAGCCCATTTTCCTGGTTAGCGCTCCTAATCACACACCTCCTGGGTGATTTTTGTGCAGGTGCACACACTTGTGCAAACACACTTTATTCTGTATTCAAATTTTCTAGTTCAGGTAAACTTTTAAAGCACTTGAATTTCATTTCACAATCCTCTTAAAAACAGTTGTTCTTTCTGGAGAGAGAGAGAGTAGTCACTTTTCCCTTTGCCTTTCATCCCTTCTCATCTTATTTGTGTGAAGAAATTCTATCACTCAGTTGTGACATTTCAGTAGTGGATGCTACACCCATTTTAAACAAAAGCATATTCTTCTGAAATAAAACCTAGATATATTTACTTGTCAACAGATAAGCTCTATAACTTCCATAAAGAGGACTGAATGACAAAAATAGTAAAATATGTGAAGCGTTTAGGTGTTTCTGAAATCTACCCTTAAAAAGAGCAAGAGCCAGCAATCCCTTGTGCCAACCTCTTTTATCTCTTGCAAAGCTATTTCTCATTTACTGTAATGCTTAACAATTCCGTTTCACAGTGTGCTTTAGATTCCCAACAACAGAAAAAAAATTACTTAAGAAAAAACAACTTGCAAATCCAAGACCAGGCGTCTGTTTCTGTATAGTTCTAAATGAAGCCTTACCATTTCTTAACTAATGAGAATCTTTTCCATGTGGAATAAATTCTTAGTTCTTAGCAGCATTAGTAATGCTTAAAAAAAAAAAAAAGTATTTAAAATGGTTCAGTCGCCAACTGCCTTTGACTGTCTCAATAAGACATTGAAACAGACCTTCTGCTCTAAATTAATAAGGCAAATCACAGCCACACAAAGCCCAGAATGACCGATCATTCTTCTGGTGTCCTCGCTATCTTTACTGAGGTCAGATAAATCACTTTCAAGCTGTTAAATCAATGATCATAAATTAGGGCTCTGTTTTTACAGCACCTTGTGGGAAATTCTCATGGTTAAATTAATCTAACAGCTGCAGCAATGTGCACCTCCCACAAGATCATGTCAAAAGTTCTCCCCCCATACACCACCTTTTTTTAAAAAGGGGAAAAAGGATTGAATTACTTCTTTTTACCTAGCACACAAAATGGAATCCCTCCATCTATCCCTCCTAATTCGTGTTTCAATTGTACCCAGCTGTTTAAATTGCAGTGTGCAGAGATTGCCTTGATCCCCAGGTGCTGGTACTCCATCTGTGCTGCTCTGAGAGACTATTTACAGCCGAGGTTAGGCCAGTGATTGCTGGGATGGAAAACTCATTTCTCAGCCTGGCTTTTATTTACACTCTTATTAAAGATCCTTTCACTCATGTTGGAATGGCAGCTAGTGGCTGCAGTAAGCGCTTGGCATTGAGCCAAGCAGCAAAATTACCATGTTGATGAAAGATAGCCTGCTTCCATTTTAACCTTTCACTGTTCCCCCCTTTCCATCTATATTTGCATGAAGAAGGATGATTATTGAAAGAGATAGGGGGACAAAGGGATGAGAGAATCCTTGCAACTAAGCTTTTCAAGGGATAAACCAATGGTTTGTGACCAATTTTGAAAAATCTTTACTGCCTTATTAATTTCCTACTCCTTTCCCTTAATTGCTATTAGAGTTTATTTTCACATGACGCAACAGAGCTGCTCATGCTCTGCTTGCATCCTCCCCCCACTGCTACCCTTGTGAACATGACCCTGGGTATGTCTGCAATGTTGAGGTTTCTACTTCATCCCCAATGCAGGTCACACAGAGCTACAGCAACACCCTCAAAGCATTTTTCTCCTACAAATATGCCTCTTGGAAATGAATCACCTCCTTGGGAGCAAGCAGCTCGTTGCACACAGCGTGTTATGTTACTGGGGAAGGCAAGGGGAGAGTGTGACCAGTGTCTGGGGGAGGCTCGTGTGCAATCATCACACTATGGCCCTAGATGCATTTAAAAAAATAACTATTTCTCTAGAAACCTCAACACATTTGTTTTTAAGAGCAATACCGGCTGGGTGAAAAGCAACAAAATCCACCTCAGCTGCTGCAAGACAACAACCAACATTGTTAAGTGCCAATTATAGCCCAGTTCAGCAAGGAGGAGACCTCCAAAACCTCAGCTCTCTCTACCGAGCTCTATTTGTGAGGCAGCCGATGACCTGAAGTGCAGCAGCTGTGCTGGTTCTTGACTGCAGGCAAAACCATGCTTTTCTCTCTTTGCCTGTTTCCAGAGCAGAAAGAGAGATGTGTAATTTTATTTTCCATTTTCCTGAGTGGAGGAGCAGCAACTCTACTGAGAGGTTTACGAGGGTTGGTGTTCATGCTCTTGAGCCTTTTTTTGGGTGGTGTGCAAACAGAAGCATTTATCCCCTAAACCAACAAGAAAGGAAAGGAAAACAAAAAAAGAAAGGAGCCTATATCCTGAGGGATTTATCCCTTTACTTAGATGTTCATGTAATCTGTTGTTTAGCCATTGCTTAATCTTGCAGGTCTTCAGGAGGTGTCGGCTGAGCTCATCACCAGGAGGCTGCTGGCTGTCAGAGGCAGGTGGCTTCACTGGCCCAGGCTGTCTGACAGCCATAGTCTGGTGCATTCCCAGCAGTTGTGGAGAGATGCAGCTTTTCAGTACAAAGGTAGCTGTTGAATCCTCCAAAGAACGAACAAAATCAAGTTGTTCCCAGTTCAGTGTTTAAAACTTGATTTTGTCTCCATTGAGTATGAGGTGCCTGGAGAAACAGGTGTATTGTTAGTTGCTGTTCAAAGTTAGTTATTAATTTTTACTATACATACATATATGTGTGTGTGTGTAACTACATATATATATATATATATACATAATTATGTATATTCAGTTTTTATATTCTACAAAAGCTTATTTATTAGAACTCAGTCTGTGCCATATAGCCTACCACACGACTCCAGGTTTGTTGGGTGTTTATTCCTACTTTTTAATTGACTGAGTACCCAAGTCTGTGACTACCAGCTTTCCTAATGACGCCAGCACCAGGGAAACCTTGCAGGAGCTGTAGCAGAAAAGAATGACTGGGAAATTTTATATAACAGTAAATATTTTTCTTTTTTTTCCCTCTTTCCTTTTTTTTTGGCACTAAACAGACATTCCCTAAAACACCCTTCTTAAAAAAATGTAACCACAGCAAGATTTACCATCTCAGCATTGTGTTTTATATTTTTCCCATTCATAGAATATTTATATGTCTGGACATGAAACTGAGTTTGAAACTTATGTTTTGATTCTTGTCTGGTTCATTTAAACTGCTTCTATGCTGGTGCTCAAACAGAGAAGGAGTTAAGAATGATGTTCCAGCTCTTTTAACATATTCTAAATTCCCAGATGTAAAATTCAATTGCATGAGTGCTGGTGAAAAACAAGCTCTAAGAGGGGGCACAAAGACCAGCAAAGTAAATTTATTTTTTTAATTGGGAGCACAGTGAACACAATCCTCAGAAAATGCAGCTCCTCAGAAAATGCAGCATAAGAACTTTGTATTAGGAGCTTGTTCGTGGAGTACCTTGATCTCAGCTAGATGAGATGCAGTTGACATTTGGCAGACAAAGCTCTAGGGAAAGCTGGCGGATGGTAAGAAAGAAGACATTTGGTGCAATTAGCTGTGGTACCGACCCAGGAATGAAAGTAAACAGGCACAGCATGGGGACAAGAAGATTTTTCAGAATTAAGGCCTAAACTGCTCATGGCTGCAGGAATTCTCTGCTCTTTGTGCATTCTTTGGTAATTCCCTCTTTAAGTAACTGGTTTGTCTGCTTCTAGATCCTGGGTAACTGCAACTGGGTTTGGCTTCTCCCTGCCTCCTCTTGCCCATCCCAGTATGTGCTGTGATACTGCACTGTACCCTGAAACAGCTGCCTCAGCCCACATCTGCCACAAAGGGCTGCAGGATTAAAAATTAAACTAATACACATTTAAGAGATCTGGATGGGCAGGGTCAGACTAAATTCTGAACAGACTGAAATGACTGCAGGGCTGTCAGCTGCTTATACATCCTTGAGTTTTATTGAATATTACACTGGTCAGAGAAATGGTCTCTATTAGGAACAATTTGTGCTATTTCATGAGGTGACTGCCTAGTCATTTGTCTTCCACAGTAACTCTCATGGGAAAACAGAATCTTTCCTTGTAATTTTTTTACCCATGGATATCTTGCAGAATTTCCATATCCTTAAGTTTTACCTTTCTAAAGCCAAATTACCAAAATTTCAGGTTTCTTTGCTTAGTCCCCCAAAAGTTGTAGCAATGACAGAAATACAAAATTACTATCATATGAGAAGCTAAATGATGTATCTGAGCTTGTGTGACAACCTTTGGATCTTCCAGACAGCTCTTAATTTGCCAAGGAGTAGTTTTCCTGGAGAATAACTGAGCCAAAGAACTGGGGTAAAAATGGCTCAGAAAGTTGAGCCTTCTAAAACCAACTTTAAAACCATTAAAGTTTCCCCTTTCAGAGAATTAAAATATTACAGGCACGTAAATTTCAATTTTGAGGTAATGAGCAATGTTAGGATAATCAAGAAACCATTTCCCCTTCCATGAGTCTTCCTTTTAGCTATCAGCATTCCTGCATTTCCGGTGATGCTCTCGCTGTCAGCACCTGCAGGAAGCAAGTAGTGGAAGGAGGTGGATGGCCAAGGACACAGTGGCACATCTCAAACAGCAGTCAACTACTCCAAAGTGTTTTAAATCAGAGAGAGGCACAGTAAGGAGAGGAAAGGAAGGAAAAATACCACCCCATAGCATAAATAAACCGGGAAGATGCTCTGTTGGAGTGCAGTCTTTTGGCAAAGTCCTTGACTTACCACAGACAAGCAGAACAGCCAGCCAACAGACTTGTAAATCCAAGGATGACTGAGAAGCTCATGGAAAACACCAAACCATTACAGCTGCTTGTCGTGCCATCTTGACAGAGGAACACTATGAGGGATAGATTTCTGTTGCTTAAGGGAATAAATGCTTGTGGTTAAGATGAGGGGCACTTTGACTCTTTAGAGGCCAAGAAATTATGGACTAAAACACATAAGAAAAAGGATGTAATTCTAGTATTAGGTGGTCTCAGATTCATGAAGGTTCAGAGATCTTATCTGTCTACACATCTAAATAATCAGTCTTATGTTAGCTACAGTAAAGATCTAATTATTCCTTCTGCTGCAGCTACCTCCCTCTCCCCTTAATATTTTGTGGCGGAGTGCTGTGGACTATTGATACAGCTTTAAATTAATGAGTAATTGTTCTTAAATTATTAAGAGTCTCCAAATAATGTGTCTTTATCTACCTGTAGACACTTTCTATCTACCTTCATCAAACTCCTTTTCAACAATCTCGCCCTCAAAGCAGCATTTCCCCTGAAATCATTTTAACATCCCCAAAAAGTTATGGCATCCTTTGTTTTGCAAAGTGGAGGATTTTTAAAAAAAACCTTCATTCTTCCTCCTAACAAGAACAGGATGTGCAAAAACTTTGATTTATATAAGCCTTCCTGGAAAGCATGAGAGAAACTCTGGAATCAGTAAAAGCCGCTGTGTAAAAGCATAAAGAAGTCAACTTTCTGTGAAAGTACATTGCTCTACCAGGATTCATTAAGAAGACAAAATTTCAGGCCTCGGTTTTACAGAAACTGTACAAAATACAATAAATTACTGGGATTGTTCCCTTATGTCACTTTAGTTAACTGAATACATTCAGTAGGATACATGAATGGATTATTTGGCAAAGCACTGACTTACTTCCTACATGAATTACAGAAACTGATGTCCAAATTTTAAGAGTTGTATGGATCACCTAAAATATTTAAAATAATAAGCCTTACTTGATCTACAAGCTTACAGAATTTAGGGCTTAGAAAACGCAAAAGCAAGAGGATGACGTGGAACAAGGTCCTTTAGGTTCAGTTGGTGGGCAGCAGTTCCCTGTCACTGCATTCTACCAACAGTTATTATTCAGCTGACACCAGCAAGCCAGGCAAAGCTGTGGTGAAGTTTTATTTGCACAACAATTTTAAACTTGACACTGAGGTCGGACTGCAGTAATAAACTGTAGGACTTAAGGGGAGAATAGTGAAGCAAGGGCGAAAGTAACACACTGCCTCTCTCTGCGCCCTCCATTGCGCTCGGTGGATACAATGGGCGTGTGCAGCACTTTAAAATCTAGAGTAGCACTAGAACAGACATTTTCACTGCTCTTTTACCAAGCATGAGGTGAAAGAGGAAGCAGGAGAACCACTTGTGCCACAATGCAATATTTCAAAATGTAATGAGTAGATACGTGCCCAGCTCTCATGCTTTTGCTGACAGCCCAGGGGGGCATTGTCTGTGGCTGTGCTGGTACAGGGCAAGGCTGGTGTTTGTTCCTGCATCTTCAGTACCTGCAAAAGCACCGTGGGTTACTAAATAACCGTGGGAGCTTGCTTCAGTGGAATCTATAAATTCACCCTTACTCGAGCATAAACTCAGAGCAGAATTTAAGACAGTGATTCCTAAGGAACTGAGGATGAGGGAAAACTTACTCCAACTGTGTTGTCGTTTCCAAAATTACATCCAATGCCTCAGAGAGCTGGTACTGGATCACTTTGCATAGCTCTTCTCTGAGTCAGAACACAGCAACTGGCAGTCTGAGCAATGAATTATGATCCGATGGCAGCACAAAGCTCTCACAGCTATCCCACAGCTGAACTCTTCCAGATCAACCCATACACTAATGCACCTCACAGGAATTTACTTCACTTACTCAAGAGTGAGACCTTTTGTCGGTGAATCATCAGTTCCCTTGTAAAGCAGAGTGTGCTACTTGTCCACACTGCACAATTAGTAATACATGTAAAGAGACTCAGGGAATGTACATGACAAAGGCAGAATAATAACAATTATACGTCTAGATGGATATATATAATATATATTTTAAAATTTTATTTTAAAACTTTGCACATACACTTCTTCAGTATCCTCCTCTTTTGTTCATTGCACTGAAAAGTTTCAAAAAACACAAAATATATCCCTTTACTAAACATTTTTTGTTCTTAGATTACAAAAAGATTAACATTTCACAGTCACAAAGCAGAAGTACATTGGTCCAAAACATCTTCCTCTAGCAGGTCCTCCTTTCTTCAGGACATATAAACCCCAGACAGTTGTACAGATCTCAAATTAAGATATTAAGATGAAGTGCCCATTGAAGGAAAGAAAAATGTGGCAGGTATTTAAAAAAATCAAAATAAGATGCCTATGAAAGAGCACCAACAGCAATGGATTAAAAAGAGAAAAAAAAAAGGAAAACAGAACGAGCATGGAGGTGGAGAAGGGCATCCTCCTTCAAGTACATCACAGGTAGAAATACAGCAGCACAGTTACAGCATCATTTGGTCACTCTCTCTATGACAGCCACATCACTGAGTCTTCATCTAAGACACATGGAGGAAAACTATTTACATACCTAAAATGTCCAGGAGGAACAACAATTCCACACAGTTTGCCATTCATGTTTGACAGAAAAAACGCTGAAAGTATTAGTACACAAAATGTTAAATAAAAGGAAAACACCAAGGCTGGAAGAAACACAGCAGATTTGCTCAAAGCATGTAGTGTTCTTTAAAAACCTAGCAGAAGTTCAGAGCCAAAATCTGCCCAAACATCAAGAGCAGTTCTTCTGAAACACCCTGGAGGGACAGAGTTGACAGTACCACACAAATCTCTCATATTTCAACATGGAAGTAAGTGTAAATGGAAATCTACTATTAACAGCAGATTCTGCCCACTTCTCCTTTAGTCTGTGAACCCTGTTGTTTTTTAGAATTTATTAAAAAAATTCTCTCTCCAATGTGAGGCCACTGAACAGCAGCCCTCTCAGACAATACACTTTTGTGTTCATGAAGGAAGCATTATTGTCTTAATGCACCAAAGGATGGTTGTGGGCCTTACATAATCAGGTGTGAATTAAATTTCTAACCACCTGCTTCATCAAATTAAATAAAGAAAATTTTAGGCTGTAGTGCAAGAGAAAAATATCTGAAATGGCCGTTCTACCTTCTGCGACAGTATTTCTGGGAGAATGGTAAAAGCTTCTTGGTTTTGAGTTCCTAGAAATGGGACTGGACTAGGCAGCAGAAGACAGTGTTACACTGCAGGTAACTGGAACTCCATTACTGGCGCCTTTCCTTGCCATTATCCAAGGAAGGACAAGAATCTGCCCAATTTTCTAAGGAGTGCCTATGCACAGGCAAGGCAGAGCATTGTGTGCAATAGCAATGTGAATGCAGATGCAACTCAGGACTGACGTTCCTTGCTGCTGAGGCTGAAACAATTTTGGATACTAAGGGAACTTGACTGGCAAAACCCAGAGCACTGCCAGCATCAGGCAGTAACTAAGATGACATGCCAGGGATCTAAAATTTGGATTTGGTGCCTTACTTGCTCCAGTTTGATGACACAATCTGTCTGCTCCAAACTCGGGAGCTTCACTGAGCCCTAGAGCAGCTGCAAGTCTGAACACGGCAATACCCAGTCCTGCACCCATCCGAAAAATGGCATTGTGCACCAGGGATCCTCCCTGCCATCAGTGTTTTCTAATGCTTGCAGTTGAATTACTTGCAAAGTAATTCAGCCTTTAAAGGGAATTAGAAGTGCTTTTAATTATTCTTGCTTCTCACACAATACCTCCCCAATAAATGACTCCTGCCTGCTATTTCTGTGAGCCTTAGGTGTGTGTATGTATTTATACCATGCCTTGAAGCAGAGCATGACCCCAGCTCAGGGATGCAAGAAGCTGCTACTGAAAGCAGGTAAAAGTGAAAGCCCAAGTACTGATGCATGGATCAGAGATGTGCCAGACACTCCAGGGAGGCAAGCACCTAAATGTGTAACAGATCCTTTGCAAAATAGCAAACCATACAATGTCACAGCATAGTTTCAGTCACATACATCTGAGTAGAAAACCTTTTATTAAAGTTCTCAGAATTCATTAATTGATGCTAATTTATATTAATTGTTGCTACTGTATTTCTGCCCTTTCTGGGAGAGGGGCTGACACTGAGCATAACTCGACCTGGGCCCAGTAGCTGCAGAGAAGCTCTGACTGATGGCAATGCCTCAGATGAACAACAAACACTGTGCAGGCTGATTCACCAGCCCACCAGATCATGCTCTGGTGTTTAAAAATACCCCTGAATGAGAAGGTGCCTTTTCCATTGCCTTGAAGTTTCATTTTCAAATTTTGGCAAATGCTACACTGGAAATCTATTTCCACCACATTGCACTCAGTGGTTTTATAGTGACTGCTATGTGTGTTGACACCATGTTACCAAACAAAGACCAACAGTGCATAAGCACTGAAATATTTGACTTGGGCTTGTAGTTGGTAGCAGCAAGCACCAGCATCTTTGCTGTTCAGATGATTTCACCAGATTTGCCAGCACTAATTTCTTTGTGAAAGAGCATCTGAATTGCTAGAGGACTACACAACTGCGTTTGCGAAGAGACAACAGGAGTTACACAGAGCATGAAAAGTGTGTTTACAAGTTTATTAGGCCAAAAAAAAAAGTGCAAGAGAAGATCTCTCGCTTAAACTTTAAAACATATGAGGGGCCATGTGAAAAATATTCTAGACTCCAAGCCCCTCTTTTCACCCAGATGCACACAGAAAAAGAGGTAAAGAGAAAAAAAAGTAAGGAAAGAAAGCATGAAAACACATAATCAGGTATGCCATTGATTTGTACTAAAGCTCTAGAATATAAAACATCCATGTTCTGTACAGCTTTATCACATGAGGCACTGGGGAACTCACAGAACAGTTTTCAGGCTAAAATCATGCAGCTTGATGCAATGTTTGAGCTGTTCCACTCTCCACATTGTCTGCTTTCATCCTGAAACTCTTCTGGGTCTAGAGATTTGTAGCAAGAGTAGTTCAAATCCACCAAACTGTACTTCCGGATGCACTCAAATACAGCATCTGGGCAGCTGCACCGCACTTGGGCTGCGTCGTGTTTACACAGCACATCATAAATTACAGAACTGGCAAGCTCTGGGCCACACCTGCTCAGGAGAAAGTCTGCGAAGGGCACAGCATCTCCTTCTTTTTTGGGAAGGACACAGCATTTGTGAGCTCCCTAGTCAGTGCCCTACAATGATGTCAGCTCTCTGTCTTTTTCTCATCAAAGTACAAACCAGATGAGCAGCTCCACACCAGTGTGGTCTGGGTGCAAATGATGTGGAAGTTGGCTCCCCAGCCAATCTCTGCCTGTATGCTAGAACTTTCTGATTTTGTTTTCTCTTAAATTCCTGCCAGTGAAGTAAGAGAGCTGCCTGCATTGACTAGGCAGCCAGGTTACACTGCAGACTTGCTCACTTGTTTCTCTCCTGGACTACTGCTTTCATGTCAATAATGTTTTACACAAATTTTCTTTATTTAAATTGATTTATCACTGCAAAGAAAAGAGCTGCTGAAGCAAGCCAAGGGCTTGTATCTATCACAGTCACCGTGTGATCCTTGACTACAGTTCTCAATGCCATGAGGACACAAAGATTTAAGCTGTCCCTTTCTGATCACTGAAGTCAAGCAGGCGAAGGTATGCTGAATAATAAGTGAGGCAGGAAGAAGTGAAACACCTTTGAAATAGATCATGATCAAATTGCTAATGAGAACAATACCACTACTTCAAGTAGGAGTCCAACTGAAAGTACACTCAGGAGCCCAAACAAATTTACTAAATCTCAACTGATGCAGAAATTTTAGGGTCAGGGATCCTTTCAACAGGATAAAGCAGGCAGAACCATTCAATGAATGTAAGTCTCTGATCCCAAAGAAACCACGGCCTCCAGGTAAACATCACATAAAGCTGAGTTTGCATGCTCTGTATAATCATGGTATACACACAACAAGAAATCTTGACAAGTAACTCCTCACACCAGAATAAATTCTGCCATACAGGACTGTGACCTATTTCTCCTGGATAATTTTGCAGGTGACTGTTTTAGCTGCAGTAAACAGGCATAGTCACACTGAAACCAATTTCAGTTTTCCTACTAAAATACAGGAGGTATAGTCTATTGAAGAAGAGACAGGAGAGGAAAATGGGGGCTCAAAGGATTACACAAGTTTGAAGTTGTCCATAGGTAAGTCATGAATACAACTTTTTGAAAGAAGAAAACTCTTGAGTCTCATATATGTGTATATATATTCTTAAATGACATGTGACCCAAGCCCCCTTCTGAATATTTGGGGGTGGATTTCAGGAGCCTCCTTGGCTTCTGATACCCCCTTCTACTCTCACAACTGAAATGGCTCTTCCAGGCTACATGGTAAACCAAGAAAAAATTAATTCCCCACCCCACCTAGAGGGATGACAGAATCCATAATATGCTAGCAGCATTTAAATCCCATTCCTGTTAAGCACCAAAACCATTTCTATAGGGAAATTGGAATCTTAAGGGTTATCTTTAATCATATACAGTATATGTGCAGAGCCCTACCTTTTGGGCAGAAAAATACCCCTCCAGCATTAGTTTTGACTAGATTACATCAATTGGAAGTGTCCTGGTCAGACCACCAAAAACATATTGTCTCTTACAGGCCGTTCCCAAAAAGATCCCCATCCTATAACCACTCTTGATGCTCCTTTCACGACTGTTTGTTCCCGTGTATCAAAGGGATGACGTAGACAGAGATGTCATCTCCAGAGCCCAGCCTGTCATTGGATATCCGCCAGCCCCGGTCCTTCAGCACTCCCCTGGCTCGCATCACCAGGTCCTGCGCCGCCAGCGTGTACCTGTGGAAAAGGCACAATACAGCCAGGGAGGGTTGTCTCCATGAGGAAAGTGGGTATTCACAGTCTGCTGCCTGCCAGATGTAATGCTGTGACCTACCAAGACATGCTTCCCAGTGTTTTAGAAGCAGGCAGGAGAAACACAAGCCATGGCATATGCACAAAGCAACTCCTTCCAGTTCAGTGACAGTTCCTGAATAAGAATGTAAAGGTATTTGAAAGGCACCACTTGATCAAAAGTCACTGGCCATTCTGAGTGTCTGGCTGCACCAGTCTTCAGAAAGATATTAAACACACTTGCCTTAAAAAATTGACTTTCTAGTAGTAGTCTGAAAAACTGAGGACCCCAAATAACACTACTTGTTGAAAACTACACACTTGTTCACTGGCGTACGTGAAGTGTATGATGGGCTGAGTGGCATTGGATTTATGGGAGTTATTTTTCTGTCCTGAAAAAATACCACATGCTGCTTGGGGGCAGAAGGGTGTCAGAGTCCAAAAGGTGCATAGACAGTACGCTGTCATGTTCTCCCTTATTGCTTTACCTGCGTAAATGTGTTACTACATCAATACATTTGTGTACTCACTTAGAAGTTTCCTCTGAAAGAAATTTCATTATGGGTGAACAGCTACTGTCATGTGTTCATGGACTTCATCAGCCCAAACCATGGCCAAGATATTTTGTATTTGATTGGTTGAAGGCAAGCTTTTCTATTATTTGATAATTAAAATTAACTGAATAGTTAAAAGGCTGACAAGAAAAAAACCATCAGTCTGCATGTGTTTTATTAAAAGCGTAAGTATCAACCTCCAGGATGATGCAGAGCTCTACGAAGCCACACACAGAGGCCTCCAGAATTAAAGCACACCTCTGTAGTTTCCAGAACCAGAAAGGACAAGAAGGGTTTGCATTTCATAACCCCCTTTTCTAGGGAGGATCCTTGACCAGAAATTATCTGCCCAGATCTCATCTGTAGAAAGGGAAAGAACAGTATCTCTGTTGATCGGAAGCACAGTGTGTGTGTGTGTAAGTTTGTCAATTACCCATGACTGTTCTAACCGTAGAACTTTTCACCACAGAATTCATTATTAAGTTCTAATTTCTATCATTCAGACTTTATTCAGTCTCTGGGGATAAAAGAAGAAAAAAACCCCAATTATGTTCTGTGTCTAGAATTCTGATGCCTTGAACTCAGAGGACGCCTTTGAACTAAGAGCAGATATATTTGCTCTACTAGAAATATTTCTTCAATGCAAATGAACCAACACTTGAGTAGTCAAAAGGTTTGATGCCAAATTCAAGTAATGTTGTACAGCTGCAATGTACTCACTGTTCCTAATGGTATTGAGTGATAAAATTTCCAGGCCTCACTAGTTTTGACAAATGATTTACTTTTAGCAGTAAGAGAAGGGCCCAAAGACATGAAATCTAACATACATGCTTGCAATACCCACGTGCACTGTCCACATGTTCTGAGATCAGTCTGTGTCACAGCCTCGAACTAGAACATCAGGATGTAACAAGAAGCACTGCCCTTACTGTCCTAATGCAACATGAAATCATGTTTTCTAAGGGAAAAAAACCAAACATACATACTTGCACTTCTCAGTTCCCAAATCAAATGCAGGGCTAAGGAACAAAAGGACTCCACGTGGCAAGCGAGAAACTGAAATATTTATTCACAGCATGTCTTATGCTGAGTGAATTTTGGCAAGAACATATTTCCCAAGGATTTCTCAGCTATTGTCAGAATTTAAGAAAGAAACACCCATCATTCTGCAAGAAAACTTTGCCTTCCTGCTTTTTCTAATTAGCAAGGACTCCCCACATCTAAGGAGTACAAAGGAATGAGTATTGCTTTTGACTGTATTTGGCTTTTACTGCTGAATATTTGGAGAGGGGAAGATAAAAAAAGGAATTTTAATAAACAAGAAATTCTCTTGTAGACAAACCATGAAATACTCAAGAAAACCAGCAGAATGAAGCAAAGGAAAAGGAACAGGTGAAGGCAGTAGTGAAGTAACATATTCCTCTCCTATGTAGAGCTGAATTGAAGCAATGCTGTTCAACTTGGCACTGCAAGAGATAGGGTGAGTCTCTTGTACCTGGAGATGAATAGCAGCAGCAGTCCATTACCAAATGTTTTATTCGCCAGTGCTGTGAAATTGGGATTCAGCTGTCGAAACAGCATTAGAGAAGTGCTGAAGTAGTTTTAAAGTATCCACTTCCTCCTAATGAATAGCCTTGCTGGAATACAACTTTTGTGTTTTAAGAATAAATATATGGAGGTTTTTTTCTTATGCTGAAGCTTTCTGTATTGATCAGTGAAAGTACTGCAGAAGTGGTGACAGTGGGGGAACTGTGCTGCTGTCTGAGCAGCTTCTTACCGCCTCACACCCAGCAGAGGTGGAGGAGCTCCTCAGCATCCTTATAAATCTCTAGTGAGTGTGAGAGGGAAAGCGAGGGGACAAGAAATGACAAAGGGAAGGATGGGAAATAAAAGATTCCCAGGGTCGGGGGTAAACATGCATGAATGTAGCTGAAGGAAGCTGGCAAAGAGTCACAGTTCTCCATCTTCATACCTCTGCAGAGAGCTGATGTACGGACAGCAGCAGTGGTGCTGCCACCTGTTCTTCGCTCAGAGCCCCTGTAATGCTTGTCTGCCACAATACCCATAAGAAATGAGCTGGCTAAGAAATCCAGCTCCATCCCAGCCTCTTCACTCCATCACACCCCTCACACAGGAACTGTTCTCTAAACAAGTCTCTGCCCAAATCTCCTGAGGCTGTGTCTGCATGGCTGAATGAAGAGAGACCTGGGGACTTTGCTCTCCCTGCTTGGAGACGTCCAGGCACATGCCACGTTTGACAGAATTCAGAGATGTTTTTTATGTGGGCAACAAATACTTGCAGTAAATATCAACAGGAGAGAGTCCCAGGAGCATTGCTGAGGGCTCTAAGCTCTTACCCATCAGGCTATGAAGTGACTTCTAATTCAAATTGGAGGGATATTGTTCCCACAAGGAGCGAATTATGTAACAGATAAGTACTCTGCAGCTCTAAAATCCTCTCTAGTTTTTTTTCTTTTCTTTTTTAATACGCTGCTGTCAGGGAATAAGTAGGCTATTAGGTCAGGTAATCCAGGGGCTGCTCTACAGGTTGGTTCTGCTGAAGATCACAGCATTACCACACCCAGGGTGCAAGGCTCTTAAATTCTGACAAGTTTTCTACACCCCTAGAGATATTACATTTTCAGCTGATCACTTCACCACAGATTATGTCACTACACCCATCACAGAATCTGACATTTTCTGGGATAATATTTCCTTTAAACGTAACACTTACAATACGGCAAAGGAGATTTTTCTGTCACTGACTAGTGAGAGGAATGAATGCAGCTCCACAGCTTGAGCTGGAATGCTACTGTAAATTCATTAGTTATACCTCATTTAGACCACTGTGAAATAATTACATAAAACCTCTCACACAGTGCTTTAAAACCTTTAAATATTCTTTACAACCAAGCAGCAAGAGCAATTCCACAAAGGTAATTTTCATAAATATCATTGTAAACTATATGAGGGACTGCTCTAATTACCTTTTGCATGCCGCCATGAGAAATGACTTGCCGCAACTATTTGTAAGTCTCTAAATGATCTGGCACAAAGTTGCTTAAGAGAACAAATTTATTTTCAGTTCAGATGTCCATTCATAGACCAGCAGGTCAAACACCAATAAATGTGTTTGTTCAAACACCAATAAATGTGTCTGTTTACAAAAACAGCAGGCTCAGTTCTGGAATGTGTGGTACTCATGTTGGCACAAACAGTGACTAATTCCCCACAATTACTAAACCAGTACAAGAAAATCTAAATCAAAACAAAGAAAATACCGTTTTCTTTGGTGTCTCTCATTGCTCTGAGTGTTTTATAACGAATGAAACTCACCTAACAAGTAAAAAGCTCAAAGAATCCCACCTCCTACTGCAGCAATCATGGTGGCCATCACCATCAGCTCAGTAAAGACTAAAAGGAACAAGATAGACACAACACACCCTGACTGTATTCACAACAGATGGGACTGGTGAGGATGGTAGGCAGGGCCAACCTTTCCCAAATACTAGACGAGAATGGAGGCAGACCAGGACAGAGGCATTGCGTGTTACCAGGTGTCTTTGTGAGAAGAGACTCAGGGGTGCAGGAATGAGAACAAAAGCACCGGAGCATTTTTGAATGGTGTCAGGGAATAACTGAAGGTAGATTGGATGAGTCACCTGCTCCTACCTTAGATTAATGGCATGTCTGCATAGCACACTGCCAGATGCCCTGGAAGTGCCCTTAACTGATCCTGTCTGATCTCCTCCCAGAGAGAGGGCAGACACAGCTGCATGTCTTGCTGAAGTAGAGATGACCCAGGGCTGTCATTCATACCACATCTTATCTTTGGCATAAGGAGATGGGCAAAGTCAAAGTATTGCAGTTGCAGCTTCATGATAATCATCAATCATCCATTCTCCTGACAATTGTGGCAAAACCTCTTTTTTGCATTCTGTATTTGTAAGTGTCAGGGCAAGAAAATACTGCTGTTATTTTGAAGGTGTTCTCACTTTAAAACCCAAGTCACCGTCAAGATGTCCATACCCAGTTATCTTGTTTGTTGATGAAGAACAGGGTTGACCCTGTGAAGATGACCACTTAGAAATACGAGAAACAGCAAGCATTTTGAGATGGATCTTAGATATTTCTGAAACTCCACTTTCCACAGACCAACTGGGGATGTGTAAAATCTCTTTTCCCCACTTTCAGCCTAGGGTGAGGGCAGAACACAGTGGTAGACGGGCCTAAATTCAGCATCAACACACACTTCCCTTCCTGAACATTCCCAAGAACAAATAAAGCTCTTTCAACTTTCACAGTCCCGGTTACAAGCAAGAGACTTCTGATCTCTGGCATAATGTTTTAATTCACAGTGACACTGAACTCAGTAGCAGACAAACCTATGGACTCACTCAAGGCAGATAGCCTCTAGATGGTTATTTGGGAACTTGTTTGTTTGCATGATGGTATGTTTTAAGGACAGAAACTGATCATCTAAGAGGTGATAAAGATAGAAAAATGAAGAGGATGAGGTAGATTAAAATTGTGAAATAAAGCATAATCTAATTAAATTAAATACAAGTTGGACTTTCCACCTATTTTGTCACCACACCTGTCCTGTAGCTGGTAGCACTGAGCACCCTCTAAGGAAGGTGGCTTCAAAGGTCACACCATGGCTAGGAATGAGTGGGAACCAGAGTGTGCAGTATTTATATACGTACACAGTGGGAGAGAGAGGGAGGTGCTGAGGATGTCCTACTGAGAAACAATCTTAAGTGTTAAGGGACTGTCCAGAAGAGAGGCTTTTTGCCATAGTCTTCCAAGACCCCAGCCTCCTACAGTTTTCACAGGACCTCATACAGCAAACAGAATGGATCCCATGCCAAGCAACACTAATCCCACACCTATTCCTTTGAAGGTGGACATTCCTGAATTATAACAGAGCCCCTGCTCCAATTGCTCATGTTTGCTGTAGAGGCTCCATCCAGCCTATCCAAACGTCTTCTTGTAAGTGTTGCCTATTTCCCAAATGTTATTTATATCATACTTTCTACAAAAATGTGTTATCAGAAAGTGCTTTTCTGTGGAGAAGCTAGAAAATCAGGGATGAGCACGAACCTGTGGGGATCATCAGGGTCACAGTTTGGTAGAAAGTTAGTGACAGCTTCTGCCACTTCTTCATTTAACAGCACATCCCAGAGTCCATCAGTAGCAAGGATGAGAACATCATCTGGCCCATGCTCATACTGCAGGAGGTCATAGACTCGCACCTAAAAGAAAAAAAAAACAAGAGGCATTCATGAAGGAGGCAATTGTCAGACCTGTTCTGAAACTGCTGAGTTTGGCTGTGAGTTCATCAGGTTCAGCATGGCACTGCTGGAGTCTGTATCCAATTCAGCCCTCCACACAGCAACCCTTCCTGGTGCAGCTCAGCATGGCTCAGGTGCTAACCCCAGCCAGGATGGATACAAGCATTCCAAAACCAGGCTCTAAAGCACTGTGCTGCTTGATGCCAGAAGCACTTGAAGCCTCCCCACCCAGCAGCCTGGCTTCAGTGCACGAGGCTCCTCCCTATCATTGGCAGGACTAGTTGTATGGAAGCTGAATAATTTATTTGATGAATTTTTGATATTTTCTAATAAAATATTCACAAATAATGGTTTTCACTATTTGTCCAGATCCATTTAAGTCTGCCAGATTGCATGTTTGGAAACGCCTGTGCGACAGCCAGCACTGCGTTCACTTTTCTAAACCTGAGGCAGCTGCTGAACTCAAGAGTTTTGCCTGAGCAAGTAAGTGAGTGGTTCCATGAAATGCAGAAAAACTGCTCAGTCCCATGTATCTGTTAGGATTTCAGTAGCTACAGACCAATTCAAGATGTGCACAAAAGTGAAGCTTATTTGCACTATTAAAATACCCCCTGACTTCAACTTGTCTGTCTGCAGCCCCAGTCAGGCTGACCACTGCTGGCACCTCTTAATACCCTGCCTTTAAAACAATTTCCACTGTCCTCTTCCCTGAGAGGCTGGGAGTGGTGGAGGCAGTCACAGTGGGGGTTGCTGTGAGGCCATCAGCTGAGCCAGAATACAAGCAAAGGCCATAGAAAGTGTTTCAAAACAAGCCTTTAGTTTGGTGTAACTCCCCCTCCAGCACACGCTGTACTCCAGTTGAGAAATGCCTGCAATTCCCAGGTTGTGATGGGGAGCCATTAGGAAGCACCCACAGAGCACTTTAATTACCTCAGCAACAACCACAGTTTGAAAGAACTGTAACAACCACAGCAGGGCAGACAGGAGGAAAGGATCACCTATACTGAAATTCAGAAATAGTGCACCTCATCATGCACCCTGCTCCAGTCCTGGACTCCACTAACGGCAGTTAGTCAGGACAAGCACTTGGCATAACAAGAAAATATGAGCTGTTTTATTCTCCCTCATGGTGCACTCTCCCCTTAGGAGCCATGGAGCAGGCAATGCACATAAAATGTCTGGACCTTTTAATGTAATTATGCTTTTATGGGACTTCAACCAGTACCAGAGGAAAAAAAAATAATTTAAAAAATCACCTTGACCTCACTGCTAATCCTTACCAGTTTGCCTTTCACTCAAAAGCACAGGAAGGTCACTTGTAAAATATAACCTTCACTTCATTATCTAAGGTAGCAGCTGAATAAGGACTTTGGAGAGGATTAAATTCAAGGCAAGATACTCTCTTCATTACAGCATATCTGCTTATTCAGACTTGAGTGGGAATATAGAAGAGACCCCTATATGTAGCACAGTTCTCATCTCAAGCTCATTGTACAGAAATCAGGAGCTGTCATAGTCCCTGTCTCCCTGAACTAGAATTTAGTTCAGTCTTAACAGCCCACAGCTGCAACTCAGAAATCACTGGGGTGTGGAGGGTAAGTTGGCCAACACAACCATCAATATGCAGCACATGTTCTGGTCAGATCTCTTGGGGACCAGCAAATACTCGAGAAAGCATCGGAGTTAATGCTCAGGGATGCACTCAGCACCAAGCCCGTGGTAGGGCTAACCACGCTTCAAACATCTGTGCTGGGAAAAGCACATCCCAACCCAGGCTAAGGACACATTACACCACAGGAGCCTTTTTTGCAGCTTAGGTGGAGGAGAAGGCAAGAAAGAAAAACCATGCATCACTGACTGGAGTTCTCCTGAAATGAACCATTTCATCTGAGGCACTGGGATGGATGAGAAACTTTTCAAAGCTACCTGCAGTCACTCTGTGGGTCAAAATGCAAGAGAAACACCAAGAACAGATCACTTTACCAAGAATATGTTTTGTTTTAGGGGAACAGGAAAAAAAAATGCGATCACTGATTTATTGTGTAATCTAGGAAGAAGGGTACTTCCTAAAAGGACAAGCTTTGTGAACTGGGCACCTCCAACAGAAAGGCGTATGTTGAGAAGAAACTAGATGTCAGAAGAGATGCAGAGGACAGTGAGGTGTTAGGCCAGTCCCTAGGCTGAGGAAAAGAGAGTGCCAAGGTTACTGGAGACAAGCTTGGGGCAATTTGGGGCAATACAAGGACCAGTTGGACATCCAACCAAACGTTCACTGAAATGCAGTTTTGTCTGCCTTCCAGCTACCTTAAGTCCTTTCTTTGTGTCTTGCCTTGGATTTCTTAAATATAGCTGCAGGTGCCCTTAATATATTGCTGAGAAAAATGAGTTGGAGCTGTCCAGTCTATTGCAGGGTGAGGTTATGTTCACAGACCGCCTTGTCCAGATGCAGAAAGTAACCAGCTCCTAACCCTTCCTTTTTCTGCCAGCAGCTTTGTTGTAGTTCTTACTTGGGTCAGTGAGGGTCTCCTGCAGTAGTGCCCTGTGCCTTCAGCTGGACTCGGCGCAGTGTGACAGCAGAGCTCCTGGAGGCACACAGGCTGGGCAGCACCACCAAGGCACATGGAATGGCAGCTCAGCCCAGCAGGGCTCACTGAACACCCTCTCCACACACACACTGCTGTGCAGCACCCACAGCACACTCCACACTGTACAGAAAAGGTGACAGAGTATGATATGCCACAGTTTTGAAATATGAGGAGACAAGCAGGGAATTACCTAAGTGCCTGCAATAGCAATGAACCCCATAGCCCTGTAAATCTCATGTGCCCAAAAGCAGCTCAATGATAGCAGTGAAAATGACTATTTTGTTTTATTTTTTAAAATTCCAGAGTAAATCCTCCCAATGACTGCCTCCTTCCTGTAGCTATATTTCAGGAAAGTATACAGTGAGGTTTAAGGAACATTCTGTCTGTAACACAAGTTTGTGCAAAGCTGCTCTGTAAAGCAGCATTGCAGAACCCTGCTCCTGCAGTTGACAGTTGGCCAGACAATGACTGGCAGTGCCGAGGTTCCCTTAACTCGTGCAGCACCCTTGACAAATTTCCTAACGATCCCATCTTGGATCTTCAGTCTTTCTCTTGTGAAATCACTGCCTCTGCAGTCAGACACCAGCCCTGAGAGTGCCCCACAGAACTTGTGTCCTCAGCCTCCCATGCTGTCCTGAGAGTCTTCTCAGCAACTCCCTCCAGTCTATCAGCCCCTTCTGTGCTGCCCTGGTAAAGTTTCTCACTCTTTAAATTAATCTCTCTGGAGTATCAGAGCAGCCCTGAAAGGAGCCCAGTTTGGTCACCATACTTCTCCCATCTGCTGATGTCTTATTGATGTAAAGCAGCTGACCTGTTATCTAGCTTAACCTGACATTAGCAACCAGAAAATGTAAAAACTGTAAGGAACAAGCAGCAGAATCTCAGCAGCACAGCCAGCCATGAAGCCTCGACAATAAGCACTGGGTTACCCTTACATCCTATAGATAGGATAATACTAGTTAACCTGACTAGTACTTACAGATCTGCTGACAGGTAACAGTGCATACACACCACTAGAGCCCCTAGTCACACATCTTTCTGAGCGTGCATTACGCAGTTCGTCAATAGACATCTTTCTTCAATCCAGGTACTTGTTTCTCATATTACATATTACCTACATGCAGTCAAGAGCAGTGAGAAAACCTCTCTGGGCAAGCAATGAACAAACAGGTGGGCTGTTTCTTATTTACATTTCAAACGGATCTACCCACCGGACAAACCCTGCCTTTGGCTGCTGCAAAGGACCACGGCAGCCCTGCGAAGGTGCTGTGCCTTGTTCGCCAGGTTTGCTTTTAAGAGGCAGCCAACGCGAGTCCCTGTGGCTGGAAAACCGCTCACATCAGAGTGACATGTGAGCCTGCAGCCACCTGAAGTGCTCCTCAGCAGCCAGCCTCGGGGGGATTCCAGCTAAACAACAGCCTGCATTCACTCGCCTGCACTATTGATCAACCCAGCTACTTCAATAAATTAAGCCCTTTCTTCATTGTATCGTCCCTTTTATGCGCAGTGTTATCCAGTGCAGCTTTGCTGGCAAATGATGAGATCTTTCAATACCACCCTCCAAGTAATTTATATGTAAATAATAAAAAGTGGGTCCCAACACTGTTCCCCGCAGCATTCACCAATTAATCTCCTTTTAGCTTTTTACTGCCACCCTTTGTTTCCTGCCCGTTAGCCAATTTCCAGGAGACTGTGCCAACTTTCCACTTAGTCTGCAGCTTCATATCTTTCATATTAATAACCTGTGATGCAGAACGGTTTCTCAAATGTTTTCTGAGAAATCAAAGTGCTCATGGAAGACCATCAGCTGCATTTATTACTATTTTTTTAATTCTCTTGTAGACATAATCTCAAGGACCTGAAGCCACTAAAGTGTGATGTTTGCTTCCTAAAGCCCCCTTGACTCCCTTTGATCATACTGTACTTCTCTATGTATTCACCTTACTTGTTCCTTTTGATGATGTAATTCCTGAGGATTTCTCCTGAAGGCAGATGTGAATCTAAAATGGTCTCCTTGGACATATTTGTGGAGTTGTCAGAAAGATTTTACTAACACAATGGAACAAGAAAAATTCTTCTCCATTATCCTTATCATTTGCTGTGGTGTCTGGCTTTGGGTTCACTGCTGGCAAAGGCCAAATGCTGCCATCAGAGCCACATCTTTCCCCACCAAATAGCTGAGCTGCCATTCAAAAAATTTCGGGATGAAATTCTGCTTTTCATCTGCAACAAGGTGGCTCTTACTAAGCTTTGAAAAGCAGAATTTCCTGCTGAAAGCTTTCAAATTAACTGTTCCATTATGAAAAATAAATATTTAATTCCATGCCAGAGAGCCTCAGCCATGACTTGCCTGCTTTGTGCTACTCCAGTTCATTATGAGAGGTTCAAATCTCTAGAGCTCACCAACCTGCAGAAGTCCTCCAAATCTGGTCTCATAACAGCTGAGCCACTGAATACTGATTACATTTGTCAGTCTTGGCTGCATGACTTCTCCTCCCATAGCCTGGCACTCTATCAAAGTATAATTTCACACCACCCTCAAATTACTATTATATGACTATTTCTGGATGTAGTCTCAGGGATTTTTACCTTTCCTTGAGCTAAATTTTGGTGGATATGGCATACCAGAGCTTTGTCATGCTGGAAATAAAATGTTCTGAAAACTCACCAGACTGCCCCTTACTTGAGAAAGGACACTGTAATTATGGCACAGAAACAGAAGCCAGAGGACTTGGATCCTCCCTCTGTCACAACTCACTCTGTGCTTTAATTTCCTGTACCTCCCCTTTTCCAGGTCTGGAAACCACACATTGTGCTTCCCTACCTCTATAAAAACAGTTCAAAATCCTGTGCTGCACAGGGACCAAATATGACTGCTGCTTGACGCCACTGCCTTTGCTTCCAAGAGCCAAGCCTCCCAGATGGCAGAATAAAGATGTTGTTTCTTAATGCCGGTTTCTGTGCAAGGTGCGCTGCCCATGTTTGGACAGAACAAGCCAGGGAAAAAACATGAGTTAAAGCACTGGGGCTCTCTCTGGGAAGAGAAGGAAGAGATGATTAAGAGGAGGAGGTGCAACGGAAAGCAAGCTGGAGCATATGCTACTTCCTAATAATACTCAGGGGTTTTTTGCCAGTATCTCTAAATTAAGGTGGCTGGTGCTGTGTCTTTCCTCCTCCTGCCCTCATACATTTCTGCTGAATTTAGCTGTGAAGAGGATGTGGAAACAAAGCCAATTTTGCTTCCCTTTTGCAAAGCAGTTAAGAGATCCTGAAACGTGGCTAGCATACGAACTGGATGTCATATTCCAGAATTTGAACATGTACGGACACATTCCCCACAAATCAGAAAAGCCCATGAGAAGCTTTGGTTTATAGACACACACAAATACTGCAGCAGCAATTGGCAGAGATGATACTGCTGGGATGCTGTGCAGCAGCCATTATGCATCTCAGAAACACTGGGTCTCAGCATGCCAGAAAGAAAAATAAATAGGTAGAACTGCATCATTTTTATGGCATTAAACAAATCCATCACAGTGATGAGGGCAGAGCTCCTGCCTGCCTGGCTAAGGAGAAAATGAGCAGGTCTCAAGTGAGGGATACCACACATTCAAAGGGGGAGAGGGAAAGTACACAACTGAGAGCAAGGAAACCTGAAGAAGGGGCTTCAGGGCTTCCAGGCCCTCTTCAGGGCTGGAATCTCTCAGCACTTCTTTAGTTTTTATAATTGGAATTTTACTATATAATTTTTATATAATAAATATAAACATATGTAAATTTTATATCTCTGTTTATAGGCACAGAAGCAAGAGGAGACCACACCGCCACTCTGTGGAGTAAGCCAGATTGCCTTTAGTAGTGGGGTGGATTGTGGTGGTGCATCCTTCCTCCCTGCCCCTCCTCGGGCCACTGTGATCTCAGAAATGCTGTCAGGCCTTGGCCTTGATGAACAGCACTTGGGCTGAGCTCCTCTTGAGCTTATCAGAAACACCGTCTGCTCCCAGGAACTTGTGCTAATGAGCTCCTGTTCTTTTCAAATGGCCTTGGAAACTTATTCTCCTTACCTGAATAACAACCCAAATGGGACAACATTATAACAAAGTTATCAAACTTTCAGAGAAAGTTACCAACCCAAATTGCAGGCAGAACGGAAAATTACTATGACTAAAGCCAACTTCCTTGCAACCCTATAAACAGTGGTTCCAAGTGAGACCCTTTGAGCTCTCTGGGACCACAGCAGGCTGTGTACATGCTCTTTTAGGTATGTGTACCTATGAGTGTGAATATACTATAGCAAAGGTACTGGGAATGTTGCTCCCTTAGATTCTTAAATACGTTAGATTTGTAACTAAGTTAAGCCTAGAAGTCAGTTACTGTTGTGCCTATAGTAAATTCTAGAGAATCTTTTGTTTAAACAATTTTGGTAAATTGTTTAATTTCAGCTATTGGTTAAGCGTTGTTAAAACCTTAAGGCCTAAACTGGCAGTCAAGTCTGGGGATAAGTTTGGCAACGGGGTCTACTCTGAACCTTGTGACTCAGCAGAAGGGTCTCCCTTATTCCTTTTTATCCTTACCCTTTCCCTTATCCTTAACCATTTTTGTCCCCAGACCCGACATAGATAATTTTTGGTTGACTTTAGTTTTAGATTGATTGATTTTGTATTTCAGTCCAATTTTTTCTCTGTGTGCTTCAGCCATCTAGTAAGCAGCGGAGTGAACCCTGCCAACAAATTGTTGTGCTTTCATTTTAATATTAAACCTGCTTTTGCTGATACCTTTGCCGGTGATTCTTTGAGAAACCTGAAACACTCATTCATGACAAATTGGCCTTAGAGATGTTCTAAGCAAGGTTAATTTAATAATTTGGCTCCTTCCCAGCAGTATGATGTTATTTGTGTGTTTTCTCTCATACTGCCATAGCAAGTGATAAATTCAAGGTCAAATACTGGGTATGGTTAAAACTTTGGCAATCCAGTTGACAATGGACAATTTTCAGCATTTGGGCCATGGAAGCAAAGCTGCCTCTTTTTGTGCTGTCATCAGATAGTTTGCTCTTGCTTAATATTTTATGAAAAATACGTGACATCTGTTCCTTGACATAGGAACAGGAATGCAGTTGCAGTGGGAGAAAAAAAAGCAAGGCTTGCATGTTCCTTGCTAACAAATACATTCAAATCCCTTTGGAAGGCTTGATATCCTTCATTGCAAGGCCTCCAGTGGTCAAAAACTGGGTGGAATTGCTTGTGATGAGGCAATTCAAAATGAAGGAGGCATTTAAAACTACCCCTAGCCCAAATACCCCATAATCTCCTCATTACACCATCATTTGGGAATGCACACTCTCATTATTTGGTGTTTGCACAAAACTATCAAAAGAATTAAGAAGTGAAGGGTAAGGGGCAGACAGATGGAAGCATAAAGTACCCTTCCTATGGCTCTTGGCATTTTCCTGCTTAAGAGTTGATCTGGTATCCTCTGTGTAATGCAGGATATTACACTGCTGCAGAAGACATCCCTTCTGCAGTACACAGATTTACATCTTGTGTGAAGGCAGCGTGAGCTAGGCCTTGACGGGAGCTGGAGCACGTGAAGGTGGGAGGAGAGATGGGCATCTGTCACACTGAATGGCAAGGCTATGGGACAACCATGGAACAGGGAGTGAGAAGGAATCAGTGCTCTGCAGGGATGTGGAGCAGACAGAGCTAGGGGACACACTTGGGAAACTTAGAATCTACTAGGAACTTAGCTCCTGCTAAGTGGATGCTACTATCGTGCTGCACCTTTGGAAACGGCAGCATGTTACCTGGACTGGACCACAATCAGAATGGATGATTTGAGAAGAACAAATAAACACACTAAGTAAATTTCCCTCTCACAAATCAGATAGTTGAACCTCGGCTGTTTTACCTCAGGAGATGAGGACAGGAAAGGTTTGATGTATATATTGGAGTCGTGCACTTTCAGGTCGTGGTCTCCCAGTCCTCGGGTCACTCCAATTGTTGCCATAACCCGAGCCTGGAAATAAGGAAAAGCAATAGGATAAAATCTTGTTACATGGACTGTGTCAACAGGGAATGAGATAACATTCCTACTCTGTAACTGCTACAGTTAGGGATTAATTCCTTTTCTCTCCCAGAAACTCTAGATTTAACACAGCTAATCAACATCAAAGCTTTTCACACTCATGCCATCTCTATTTTTCTCCTTATTCCAAGCTTTGTTTTCATCCACATCCCACTCAGCCACCATCTCTAACGTACTGGGACTATGGAAACCTAACCCAGTCACCTCACTGTCCACACCAGTCTACGAGAGCATTCCTTCAGCAAATTATACTGTTAGTATAGGTTTTATAAAGAGGACAAGGAACTTAATTAGTCACATAAGGAATCTGTGGCATCTTCCTATTGACATATTGTTGTGTATTCCCTTCACCAGGGAAAAGTGCCAAAGGCCACCCTAAACTGCTGAACACACAGGTGACAGGAACACTGACCACAGTGCTCTCTTCTAGGGAGAGTCACTCTACAGCAGGTCTGCAGTTCCCTCACATCCACCCCTTCCTTCCCGCAGCACCTTCCTCTGTGGCATGAGTGGGGTCCCAAGAGATTCTGGGCTCTCCTTCATTAAAGCTTCTCTAAGACTGACCAGGCATTCAGCCTCCCAGGGAACCCTGCTCTCTGTGCTCTGCAGATCACTTTCCCCAAACTCGAGCTTAGCCACAGCAGCTTCTGAGCAAGGGAGCTCAGCATCAATAACAGCGAGCAACTGACGCAGAATCATTTTGCCTCAGTAACTCCTGGCTCCATAGGGCCATAAGAAAGTAAACGAAAAAGATGTGCATGAAACATTTTGCAAATAATTATAAACCTAACCAAATTCAGAGATAAGCTGCAGGTCTGAACCTTCAAAACATGGACTAATTTTGAAGAGTGTCTATTTTTGCATTGAGATAAGAACCTAATGCAGCAGGGAAGCACTATTTAGAAACACAGCAAGCATACCAATATCAGCAAACTGACATCACTGCGTCCTTATATTGATCCTATTGCTGCATCCAGCTAAGCTTGCTGGGACCAACACTAATGATCTCACTGTTCTTAATCACAAAGCTGAAAACAAAGTATACCAAACAGAACACTGTTTCTCCCTTTCAACTATCAGCCTTCACACATCAGAAAAATTCAACAGTGAGTTCACATACAGTAGCTGAAGAAGATAAGGTTAAGGGGTGTTATATTTTACAAATCCTGCCCTGATCCCTCCCCTTCCTAAATTAGAGTTTTGCATCTCAGAGCACTATTAAATATCTTCCTGCTTTGTTCTAGTTATATTTTACAATGAAACAGGAACACTTAACGTCAATTACTTCAGACAGTCTCACTGTAGCCTATTTACAATGAAAGAAAAACAAAAGCAAATTAAAGAACAGATTACTATTTTGCTGTAAAATGCTTTTTAGTATGTTGAGCTCTCCCCACCACCCCCCAGACATGAGACTGATTTATGACAGAACCAAGATATTCTTTCAAGCTGTCAAAACGATAAAATAAAGAGATACTGAGTGGAAAACACTGGACTGCCACGGGCTAAACTGAGCGGTAAACAGCACAGAATTCCTTCTTCCTTTGGTCTGAGGAAAGCAAACATGCCCACCTTCTTGCCTTCTCCATATATAAGGGGAAACTTCAAGTCATCTTCCTCAATGGTTTTGTATGCCCTGTGGGGGGAGGACAAACAACATTTATGAAGCTTGCACTCAATTAGTGACCCAGTGCCCTGAAACAAGCAGCTGTGATTTCAAAAAAGGGGGAAAAAAAAGATTATTTTTCCTAGGGACTCTGTCTTTGAAGCAAGATGTAAATTTCTTTTTCTGCAGGAAGGTTTTCTATAAATAATTATCCATTTCACCATAAGAAAAAGTGAAGATGGGAAAATATCTAACATGCCAGACTGCTTCCTATTGATTGCAAAGAAAGAGGTGAACTGAAATAACATCCTAATCAGGTAAGATATTGTTGGATATGGTACCAGCTATACCATAATACAGCGTCATAAAAAACCCCAAATCCAACCAAATAAAAAAGACACAAACAAAACAACCCCAAACCCCATCAAGAAACTAACCAGTGCCTAGATTCACACTGTTAATGTGAAATGTGGGCAATGACAGGACGTGTACAGATGGTGTGAAACAGCTTTCTGATCCTGTTCTCACCCTCCAGGACCGCAGAAACCAAGACAAGCTTCATGTGCTGAAGTCTTAGGATATTTAGTGCTCATTTGACCTTGACTGCAACAGTCAAGGTTGTCAGAGGTTTCACATTTCACAGCAGCTTTCCCATGGACAGGAGACAAGAGAAGTAAATGCTCATGCTCTGATTCTGTTTACCGCATGCCTGCGTACTCTACCTTTTACACATCCAGCTGTTGACACTGATGAGGTGAGAAGGTTAGCAATTTTGCCAGTGAGAAATAAAAAAAACACAACAGAAGATGACAGTCAATCTCATAAGCTGTAGAGTCCTGTGGTTTGTATAATACATGCTTGAGCTCAGGTGCTGGGGTACCTTTTTGGCTAAGGTACATTGCCCCAGAGGGGCATGCTTCCCTTCATACCACAAAATTGTCCCTCCTCAGCCTTTCCCTGCATGTTGTGCTTCCCTCCTGGCCCATCCATGCCCTAGGCCCTTGGGGTGATACCAAAAGCACCCCAAGTGCACAAATGGGAGAGGGAGGGAAGGTGCTGGGCAGGTTCCCTGCCAGCCATTGCCAACCCCTGCTGTGTAGCTCTCCAGGATGGCTGCCTGAGCTCCAGGGAGTCACATGGCATCAAGTTTAAGCAATGTTAAGGCTGTGACATAAACCAGCAGGATATTAAAAATTAAGGGTGAAATCCTATATTGTAATCAAACTGCCCCCTGCTTCACCAAAATATGGCACAGGCCTGGGATCAATAAATGGTGCTGTACATGCTGCATCACCCAGGCAAGCCTTGGACTTACTGAGAGTTGCATAGACATTTAAGCCCTGCCTTTACACTTCCCAGTAATCACAGGAAGGGATCATATTAGGGTTTTGGGGGTGAGGGAAGGACCAACAAAAAAGAGAAAAGCAACCAAAATGCATAGAAGAAACAGTAGTGGAGGACTCCCCTCCCATACTACAAAACATTACTATGTATGAAATCCCAAAATGAAACTAGGTGAGGTTTGCAAAATGCAGTGGGTCCTTCATGTAGTCAAGAATATCTTACAATATATAACCATAATATTTGGCCATCTCTCTAAGAGACAATACAGTGAAGGCATTCAAATGGCATTCTGAACTGGGGAGGGCAAATAAATTAGCTCTTAAACCAAACAAAAAAGCAGAAATTACTACAAGTCACCAACATGGTAATACTTCCCTGATGTTTAAATCCTGGAATAGCATTTAGTTGGGAAGGAGGAGTCAGTTATGCACTTTGCTCTTGTTCCTTCTTTTATTTCCAACAAATATCTCTGCCTCACTCACTAACTTGGATATCCTGGTTTGAATGTAGAGCAAAAATTTTACTGTTTCTGACTACTCATGAACATGTTTTGAAGTTTCCAACTGGACCTACAGTACTGGAAGCCCTGGGAAAACATCCTTGAGGAGTCCAAACTATGCCTTGCATAGAGCCAGTTGTGCTCTGACACCAAGAAAATGGTTATCAGCTGAGTTCATTGTGGGCATCAGTCAAATGACTAACCAAGCCACAAGCCTGAGAAGACAACCATTCCTACTGGATGTTCACATTGTTGTACATATTTGTCAAAATAGCAAACAAAACTAAGATAATGTGACTTAACTACTTGCAGCCCCCTTTTTACAGGAAAAAACAAGCCCATTCTTTACACACAGACTATATTATCTGCAAGGTAACTACAAATATTTAAGACCAAAGCTCTCCCTTTACTGCCCTGTAAGTTGACAAAAACAGGGACTAACTTTTTTTCACTCTCTCCTCTTCCTCCTTATATTCTCCTGCACAACACCTCACACTGTGCTTTAGGAAGAAGGGAAAAAAGTATCATTTAGGCCAGTGTCCTTCAAAAGAATGGTCCCCACTGCTGAGTCCAGCTTCTTTTATGGAACCATGACAAAAACCACTGTCCCTCAGGCCTTCAACTGTGACAGCATGGTGTAAGGACATTGGGGGAGGCCATGTTCCAAGGGTTGCAGCTAACTTGGTTTATCAGCAGATTAGGGAGAGCAGTTGGCTAGCCTGTGACCTCCTGAAGCTATGCAACTTAGTGAGAGAGGCCCAGAGAGCTACAGTGATTTATTTTGTGGTTTCTCAGAGCCTGTCACCTCTTGGGCTTAGAACGTGGGTGTCAAACTCATCTCAAACGTGCTTTTTCTGTTGATGTTGCTATTGCCTGAAAAATCATCAGCACTTAAAAAACAATGCTCAGAACTGCAACCACAGCAGCAGAGGTAGCACAGACACACTGAAAAGCCACCTGAGACACTCTAGAAAAGTGCCTATGTCCTGTTACTAGAGAAACAGAATTAATAATATACTAGTGTGTGCTTTACTGTAAGAGAAGCATGAAGTACAGCTTTTCAGCTAACAACTCAGCAACTGCACTGGGCAGACAGAAAGAAGATATGAAGTTCATTTTAACTTATGCCCTGTGAAACCTCCCATATTTTGTATGTGGGTTTATTTCACACAGACTACAACCTTCTGGACTATTTCTCTTGATTTTATGTAATAAAGTTGCATTTATACTTTTGTGTACTGTATATAAAGATATAATATGGCAGTAGGTATATCAAATACAGTCATACAGAGAACTTGAGGGGGTGGTTTGGCTCTTTCTGTGCCAGCATGGCCTTATTCAGCCCTCTGCGTGATTCAGCCCAGCTCACTGTTTTAACAACACAGTGCTGCAACCCTCCTCTCTCCGTCTTCCTTGTCCACATCCCAGGAGGTTTTGGCGGCCACCAGGGCACGACAAGAAAGGTTTTAAAGACAAGGCAATGCTATTGCTTCCAGCTCTGAATGAGCCTAAAGCTTGTTAAGTGCTTCTGCCACGTAAGCCTCTATTTTTCCAAATGGAAAAACAGGAGGAGCAGTGGGGAGTAGAAAAGGGAAGCTCGTGCCCAGCTAGATCTAGCTGCAGTTTTTTCAGTTAACTTTGTTTCTTCTTTTCATTTCAAAAGAATTATGAAATGCTACTGCTGTCCAAAAATACTGAACTAGGCCTTGACATATGTACCACCCACAAAGTTACATTTGGACTCAGGATCAACATTTTGGAAAACCGGGCCAAATCGCACCAGGAGCCAAAAGAGATGTCAGAACAAAAGAACTAGGACTGACATGATGTTACTCATATGCTAACTGGAATCTGCTCTAAATGCACGGTGAAAAAATAACCAGGAGCTACTAAATGCACAACACAATCTACAGAAGTTTCTTACAGTGCTGAGGTCATTAGCAATGCTTTTGCACTCTTTAAATAAAAGATTATCAAAGTTACCTGCATATTGCTGGGTCAGAACTTGAAAAACCAGTCAGCTCCCATATGCAAATTTAATAGCCAAAATCCTAGATAATGTCTTAGGAGATAATGCTAGGAGTTCTCCTGCCATATAAGTTGTTCTTAAAATTGGCCTTCTGAAAGCACATACAAATTCACGTAAGAGTAGAAGTTGATGACTAAAACCAAAATCCACATTCCATTTTCTTTCATGGCAAACTGTGTAAGGTGATTGGTCATAAAAAGTATCGCGCTGGCATCCCCAGGTACAACAGATGGTGCTGAAAACACAATCTACCCTGACATGGAAGGTTCAGTTCTGTGCACGACAAGGGAAGCCAGACTCTGTGCTCTCCTTTTTCATGGCACTCGGCTTTAGAAAGTTTGTCTGTGTTTCACATCTCTGCTTGTGACGCCTAATAGTAAACTGAGAATTAAACCTAAGGAAGAGCAAAGAAAATCATCAGCAAAGTGCTTTAGCTTGAAGCGTAGAATAAACCTACTTATGGCAAGCAACCAAGAGAAAGTACTACTGCTTCACGGAAGTCCTAGTTCTACTGAGTAGAAGGCTAAAGGCATCTCAGAGACAGGTTTGTAGATTTTGTGTATTTCTAGCACTGCTTTGCTACCACGCCAAAAAATCCCAAACCCAGGGCCATCCCCATACACCCTCCACCTGCCCCTGCTCTTGCCCCCACACAAAATAACCCAACTCACAACAAAACTACCCCAGCTATCCAAACAACCTCCTTCTCAGCTCAACTTTCTTTGGTCATACCAACAGAAAATCACATTTTAATCTTTAAGCAACACAAAACTTGATAGAAACTCTGTCTTTTTTCCCCCTCCCACACAAGTAGTCAGTGGAATGGAGCTCAGTCTTTGGGTAACAGAGCTTAAATCACCAGTCCAAAAGGAACTGTTCATCTGAACTGTCTGTTGAACTACAGGCATCTAACCAGTGTTAAGTGCATGCTTACTATCAAGAAGAAAAGATGTGTAGTGCAGGTTAGGCACAGAGCCACTGAAAACTATACAATTTATGTCTCAGCTCAGCCATAATCTTAAAAAATGCCTTTACACTTGTGCTTCTGCAGAGTCAGGACCTCTAAATCCAGACAGCAGTCTGATACTAAGTACCCTCTAGACAGGTTAGCTCTAATGTTCAGTGTCTCAGTATCTTTCCTCTATTGCTCATCTGACACATAGTTTAATAAAACAAAATTACAATAAACAAAGATAATTAAAGCACACAAACTACAGCAGTGTTTGTTAAGAGAAAAGATGATGGCAAAGCCAAATCAATTAAAGACAGCGCACATGCACATGTGCACAAAATAGTTTTTAAGGGAAGATCTACCCTAACCAAGATACTCTCACAGGTCTTCTTTCAAGTAAAGAGGAAAACATACAACTTTTAAAACACTCATTATTACCAGAAAATTCAGAAACACCTTTTTACGAACCTGAAAGTGTATAATGCTTCATTTTGCAAATCCCAGTTCTGCCTGCCAATCTACAAATTAAAAATTATAAAGTATCTCAGCTTGACTTGTACACATATATGATCTCTGGTTTGGTCAAATCAGACTAGTACACGAGCTAGTACACGACTGTATACAGTCCTAAGACGGAGTCTGAACTTCAGAGAGCACCAGCACAACATATTCCCGTGGAAGCAATTCCTAAGCAAAACAAACTATCCATCTTGGCCAGCCCAGTTTAAAGACTCAAGCACCAGAATCTTTTCGGGCATTTTCTGGAATGTGGCTGACTTTTTAGTCCATTCACATCTAATGGAGCATTAAAAGAAAGTGGCAGAAGAAAAGTCAGGGATTGTCAAGCATCTCAAGTATTTAGAGAGGTCCTTGCCCAAAAAAAGATAAATCAGAAAAAAAATTAATGAAGGTATTTAAAAGCAATCTCCCTTACTGCTTTTGTGCTCAGGAGACTGGCAAGAGTCTTGCAAGAGCAAGAGTATTGCAAGTGCTTTCATTCACTGCTTGTGACCTATTGAGCTTCCACTACTGAGTGACAGAAGCTGTGTGCAGATACTGCAGCTGCACATCAAGCAGGTTCACCTTCTGCAACAGCTTCAGCAGGCTGAGTCTTTCTTTTTTACCCCCAGTGAACTTGCTGCCTTGAACACTTCTTAAAATTTCATTTCTTCGACTCTTAAGAGACAAACAGGAAGGTTTGTCAGCAATTTACTCTGGAGATAGAGGGGTAAGGGAAGAGGGCTGTTAGCACTCTATGGGCTGAGTGCACTGGAGTGCACTGTGCCGGACAGAAACGCCATTTGTAAATTTGTATTTTGCAGTATTTCTTGTTAAAAGGATGTTGTGAGGCAGATGGGAGAAAGGCTGCATGTTAAACTCACAGTGCTTGCTCCACACTTGCTAGCTGGGATACACTGGAAGCAAAGGAAATTGATATTAAGAAGGAATTACAGAGCAAATTCTTTTGGGAAATATCTCTGCAGTGCAAGGTGGAAGAGGCAGTGAGACAGCAAGCAGAGACCTCACTATCCCACAGCAGTGCTGGAAACTCCTCCAAGGAGCAAGAGGCCTCCTCTCAACCAGAAGCAGAGCCATAAATCAGTCTTGGGTAACAAGGGAAAGAAAGAGAACTTCTATGGACCCAGCTGAGGTTATGTCAAATTTGTGCAGAGGGAGAAGCCAGAGAAAGCCTGAGTGTGGAGAGAGACTTCCCCTTATCAGGAAGAAGGGCTGGTTTTGCTTGGGTTTTCAGATTGAAGATTATCTCATTCCAGTTTAGTTTCCTTCTGATAAAACAGACTGGGACCCTTTTGTTTGCCCTTGCATGTGCACCTGATGCCATGCCAAGGCAAAGCCCAAGTGGAGATGCACAGCCATGTAGGGACAGCTCTCAGATGCACTGCTTCCAGAAGAAGATGCTCTTGCAGGACATGACTCAGACCAACCTCACGCGTATCACTCCCATTTGGCCCTAGAGAGGCCATTTACAAAGAGCTTTACTCCAGACTTAAGCTTTCTCTTTTGTTGCAGCAGCATTACTTTCCTGTTTCTGCTTTCTCCTGCCCCAAAGACACTGGCTCAGCTCCTGTGGCATGTGCACACTTGGGGGAAAGAGCCATTCATCACTGTCAGGAGACGGTGCTGTACACAGCAGGTCAGCTCTCACCTCCCGCTGCTCCTGCAGTGAGGGCTGCAAATCTTGAAAAGATGCATAACATGCACATTGCAAACAGCCATTCATCATTGCAGAGCTGTGCCCCAGACACCCAGGCACAGCCCAGCAAGCTGCTCTAGCTGTGTGCACCAACGAGGCACAACCCCTCCCACTCCTCGCCACCTTGCAGCGAGACACAAGAGCGCAGACACAGAAAGCAAGGCAAGTGACTGCAGATGATGGTTTCTGCTGCAAAAATTATATCCTCTCCCTCCTCCAGAAAGGCCCAGTGCTGCAAAGGTGCCCCATAATCATTAAATTATGAAAATGTAAGTTGCTGGAAGGAAATTAATATCAGGCATGACTGGGGAAAAGGTTGCTTTCTCGTGAAGTAATTATGAAATTAAAATTTGATCTCTCCCTGGTGATTGTACAAAGGATACGGCTGAGGTCTCAAACACAACAATACAGCCAGGATTTCAGCAGAAGCAGCACAGAATGTTTCACTAGACAAAAAAAGTTCAATTAAAAAAAAAACGGGGGAAAGTATGATTTTTTGTAAATTACAAGATTTTGGCTAAAAGGCGCAATCAAGCAGGTTAGAGCAGAGGGTTTGCAGACTTTGTTACTTTTTACAAGTTGGACTCAAGCTGCTAGGAAATGCATCTTATCTGAATAAGACTAATAACGCTAAGCTAATTAGACCCACAGGCATTAGCCAGCAGATAAATTCAGGCCAAAAAGAGGGACACTGTCACTTTAAATATTGCCTTGGGATCGGTGGAAAAGCTAATGAGGAGTGTCAGTTGGGGCTGTTTTATTAGGTGGTTCTCTAGAGACTATAGCCTGAGGTTTCTGTAGCAGGGCTTCTGCGCTTGATTCAATAAATCAATTTATATTAAAGGAGGGTGCAGCAGAGGCACCAGCTCCATAAAGCATTTCTGTGGCATTTCTCAGTCTGCTCAGGCACTCCCTGGGCAGGCTACCTGAATGTGCTGTCAAAGGACATTGAGCCCAGCAATAAAGAATAAGATAGTGGCTGCACTGGCAATATTTGTTCAAATCAGCTCACACATTACCAAGCAAAACATGTACATTGGCTCTCACCGGGGTATTCTAGATCCCCAATAAGTGATTAATGAGAGCCTGGTTTTTGTGAGCTGGAGTCTGAACCACAGACGGCAAGGCGGGCTGCACAATGAAAGCAAAAGGCATCCATCCCAAACAAAATAAAACGGCTTGAAAAGTGAAGTTGCTTTTTTAATCAGATGCTTAGAGGCTGAAAGACATTCCCGGTTGGAAAGAAAAGGGCGAGCGCAGAGCAGCCTGGCAGCTTTCCAGGCAGTGGACAATATTGACTCTAGAATAAAATGGGTTTTGCTTAGCGCTCGCCTCAGGGCACCAGCCTTCCTGCTTTGGAATAAATCATGCGGGCGGGCGATTCCCCAGCACGGGCTGACCCTCGGGGGCTGACCCCGTGTGCCACAGCACCCCCTCACCAGACACATGGACACGGAGCTGGCAAGGGCTCCACTGCTGCTGCAAAGACGGTGTGCTCAGAGGCAGTGCCCAATTCCCCCACTCGCTGACGCCTTGGGCTGCAGCCCATGATGTGTGGTGGGCACTACATTGCCTCAGACCATTTCTGATGGGGTGCAGCTCAGCTCGGCCTCTCCTGGAGGGCAAAGGAAGCAACCAACAAATAGGTCAAAAAATTTACTTGTTATCTAGGTCTCTTTTGCCATGCTAAAATCAAGTCACAAAGCTGAAGTTGTGAGCAAACAAGCCTTTAAAGAACTCCACTTCAATGCAAGCAGTAGAAAAGCCACTGTTTTTGTTCCAAGGAGGAGCAAAAAATTAATTTTGAAACCACCACAGTTGATGCCAATTGGTAGTGCCTTCCGGATGCCTTTGGTTAAGCACAGCGCTGTATGGCTACTCCAGCACCACAGAAGACTGAGAGAGGAACTCCGTAAGGAGCCACAGTGAAGGACACAGCCAGTCAGAAATCTAAGTTTGGGAAGGTTCTAGGATACAGTCAAAGCAAAGTACTTCAAAATTGTTCACACTGGATGTACAAGTGAAGGAAATCTGACCAACTGTGTCTTAACTTTAAATAAAAGGCAGAGACAGAGAAAATGAATTCTGTGCAGTCTTTTAAAGGAGCAGTTATCCCCAGGCCTGCTGCTTCCCCCCACCCATATTTCCATTTCAGGTTACTTGCTCCCTTTTTAGCACTGACCAATCTCTGTTTACATAGCCTCTGAGTCTTTCATGATGCTTCTGTTGCCAGGACTTGTCAAAGCCACCAGGACACCTCTCTCCGATACAAGTTTAACCTCTACAAGCCATGGGCTTGAAAACTCCAGCCCAGAGACCCAGCTGTGAAAAGCTGTCAGTAACACAAATATCTGCCAGCAAATTATGGCTCGAGACAGCTCAAAAGCTTGTTCAGCAGGACACGCTGCTCTTAAGATGCCTTGCCAGTTACAGTACACGTTTTGCAATCATTGTTCAACCACAACGCACACGGGGCAAGGGTGCAGGAAGGGCAGTTCATGGTCAGCTCCCACCAGTGTGGCATTTATTTCAGGTATATTTAATACAGCATTATTTCTCATTGCAATTGCCACTGCAAAGAAAAGAGAAAGGGTAGAAGAGCTGGAGTGAGAAGGGAAAGGCTGGTCTCAAAGCAGTTACAGGCAGCCTGGACTAGTGATGCGGTGCACATTGCTGGATCAGTGGTTGTCCTAATGCTGTGGGGAAACTTGGCAGCTGCGCTACCACTGTGGGCTGTGGAGACAAAGCCAGTGTGGAAACTTCACATGAAAAAAAAAAAAAAAAGAAAAAGCAGAAAGAAAAAATAAAAGGCCAAATGCATTGTAACAGACCCAAAGACAATAATCTTTTGTAATCCAAACAAGCTGGGCAAGCCAAGCCATTGTTGAGAATCTGAAAAGCTCCGGAGCAAAGGAGGAGGATAAAAATGAAGAAAAAAAGTCATACAGCTTCTAATAGAAAACACAAAAAGTATGCTGAATTGTAAAATAAAACAGTTTGTTTTCCTGACGAAACATCAAAGCAGAGAGTGTTCTACATTCTCTCACTAAAGGATTCAGTAATTATGTATAAGAGTGGCTATTTCTTCCTAATATCATCTGCACCTCTCTACATGTATGTGCAAATGTCAACACACAGTGAGGTTAGTGACCAAAAAACAGTTCAGACAATCGATCATCTGCATTGTATGTGATAAAAGTTCAGCAGCATTTTAGTGTATCAAGCTCTGGCTGGCCAAAGCGCCATCTGACATTTTCTAGAAAAGGAATATATATGCTAATTTATTCTCCATGATAGATAATGTCCTTAGAAACAAATGCAAAACAGACATGTCCTCGGCCACTGTGTCCTGATGCATCAGTTGAATCCAGGAATTAGAAAGGGAAGAAAATAGAAGCAAAATCCTTGAAGTGGAAAACAAACACTAAAAAACCTCTGCAACCTCAAACCGTCACCTCTGAGGGCCCACCAAACTGGAAATCGAATGTCTTGTCCACAATCTCAACCATTAAAATTGACCCAGACTTTTAGATAAACAGAAACTGATTGCTTCTCCTCTGCCTAGGCGATCACTGCACACAATTCAATGGATAACAAACACCTTGGGTGAAACCTTGCAAAAAGAAATACATCCTTATTTAGAAGGGCTCTGTTTTACACAAATGTATGGCAATAGAGTAATTTCCTCATCATTTTATTGTCTCGAGGCAACCAAACAAAGAGCACTAGTAACGGATGCACTAGTTGTGCAATATGGAGCAGCTAAAAGATTCCAATTCTTTTATTAGGACAAAAATGCAGGCCCTATTTTTCACTTCCATCCGGAAGTCAAAAGGAACAGCAGGGAGAGGTAGCCTCATCACAGTCTCCACATGCTTCTGCTTGGCACAGGCCACCTTTTTCTGGGACAATACTGTGATGAATTCAGACTTGAATTTTCAAGTCACAGTTCAAGCATTTATTCCAAAATAACTGGTTACAGCTAAGCATATTTGTACTGAACTGGTGACAATTTTTGCACTGACCATATTAGAATCTCTAACTGGATCAACATGTGTCCTAGACTTGAGGAAATGCAGAAAAATCAACTGGAAAATGACGGTCTTCTCCTCCCTGCTATATGCTAGAGCTAAAAGAGGTCACAAACCAGTACTGAAAAGCAACACACTGAATCAAATCTGCCAGTTCGACTTACCAAAGCTCTTCTACCTCACTCATTATTCTACATTTAGAATTTCTGTTCCTTTTTCTAACGCCAAACAGTATTAGCTATGTAATAACCATTTTGGATAAGGTAAAGTGCTATACACACATTCACAAGTGAGGTAGAAACTAACATACAGAATTATCTCTTCACTTAACTTTTAAACTTCCAAATGCTGTACAAAACTCAACATTCTGCTGGCCATTTGGACTGGAAAAATTACTGTAGTAAGCAAAACTTCCACTGAGTTTTTTGACATTTCATTTGGAACTTCTGGTGTGCATAAATAGGTTTTTTTTCCTCTTCATGCTTTACTTCGCATTTATCAATACCAAATTTGATCACTGTAATGCCCATTTGTGTTAATCACTTAATTCTTTGCAGTACCTCATGGTCATTCTTGTTCAATAGGAAAAGAGCTGTGGTGTCACCTGCCAATGCTGCAACTTCAACCATTCCAACCTCATTTCCTTTCCAGACCACTAACCAAAGAGGGAAATGCAAAACAACTCCCATGAACCCAAAGAAACCCTCTTTGCCTTCCAACCATGATGACAGAAATCTGTTCTTGCCCTACTCTCAGGAAGTTCCTGGCCTATGATACTTCTGTAGCTCTCCCCCACATGTTTGTTCTCCCAATTGGCATGTCACATCTTGAAAAAGAGCTCTTGGAAGTCTACATAAAACCATTCTTTACTGGTGCCTCCAGAGACATCTGGGAGTTTAACAAAAAAACCCTTCTGCAGAAATTAGGAGAGTGTCTCATGATTTTCCAAATATTTTGCTGTCTAAGTCCTCAGTTGATCCAATGTTCTCATTCTGTTCCTATTCTTTTGCTCATGCCTGTAGCCTTTTTAAAACGTGAAGTCATCATTCTCAGGGTGAAACTGCACATTCTATTAGCAGCTATTAGCAGCTGTTCAAGATGACAGACAGTGAGGGTTATTCTCAGATTTACATGTTCTGCACAAACACTTCAGATTATACTAAACTTAGATCATTATTTTGCCATTAAAACATCATTATATTTATGGTCCATAAAGCATGGAAAAAATTAAAAGTTATGTAGAGCTGTAGTTGTATGTGAGCATCCAGGCTTCCAAACCTAAAACAGGCTTTATTTTTTAACCCCTCTGTTCATTCTCTTCCTGAAAGGACATTTACTATGGATGCTAAAACATAAATGTCATGGAAATGAAGACCATTTGCATATATTGGGCTTTTGCCTTTATAGGTCATGCACAAAACTCATAACAGCAAAGATTAGGGCTTCTCCAAGGAGCCTCTTGAACCAACAAAAAACAATGAAGACATTTAGCTGGAAACAAAAAACCCACCTCATGCTTTCTGTCTTCACTTCTTTAAGTCCATGCTGTTCATTCAAGCCTTTGCATTTTAGGCTGGTTCAGATAGGCCCATGTCTAAAACAATTCCTCAAGGGATATCCAAATCAAGGGGCAGCTGCACTGGATTAGAGGAGGCAGCTCTTCCCTTCTGCAAGCTTTCCTCAGCACGGGAAGGCGTGATGGCCCAATGTCTTGGTTTAAAAGACAAATGTCTGACCCACTGATCCAGAATTTATAAAAAGCCACTTCCAAGACAGGAAAATTGTTTAGCTTCCAGAAAGATCCCCTGGCACATCTTCCCCTTTATATGCTTGCTCTGCTTTGAGTGCTCACATGTTAAAATGAAACAGGGTCCCGGCTGAGGAGGGAGGTTAACGTATTTAAAAGATTATCTTCTAGAAAAAAGATACATCTGAAAGAAGGAAATGCCTTATCTTTTAGTACGCAGGGGTACACCTCCATGTTTCATGCAGTTTACACCAATCAAAGACAGGTACAAAGCAGGCACTGGTTGGGGAGAAGGCTGAGAAGGACACCATGCTGAGAAGGACACATTCTTACCAGCCAGTCATGTTGAAGTCACGGTACAGCATCCTCTTCCCAACTTCCTTGCGCTGCACCCTCCGTGGAAACTCTAAATGTGTGAATTCATTTCCCAACAAGTGGGGCTGCATGTAAGCCTGCAGGCAGAAATCAAACCACAGAAACCACATAAAACAAGACATCATCTATTTTTAATGAGACAGTATTATCATCCCTTCCTGGTCTCTTCCCACACAAATTCCACCCCATCCTCTACCCTTCTTTTTAAATAAGGAAGATGATGTGCTCCATTTCAACAAACAATGCACACACACCAGTTCTGGCCCTGCCTGATATCCAGCAGCAGCCTTATAGGGAGCAGTCCTCTTGCCCTCAAAATCCTTCATTTCTCCTCCCTGGTCCTCAAGGTTTGGGATCTCTAAACTACACTTCATCCATTGACTCTGAAGGAGTCTGCAGAGCTTTGTAAAACAGAACACATGCCCTTTTGCAAAACAGCAAAAGAGAAAGGAATGATCAAATACAAAGCCATGGAAGGACTTGGAGGGGTGAGTGTGCAGTGAAGCTCAAGCTTTTTGACTCCCAGTTCAGCTATGCCAACAACACAGAAAACCTAACATTGCTACCACACTTTGTCACCACCTCAAGAAAGATGCACCCCATCACACATGACACTGCAAATAAACACCAACAACAGAGCAATTTATTTTCTTGTTTTTGAAAAACTGCTTCCTTCATGCAAAATAGACTTTTAGAAAAGCAGCAGCAGTTTTGTGTCACAACTGCAACTAAGGTCTTTGATGGTTTTAACGTTCAGATGCTGCTCATGTCCTCTCTGGTGCACTGCTCTGCAGATGCTGGGAGGCCTCTTTGCCAGAGCTGTGCCTCTGGCTCATGTTCTCCACAGTTGACCTCGTGAGAGCATCACGAGGCTCTTCATCCACTGGGTAAATTTTTGGATTGAATTTATACACGAGCACTTGACATGATAGGTTAATCCTAAACATACTCTATTTCTTCTTTTTGAAATAAATCTCACGCCTTTTTCTTTAGTACTCAAATAAACAAGCCTTGCTCTCTCCCTCTGCAAAGCTGCATTGTGAGCAAGCTCTTATGAAGACACAGCCAAATTGGCTAGGGAACTGAAAAAAGTTGCATTTCTTAACCTTTTTACAGATAACTCTTTTTCCTTATCCAGCCAGTTAAGGCAATAAAGTCTGTCTTATCTTCAGCAGCAGCTGCCATCAAGGGAGATGAAATGAGCTGGGGTTTAGTTTGTGTGTATGTCATAAATCTAGTGCTCATCAAAGGTAAGCAGCAGGAAGCACTGGAAGCCCTTATTGATCTACCTGGCATCTGTCATGCAGATAGCTCACAATAAAATATTTCCTGCATTTAAGAGTTGAGCCTGCTCCCACTCAATTTAATAGGAGCTTTATCAGGCTCAGCACATCACAATGCTAACTTTCTATCAGCTTGTCCTTGTTCCTGTCACCAGACATCCTTCCAGAAAACACCTCAAGCCTGGTTGAAACAGGACTGAGGAAGGTTGCTGTGTATAGCCAACAAGACTGGATTCTGCTTTCAAGAGGTGGCTTTCAAGCATCCAAGTGTGATCTTGACATCATGATCCCTTCCTGGAATAGGAATTCCATCAAATTCTCTCTGTATACAGCTAAGGGAATTACATTTTTTTTCCCTGCAGTCTACAGTCAGCCAAGGTCCCCTTCTCCACCCAAATACTGTTCTCAAGGGCCCTCTAATTGGATCCCTCTCCTCATTACAGAACCGGTTGAGAAGCAGCAGTGACTTTTGAGAGGTTCAGCAGTATTAGCCCACATGAGGTTTTTCATATTTATGGAACTCTGGAACTTCTTCATTCAAAGGTACACATAAGCTTTTTATTTTATTTATTTTCATTCCAGTTGCAAAAAAGATGGAAACTTCCTAATGATGTGATGTATCGCAACATATGAACGATACTTGTTGTTTGGATGGCAGTAAAGAGCTGGATGTTTCTTGGTATTTTTAGATGTTTTCTAGTCTATGATATTGTAAACAATGAAGTCAGTCTGCTTTGAAAGTGCAGTTCAGTTCACTTTTGAAAATGCACAGCCTATCTTGATTAAAACGTTACAAACCACTACTAGCTAAAGACTGTCGCCTGCCTACAAAACAAGGTGATACTTAAAGAAAAAAACCATCACACCTGATATCAAAATGAAGTTATTTAACCTTCAGATTATGAGATTATTTACTAGTCTGAATCAGAGGTCCAGAAGAAAAACATTACAGGCTTTTAGCATTTTTTCACTTAAAAACAAGAATTTCCTTTATTGAAAAGGTAGCGATCAGGAGAGACTGCATTGCATAAAGAGTTACTCAGATGGAAAGTCTGAGGTCACAACTGAAATAAGATTAATAAAGCTGGCACAGTAACCAGTGGACTGCTAATGTTCAAATAAGACTTCTCTTCCGCAGCCAAGCCTCAATGCTTGATTTACAATCCAGGGATCTTAACTTGATTCTAATATTTTTGGCATCAGTGAAACAGAGGGAAAAGAGCAATTTGGAAGCTTCTGGTGTTCTGTGATTTGAATTGTTATGTGAAGAAATTGGGATTTTTGTTGTGCTTTGCCTTGTTTTTTAATTTTCTGTAATTTTAACCATTTTTTTAACAGTTATTTTTGATGCTTCACTGGTAATTCTACAGAGAGAGCAATGTTCCACTATAAAACTCAGCTGCAACTTGCAGTTGGGTTTGCTGAGAACTGTTCTCCATATACAAGGTGGGGCTCTTCTCCCCACCTAAAAAAAAACCATGCTGGGCAGCAGAACCACAAAATAAATAAAAAGCAACACTTTAAAAATCTACAGATCTTTCAAATAGATATACAAGAAGACATCATAAAATGATGAATCTCCTCATGTGATCAAACAAGAAACAAAAAGGGTAAGTGAACTGACTACCAAAATTTCACCTGTGACACAATGTATTTTCCATTTTTTAATTTGTTTAGTCTCGATTTGCAAGAATCTCAGATCAGAAACACCACTCAGAGAACCTGAGATTTAACAAATAGTGTGACTATCAAACACTTTCTATATCCTTACAAGGTATGTTCAGACAACATTGTTATTCTGTGTTATGGAACTGGAACATTTTTCATATTTTCTCTTTCAGAAGCTATTTGAGCTTTCTGGCATAAATCTGGCGTAGTCTGCATGGTGTGTTTTTGGTAACCTGCCATTTTATGCTATATTTTGTGGCTGGTTGCATTGCATTCAAAATTAGTTATTTAAAATGGACTTCACTCAAGGAAATATTAGTCATAGTTCTTTAAAAAGGCCATTTACTTCCTGGTATGTTTCCTGGTGATTAGAAAAGCAAACATGAAATTAAGATAAACCTAGACTTACACACTAGCATGCAAGTTAATTAGGTGGCAGGAAACACTGCATGTATCTCATCTGCACCTCAGTAAGGCCTGCCAATGCCTGTTCCAGCTCCTTCAGTAGGCACTGCACTGGAATGTTGCTGGCACTAGCGGTTTCACGGCATTCTGTGTTATTTTCAGAATTGCTGCTTTCCTCTACACCAACTACATCTTACAACTTTATACTTTTATCATATCGTGCCCTTTTCTCCAAAAGGATATTCTACTATATGGGACTACTGCTCGCAACAGCATGCACTCAGAAGTTTTGCAGATGACTCAGCCATTATCATAGGACACATTTAAACCAAAGAGAAATTAAAACTAAAGGACATGGTGGTAAAAGGAAGGAGAAGAATAGAAGCCAAATCTGTCCCCTGATCGATCTCTCCTCTTGTGAAAGGCCAGGACCCCTTCCATAGAACCACACATCTCTTTTACCACAACATCATGCACTCTGTCAGATGGCTGAAGCAATCCTAGTCTGGGTGATACAGGGAGCCACAAACTGTAAGAGAATTACATCTTGACTGACTTGTTTATTGAAGTGCTGACCGGACATTTAGGAGATCTAGGTGCAATTCCTCTTCAGGCTCAGGTTCTGCAGGCCTCCTTCAGCAGGTGAGTTAGTATCACTTTTATCCTCACCTGAGCAACGAAATAAGAATAGATCCCCTTTGAGCCCGTGACTATCTGGGCTCACGAACCTTTGTTTGAATGGTGGCAAACACAAAGAGAACCCGCGGTCACTGTCACTGATGGCCACCCAGTCTCTACTAGCAGTGACACCTGCACTGGTAGCAGTGGTGCAGCATTTCTGGTGAACTTTTGAGGGGCTGTTTGGCTGCACACATCTTCAGTAACTAATAGAAATACACCCATCTGCAGTATGCTCAATTCACCTTCCATTTTAAACACGTTTTCCAAGGGAATAAGTAACAAAATCTATCCTATATACTGTTGCAATTTAGACTATCATGATTGAAATTAATAGTCTCCTCAGAAGACGAAAGGAAAATTGCTTTTGGCTGTCACTGCCTGCACAACTGCCGAATGTACCAGAGCCATTCCCAGTCAATAGTGGATTTTTTTTTCCTTCAAGATATACTGATACGATAAGTCAGGACTTATCCCAAGCGCTGTGTGGAGCTCTTCTGCAACAGTGCTAAAAACAAAAGAGAGACAGAAATTCAAAGGAAAAGGAGGCTTTTGAATGCCCACCAGTGGAAGAGAAGCAGCATGATGCACTGAACCTCTACCAAAGCCAAAGGACCAAGGGAATACTGGTGCAAAGCTTTCACACTTTACATCTTCAGAAGTGCTCTCTGACTGAAGGATTGATTGCCTTCTGCAATACTCTCACAAGCTGCCTGAGAAAGAAGTCTGTCTCTGCCATACAGCCTGCCTGAAGCCTGCAGCTGCATGCTGCCCCTCCGCTGCCCTCCTATGGACTGATGACCACGCTCAAAGCTGCTTCAAAGCCAGAACAACTAGACAGTCAACTTTTTCTTTTCAGGTTTCCATGTCAGAGGCCTACTGCACAGGCCATTCTTGGATGCATGGCAATAAACCTGCCAGGACAGGAAAAACATTTGCTTCCCTCCCCTCTCAGTTACTCAATCAGTACTAGCTGAAGCACAGTTTTGTTGAAGACTAGACTGGAGGACTTAGTATTAAGACACTCACATGACCTGAACAACTCATTATCCCATGGATTTCTTTCCACACAGAAATTAAGGCTCAGAAAAGAAGGCCTAGAAGAACATCCTGTGTGACTGAAGCAATCAACAGGCACTAAAGGCAGAGGAAAGCTCCTTCATCCTGACTGCACCAACAGTGTCTGCTGCACAGGGAACAGCCTGCAGGCTGCAAATCCATACCCTCCCTTTGCTTGTGCAGTAACTTCCTCATAGTGAACAGTATCTCTGCATTTACCAAGTAAAATATTACCGCTAAAGTGATTAAATGTTTTTCTTCTTATTTTGCAGGAAGAGTAGTGAAACGTTTGAAACAAAGAAACTCAGCTTTAACTGCAAATAAGAGGATACTCCCAAAGCAAATAACTTTCAGACAGGAACAACAGACAAGAGATGTTGATGGTAGAATAACAGAGTAATAGCAGAACCTGGGGACAGACAAGTGAGTAAGAGGAATTACTTGGGATCTAATCAGCAAGACAGATGGAAACTTTGGAGTGTAATGCTTATGCCAACCTTGCAAGAAATTTGGGGTCATCTTTTCTTTAAACACTAGAGTAAAAATCTTACTTAGGCAATGTTATGTTTGAAATTATCTATAATTTTGTTTCACACTCTTGCTGTCTTGCATGTATTCTCTTTGAACATAATACCCATAGACCTAGCATATTTGTTACATACAGAATTAAAATAGACAAAGGTAAAGGAATTTTCCACAGGAAACAGCAGAAATGCTTTTCAGATCAGCTACTGGTTTCAAATATAAGCCAGAAAGGACATCAAAAGAGAAAAAAAACCCCTTGTAGGCAATGTTTTATCTCATATTTCCCACAGAAGTAGCAGACTCCCTAAATGCTAAAGATACCTTTTATTTTAGAGGCAAACAAATTATTTTAAATGTAACTGAACTGTAAATATTTATTAGGCCTCTTTTCCATTTGGTTCTCTGAATATGAATAGTCCCAAAGCAGAATTGCCTCTGAAATTTTCAGCTTCAAACCAACGAACCTGACTGAAAAAAAAATCAAACGTGACAATTGAGGAAACACAATTTTTTCTTTAAAACTTTCCACCACCACCACCTTCCAAACACTAACATTTTGTCTAGTTTCAAACCACACTGTTTGGACCAGGCTGAAAACAGAAGACACCTTAAGACCTGGGAACACCACTAGCCTTGGCCTGTCCACCTGGAGTCAGGCAAGGGTGAGAGTGAGCCTGCCTTGGCTGAAGCTTAAATTTCTAAAAGGAAAAAGCAGGAGACCAGAAGAAGCACATAGGAAATCTCTCAGCCATGTTAGGAATGAAATTTTGACAAACAACTAATCGACTTCAACCAACTGATCTGTCCATCAATGAAAACCTTAAAAAGCAACAGGATGGTTTGTATCAAAAATAACACCATACATTTTGACTTATATTACTCAGGCAGCTTATCAGCCAACACAGCTTGGTCTATAAAGCATCCCACATGTCCCCAGCTAGTCATCCTGTCCCAGCTTTATGGGTGCTGCTACACTAAATAAAACTAGTCTTTGATTACCCATCCTATCCTGCAGCTACTAATGTTCACTGAGATCACCTGTAAGTTGGATATCTTTCAACATGATGGACATACTACCGCCATACTGTTAGAGTAAATTAATGAAACTCTGCAGTATCATTCACACACAAACAAAGAGCAGTCTGTGGTATTTTATACTGTCACACAGCAAGCACTGGGATGGATTGAAATACATCTGTGGCTCATTAGCTCTGTGTCTGAGCTCTCAAAATCCAACATCAATGAGCTGCTAAAGGGTCTGCAGCTGAACAAGGTACACAAGCACAGCCATGCTAATCGATGGCCTTTGCCAAAGCGGTAATACTCCTTTCATTGAGATTTGCACCACCAGGCTTTTCTCCATATTTGCTGATGATTTAAAGATGTACATGATCAGTCACTGGTGTTCAGTGGACACATCACCCTTCACAGAGCCACAGTAACTCAGCAGCATTTCTCTGAGCCTTAGGGATTACTGGGCAATGCTTGCCATCAGCAGCACCTGATTTGGTCCTCAGGTCTCTTACCAGATACTGAAGTCGCTGGCGTTCAGTCTCTGGAGTGAATTCTGAAGACATTGGAATGACTTCACCATTTCGGATTATTATAGCCCTGTAAAAGTAATAAAACATTATCAGCACAGAAAAAAAAAGTAAAAAAAACCCAGGTAACCACGGGGTACAGTCACACTCTCATTCTCTTCAGAATCACAGTCAAATAAAGCCATTTCTTTTCTACTGAAGTTGTCAGCAGAACAGGATAATTCCTGCCCTGCATCCTTCAGGCTGGGTAACAAAGTATACTTGTATAAACAGAGTTCATTTTAGAGCTCACAAAAACATCCAAGGAACAAAGGCAAGAGTTATTTCAATTGATGTCTACAGGGTATCCTTACTAAGTGAAATGCAGACACCCAGAGGAGATGCTGCAGAATCACTGATTGTAGAACAATTCTTTGCAGCTTTTAATACCAGTTGTGGCTGACACTGTCTAAACTACTGGCTTCAAATGACTCATGCAAGCACTTTCCAATTATTGACTGGTCATATGTCATGTCAGAACATTTCTACTCCAACAGCAAATGGAAACAGCAAAGCAAATCTTATTTAACACAAACATAACTAGCTACCTGCTGAAAGACGGCAGGTAATGGAATGACTGTAGATTAGCCAGGAGATTTCACGCACACTTCTGCAAATGGCAGAGAGAAAATTTTCTCAAACACCTGCCTATTGCCTCTTAACAATCTGCTATGCTGCACACAAAATATGGTCCAATCTTTCCCTAGTATAATGCCACTGGCTGGAACACAAGTCACAGGAGGGAAGAATTTACCCAATATTTCTACTGCATTCTACATTCATGTATTCACTCACAGAACTACGTTCCTTTATCTTTCCATTATTTAGGCAGCTCTGTAAGGAGAGCAATGCCCAGCACTTTTGAAGAGCTTCATAAACTATGTATCATCCCAAAGACTTTAAAGCCTGTTGTGGAACTGTTTCTGAGCCATCAGTAGATTAATTCAGTGTTTGGATAGCAGCAGTGTACCAGCTCTCCTCTTGAATTTAGACAGAATTTGGTGTAGCTAAAAATGTATTTGCCACTTGGATTTCAGCTTCTCTGTGTTTTAAATGGTCCCACTTCTGTGATCTTTTCACCCCACTGATGTCCTATTTATGAGCTAGCTTACTTCCCTTGATAATTTGATTGGTTTGCTATCATTGCTTCTATGCCAGGTGTTCTGATGGCACTGCAATGCAACCAACAAATATGGTAGGCACACAAAGACTGAAAAACTTCTAAATTCCAAACACAGGCATCTTGAGAAAACCAACAAACCTGAATTTCTAAAATTAGTGGCACTGGATAGATTTCCAAATCTTGTGGATAGGTCATTGGACTAAAATTGTCTCCAGACTGTCATCTACTATTGCTAGTATGCAAAAGGCAGCAGCATTATCTATGAGTAAATGAATTATTCACATTTCTGAGATTCATGTTGCAAAGAGCAGATAGGTTCAGGATGGTACTACAATGGGAGATGTAGGAAGAAGCTCAGGCAATGAGGGGAAAACTGCTTTGCTTTGAAAGGTAATAAATTTACTGCTCTTGGACTTCCAGCACTTCCTTGCAAACAATCCTGTGTAGAAATTAGAGGTGGCAAGAGTGCAGCCTACATAGTGAAGGTTCCCGCTGGCCCTTAATTAAAACCAATATTGTGTACTTGAGACAGACATAGTAGTTGCAACTCTTTAATTTCCTAAACCAAATTTGTGCATAATTTTTGACAGATTTTTTTCTCCTTTAGGGAATCTGACTACATTACAGGCTTACAAAAATGCCTATCCAATTAAAAATAATAAAAGTTTGCTGAAAATTTTTCTTTTGCATTTCTGAGACAGTCATTTAAATACAAATTAAGAATGCTACTACCTCTCTTCTGCAACAACACATTTGCTTTTATTTTTGCAGTTCCTAAGGTATTCAGCTTTGAACCAGATTAATTTACTCAGACAGTGAACATTTTATATAACTTTTTTATATGTTATTTGATTCACTTGAGTAGGCCTCCACTTACGGGGTCTGTGGGTTTAGTACAGAGTATGTACTCTGGCAACAGCCTAGACTAGACTGATCAAAGGAGCTGATCAGACACTAACCAAATTTTACACACTACTTTAAGCGAGTCATAAGGGATTTTCTGATCTTTTGCTTGTCTGAAAGAGCTAATATAAAACTACACATTGATATAACTGCTAGCACATCAGGCTAATTTTCTAATTATTCTTTGCTTTCCCTTTAATCACCATTTCACAGGAAATCCATAGTTTAAAGACCACTCAGACCAGTCTGGGGTTCACCTTTTTCTTTGTGCACATTGACATACTTCCTACATATGTTGATAGCTGTCATTCTCACTTCTGTGGGTAGAATTGGGCACTGAGGGACTCACATCATACAAAAAGCAATTCAGAGGCGAGTGGGTCAACCTTTCATAGCTCAACTTATTTTCACCAGAATTGGCAGCCACCTGGGATGAAAAGCACAACCCAGCGCGCGCACACACACACACACACACACACACACACACACAAAATCTTCAGTGGGGGAAGAATTAAAGCAATACTGTTGATACCCCGTAAAATAGAGTTTTACGTTTTTCATTAATGTTTTCAGCAGCTGGACTTCATTCAACTTGCAAGTTACAGCTGCTCATAAGAGTCAAATGATTTGATCTGAGGAACAAGACAGCTCTAGATATGAGTAATGGGAGGGACACAGACACACACGTACAAGGCACTGGTCCAAGTTCAACTGTGGTGAGTTTATAAGCCCATACTGGGACCTTTCTGCACTAACTGCTTAGCTGCTTCATGACAGCAAGGGCATTTCTGATGGCCCAAGTGACAAAAATGGACACATTTGTTGGCTGTCTCACTGAGGAGGCTGGGTGCAAAAGCCTGGCCTGGGACCCACCCTGCTTGGTGGTATTTTCCCCTGAGATTGAAAAGGTGCTGAATAAGGCCCTAATTGGGCTTGGAGACTGAAGTGCCCTTTCCGTGACCTTGCAGTGACAGAGCTGCCAAGCAGCGATTGAAGGCTTTTTCCACTGAGCAGCCTCCAGAGCCCTGAATTCAATAGCCCAGAGTCAATAACTGCTCACGAGGAGGGAGCCTGGCTGATGCAGCAGCTGCAAACAGCTCCAGCAGCTGCTTTTAGAGACCCACTCTATATGGTCCTGCAGGACAATTAATTTTGACTTCACACTTCCTAATGGACTAAGCAGCAACCTGGGTGTTACATGAGCATTACTGCTTCTGCCATGCATGAAACACACATGTATGCAAGGAAATAGTGTTCTGAAAGCATTTAACTCCCCATGTATTGAGGATACACGAACATATTATGTTATGTCAGAATACAGCTGTCCTATTAAACTGTCAGAAATAACTACATAGGAAGCAGAATTCCTTGAATAGATGCAGTGCCCAGAGAGCATCTGATTCTGCCATGTTTAATAGTGACATTTTAATTTCCACCACGCTGGTGAAACACATTATAGCAGAGCCACAGGGCGAGCCTGCCAAAGGCAGATGGATGATTCATGTTTGCAGAGAACAAGTATGTCAACACTAACCAAATATTCTCTGATGACAAGGTTGCTTCAGACCCATACCAATCATTAATTTATATCACCAATGAAGTAGTAATTAGAAAAACAAAAGCTTTTTTGGCAGGATTGGAAATTGGTAGTCACAGATCTGCAGCCTCCTCAGTGCATTGCCCTCCATGCTCTGATGCCCTCTCTGCACACCATTGTCTACAGTGAGAAACTGCTCTGAAGTCTTGAGGCCACAGAGGCCAGTAAGTCACTTATTCTGATCTCTTTTAAAAACAAACTAGATTCCCCTGAGTCCTTTCCTCTGTTTTGAACCCTAACTCCCCACCCACAGGAACTACAGGATTGTACTTGCCATTGCATTTCACATGCTCTGCATGACAATGAAAGTATTTTCACTAATCCAGAGCTGGGATACTCACAGTAAACTGGAATATATTGGGGAAAAAATTCTCCAAAACACAGCTGAAGTAGCCTAAAATGGAAGAAACAAGAATCTGATTTTGTATCTCTTCTGGCCTCTTGCTTCTGATCCAGAGAAGCCCCGCCCTGAATAACTAAATGGGGAGAAAGAGATGTGCCAGTGGCTCAATGCACAAGGCAGGACTGGCAGTCATGGCAAATCCTACAGCTGGCTCTGTCTGCTCAGTCACATGCAAATGAAAGGAAACACCAGGAGCTTAAAAGGCTGCATGTGCATCTACAGAAAACAGTGCATTTATCTTTTGGACTGACATGACGGTGTAGTCCATAATGATCAGCTAAATTCACACAGAATATTAAGTATACGGTTATTTTCCATATTCAGATTCAATACTTAGAAATTGTATTTGGTGCCTGAGTATACATCCACTTTTAAAATACATGGAGAATGAAGCAACAAAAGGATAAAAATCTGCCACTGTGCTGTACTGCTGCTGTGATGCTCAGGATGTAGCAACAACACTGATTTAAGGACAATACTGATATATCAATGCTTTTGCATTTTTAATATGGCTAACAACTACCATCTCTCCTTGAATCAAGCAGGGTTTGTTTTTTGGGTTTTGTTTGTTTGTTTGTTTTCCCTTTTGTGGAAAACACAATCAGCTGAAAATTGCACAGCATCTTTTCTATGTTTCTTATGAGAAACAAATAGAGGAAACACATTTTAGAGGAACCTCTTGTTGGTCACTCTCATTTAATCATATAGAGAAAGCAACACTTTAGTGAACAAGGTCAAAAGTGTAATTCCACTGCTGTCACAGGTCTATTGGGATTCTGGTGTTCAAAACAAAGAGACATCTCCAACTGTTAGGGGTATTCAGGGGACACCCTGATTCCATTACACACTTTTTCAGCCAAAAATGATTTGAAACGCAACATTAAACTGCACATTTCTGCAACACAGGATAAAAACCTGGTAAAGGTGACAGAGAAAGACCATTCAGAAAACCCTTTTTGACAGTGTATATCAATTCCAAGCCACAGGGAGGATGTATCCATTTTGTCAAAAGGTGTTAAGCATGTGGATTCAGTATAGATGAAGCAGAAGTGTCTGGCCTGTCTGCAAAGGTATTAGAAATGTGTCAATGAAAAAGAAAGAGGGATTAAACTGACAGAAAGAATAAGGCAGGATTTTATTACATTCAAAGGGGAACTAAGCAGTAGATTTTAATTAGGTATGTCACTAGATAGTTGTGGAAAAAAGAAAGTAAGTCCTAGAACTATGGAATCAGTCTATATGGGTACTTGTTTACTTTGGTAACTAAAAGCATATATTTTAACAATCCAGAGAAGATCAATGCTATTGGTAAGCTTCAAACCAGTTGTGCTTTTTTTTTTTAATTTCTTTACCTTTTCTACTTGCTAAGAAGTGAAAGACAATGTCTATAAAATTACTAAAATGAGAAATGTTTTTCTCTTTGGCAAATGAAGTACTGGAACTTATGGCAATTATGGTTACTGATGACTTTTAATACATTCAGCATTGGCACCTTGGTTTTACTTCAAACTGAATTTCTCTCACTTAGTCCCACACAGACCCATTTCTCAATGTTTCTTTAGAAACCAGGTGAACAAACACCTCACTGCGCTGGCAATAACTGTGGAACTGATCTCATATTCCATCCCATGTATTCACTAACAACATGGAACTATAGTGCAAAGCCTTTAAATGATTTCCTTAATTTTATGAATTAAGGCAGGTTGGGGATAGTGAAACAAACCATTATGTAACATTTAGCTGGCATTAAAACAGGTTCCAGTGATGACATATCCATCACCATAAAACTCAGGTGGAAGCAGCAACCCTCAGCAACACCAATGGAAAAAACACTCTGGCTGCCTCCCACCCATAATACCTAAGACAACTCTTGGCATCACTATCAGGAAGAAAACAAGCAACAAAGCAGGGAAGGAGTAGAGCCAGTGAAAATTGTCTCTGTCCTCATTTTCCATTTACTGCCACTCAACAGTCCTGCCACTCTGATTTCTTCATATTCTTTAGCACAAACATGAGCCTGTTCACAGAAACGTTGTGACAGGACAGAAACACTGGATCATTTTTCTTTCAGCCGAACAAAGCCAACGTTAAGCGGGAGCAGACTCTCCCTGCTTGTGGCTCTTCCTGTGACAATGTAGTTTCACGTTACATTATGGGTTATAGCAGGCTGCTCAGAAACTTTCATTCATCACTTGGGGGAACTTCAACTCCCTCAAGCCAATAAAAGGTGTGAGAACTTGCCTTGGTGAAGTATTGCAAAAGTAATTTCCTACAGGAGTGTGCTCTGGCATTTCCTGCCGGGGCAATGAAGATCACTCCCAAATTTCTGCTAAGGCTTTTTGCAGACTGCCAGCCACCCTGGCTGCTCCAAGGGTTAGTATCTCAGCAGCACAACTGCCAAGTGCAGCCCTTGCTCCACTAGGACACTGACTGGACATTCCCAAATATTTCATTCAAGGTCCTTTCTTTGTGTCTTTGCCGCAGCATGGAGCCAAGCATGCTATACCTCTCCTGTAGCACGACAAGAACCTCCTCCTGCCTTTGAAAATAAGCAGAGGAAGAAATTATGAAATCTAGACCCTGCAAACCTCCCTGAAAGTTGTCTTTCAGAGGCACCTGCAAGCACACGAGCTGTTCCTGTTCCTGCACACATGTGTAGAGCTTTACGCTGTTTCCAATTACCTGACTCATTCATGTTTATATTTCTAGAGCTTATTTAGCGATTCCTTTGGAGAAGGCCTCTGGGCACAATGAGGCTGCTGCAATACTCTAAAGCCACTGTTCTGGTGGTCTGATTTTACTGAATTAATTGTATTATTTTTAATAAGGGATCACAAACAGGCAAACAGAAGCTGTTTTTCTAAGCAGAATAACATAGATTTCCATGGAAGGGCTTACTTCTCATCTACAGTAGCACCTGAACCAGTCAGGATTTTTCTTACTGCCACCAAAAAATACCAGAAATGAGAATTTTTAGAACTGATCTGGTATTCTATCTCACGTATTCACTAACAACTCAGTAAGCAGCAGTTAAAGGGATTTTCTACTACTGGCAGCCTCCCTGTGCACTATAGATTGCATCTAACCATGAGAAGCACCTGGCTGTCACTAGCAATGGAACTAAATGTCTTCAGTTGTTTCTGCATCACTGCTCTACAGTTTTAAGTTAAATGTAATGCTGAGCTTGCAGGCTGTCCACAGAGGAGACAGCTTGGAGAAGACACGTTGCCCCATCATTTTTGATCCCTGGAGTGGTATGCTTCTAGTTGTCTGCCTCTTTAGTGGGCTCCATTCCCATGGGACTCTACTGTGAATTCCTTGCTCTAGTTTAGGTCCTCAAGTGTGTTGCTTGGCTGATGAAATCTAAGTTTGGACTTATTATTAGCACTTGGCTTTATTAACGGTGTGTCATTTTAGGGCTAATTATATATATTTTTGTTATGCCCACCCCATCACTAATGCAATGGCACTGGCTATCTGAATGCAATGTTCTTGTTTGTTTAATTGGGAAAGTAACTTTTGCTATTGAATCAGTAGTGACTTTTTAAGTTTACCTACGCACTCCTAGCATTGCCTACTCCAGCTCCAGTAGTACTAACTCAAATGTGAATGAACTAAACTAAAATGCTCTGTAATTAATTGTGTGTACTTTCCTGGTGGTTTACATCTCAACATATCAATTTTTCAGCAAGGGTTTCAGCTGGCAGCTAGAAAGCTATTACAAGCCAGTCTATAGTGACACTACTAGCACACAAAAACTGCCCACTGTTGGTTCCAATACCCTTAGGTTGGAGATTTACTGCCCTCTTAGGATTCATTTTGCCCCGATGATTTCAGTGTATTCTTCATCTGAGCACAGCTAAGTACAAGGCTGCAATGATGAAAGACCACCACGTTTCTGTATCATGGCTGAACAACATGCCACCAATTACTCAGGCTGCGCCAGGGAAATGAACAAAGAAGTGCAGTCACGTCTCTGTGGCCAGCTCTGAGCCTCAGGACTGGTATCTGTGGAATCAAAGTCTTTTTCCCTGCTGTCCAGGATATCACATTCATCTCCAAGATGAGTTACTATGGTAACTAAACCTGGGTTTAGTGGATGAAGGCATTGCTGTGCAAGTCCGTGTTTATTTTGCCAGTAACATGGCTGGGATATGGCTGTCCATGTTAGATGGAAGAAGCAAGGATTTTTTACCTCTCTGCTCTTCAATGTCTTACCATTGACAAAGAAATAATGAGTTTTAGCACCTAAAGTCATATCTACTTTGATCTCAGCTTTTCTGCTTAACTCATTACCATCTGCAGGGTATTGGAACAAGCTGGACCAAGTTGTAAAAGCAGACTGCAAGTCACACTTTCTGCTCGCTCTTCATCAGTGAATTTTTACCCAAGCCTTGCTACATTCACCCACACAGAGGTGACCAGAGCCATCACTAAAAGTCCCAGGAGCAGGGCTCAAGTGGCATTGCATAGCTGCTGCTGAGACTGAACAGCCTGGGCTGCCCTGAGTTTGCTGAATTCAGGTGACTTGAAAAGCTTTTCGACATAGCAAGGACCACAGCAGACTTTGAAACATTCACCAGGCAAGCCTGGGTGTTCTCTCTGGCCCTCCTCCCAAAGTACAGATGGGAGCTAGAGAACCAAGGTGCCCAGCCTGCTTTGCATGCCTTGGCCCTGGCCCTGCAACACTGCAGTGAAGAACTTGCATGTCTCTGTGGTCAGCTACAAAGGCACAGCTTAAAAAGATAGTTTGTTTGGCGTTTGTTGGCTTTTTTTTCCTTTCTTTTTTTTTTAAAGGCTGAAACCCCATGAGAATTAAAGTTAATAGAATTCTTTATTCCTAGAAACCAATACCAATGAACTGTGGCTTTACAGTTTACTGGTATTACTCGAATACCAAAATTTTTCCCCTTCCTCATTATCTGTAGCATAAGATAATGTCCGTGTGGTTAGGACCAAAGATTTAATTGAATGTACCCCTCACTGTAAATGTTTACAGTGGCTTCAATACCTGTTAATTGCCATAGGTATTACTAAGGCATATGCTCTCCCAGGAAAAACAAGAGTTTGAAAAAGAAATAGGACATTCATTTTGTCTTCAAAGCCTACAAACATTTACTACCAAATGAATAATTTCTACCAAGTCAGTGCTGGAAATGACATGCCAGTAACCTGGAACTTGTCATCCACTGGATAACTAGAAAATGCTCTTCCTTAGCACTGCCCTTTGAATGAAGTGACTTCTTTCTGATCCAACACCTTTTCTTCACACCTCGCTTTAGGTGTTTCTTGAAGTGCCTTCAAAAGCTTTACCCAGCACAAAATCCTGCAGTATCTGATGTTGCTGTTATTCCAATGCATCTCGTGCTCTTGCTTCTCCCTGGAAGGGTGCCAGGCAGGAAAAGGGGAGAAAGACTCTCTGCAGGCCTGCAAATCATGTGTCTAAGGAAGAGAGGGGGAACAGAGAGAGAGAACACGGCCATGTCTCCTGAACGGCGCTAATCTTTTCCCACATTTTGGGCTAGTCAGGATCAGACTTCTCCACCTATCAAACTGCAGCCAGTGAAGGAGAATGTACATGGCAGAGACTTCCTTTGCTTTGAATTCAGCCTCTCCTCACTACACAGACCTGTGAGCAAACCAGGCTTAGGTTATCTGTTGCCCTGAAATGATCCAACATTTTTTATTTTCAAGTGATTCTGTCAGAGAATTAACAATAACCTAAAAAGGGGATGTACCATAGACTGGCCAAAATACAATCTGTAAGTGTTGCTCTTGCCTCTGGGGAGGCATCTTTTGAGTATTTGGAAGAATGAGAACTTCAGAGGATAAAGAGAAATCCCTACCGATTGCATGGCCCCTGTGTGTTGTTCAGTTTTGCAACTTTCTTTGCCCCATCTTTAGGATAAGACAGAAAAATGAACGCTTTTCCAAATACTGCAGACTGGAGCAGCATAGTAACTGAGTTAGTCTTTCCTCTAGAGACCTCTAAGTCTCTAGTATGAAGCACAGTTATTGTTGTTTATGTAGACACAGATGTAAGAAGACAGAGAGGGCTTAGGCAGAGTGCTCACAGAAAACGGGAAATACACACCATTTAGATTAGAAGATGAGTAGTTATGAAAAACAGAAAATTAAAGCTTCCTAGAAAAACAGTAAACCAAAGACTAAAGTAAACTAGTTCTACAATAGCAGTATATTAGAACACTTTTTAGTTTCCATCCTTATACAGTGTTAGCACTTCTGGCAAAAACGACCCTGCTGGACTGCCTCTAGGAAGAGGTCAGACACCATGAACCACAAAAATGCCTGAGAATCATCAGTACTGACTTCTCAGAAATTCTATTTAAGCGACACTGCCAGTCAGCAGACACATAGCTGTTTCCATGCCCCTCTCATTTACTTCATAAAAACAAATTAAGCCCCCAAATCCGACTTCCTATAATGAGAACTAACCATGAGAGAAGCAGCTGACAAGCACTGTGACAAAGAGGAACTATAAATGTAGTAAGCTTCAACACAAGCAGCAAATCCAGAAGGAATTGAAATGGTAAACAAATTCGATTTTCAATTCACTATTTTTTTACGCTGGGAGAAGACTGTGTTATAAACACGCTCTCCCACACCTGGTCTCTTGAAGCACCAGTGAAGTTACTTTACCTGCACCCACACAAAACCATCACAGAAATATTCATTTAACGAGCTCCTACCATTTAATAAGCTCAAATGACTTAGCATTAATTTTACACTTGCAAAAAGGAGGAGAAAATCTATTCCGGACATGAGGATGTAAGTTCAAGCAGAGTGTGAATATGCCCTGAGAACATAAGTACTGGGGAGCAAAAGCAAGGAGGCAAAAAGATGATAAAAAGAGCTGATGAAGCAAAGCAAAAAATTCAGTGACCCTGCAAGTCCGTGAAGCCTTCAAAACATCAGGCTCTTTGCTTTGATGCCATGTTCTGTCAATAAATCAAAAAAAAGCCCAAGAACCCATTTGCAGATTTAGTGAGGGTTTCAGGGTGTATGGAAAAGTCAAATCAGCTTGTGATGTTCTGCTTCTTGTATAATGATAAAGGCACAGCTACCCTACATGGCTCCAAGCACAGCACAAAATGGAAGTGCCTGCAGTCTCCGAGCAGCTCCTTAACCAGACAACACAAAAGCCAGAACAGTGCTTGTGCCAAAGATGGTTAATATGATCACATTGCATTACAGTCTTTGTAGCTATATTGGACAAATGTTATGTTGCATGAGGCTATACAATAATTGGGCAGTAATCAGTAAAAACATTAAGTCCCTCTCTTACAACTGCTTCATCAGTAGCTATAAAACAACATTCTAATAAAGACCATAAAACTAAAAAGAACTGAGATTAACAAGGCATGTTACGACAGTTTAGAAGAAAAAGTCACTTTAGCAATATAGAATTGAACAACACTATTTAAAACAATGACCAGAGAAGATTTACTATTCCATATTAAAAAAGGAAAAGAAAAAACCAGCAGCTGTTCCAATGGCCTAGTTTTCATAGCAAATACGTCATGCTGGTAAGCAAAAAACAGCGCCTCGATGCTCACCAAAAAAAGCATTGTATATTGGATAGCTGACTATAGCACTATCAGTTCCTAATCAGATAACCTTGCATGGACAATGCTAATCACTGAAAAGAAAAGAGAGAAAGAAACATTAGAAACAGCTTTGGCTGATATTCAGACATGAATTTTGACTGTACAAGTAGGTATATTTATGGCAGAGTCCAAGAATGATCAGATAAGCCATTAGAAAATGAAAGCAGTTCCTTCCAAGTTGTTTTTATCAGGCTCTGAATACATCACCTCATTTTTAGTAGGGTTCTGGTATCATGTGCAGTTAACATATAATTATTACAGAACTGTGATTGCATCGTTAGCAGAAGTTTAATTATATCATTGACATTAGTGATGCCATAACATCAAGCTCAATAATAGTTCATAACAAAACCTACAATTAGCACAATTTTTCCTCCCTTTTACACCAACCAAAAGTGTTCAGCTTGGAGAAGCCTAATAGTCCATACAGAAGTGAGCTAGGGCTGAACCTGAAAGGATTGCTGCCTGGTAATTTAGTAATATGGTAATTAAAGTCTTTTCATGATGTAATTACACATCAACTACAAAAGGACAGCTGCTATACAACACTGCCAGGGTACGTGGCATGAAATGATTAGATTTGAGAAGCTTTGGTGGATAAACTGAATACCACAGACATAAGTCTGAGGTATAGCTGGCACCACACAGTACATTATTATTCAAGTCTCACACGTAACGTTTCCTTAGTCTCATTGTGATAGTAACAGTTTGTTGCATATACCTTGGTCCTCCGACAGCAGAAGTTGTTCAAAACCCACCTTTAAAAGCTTCTGCTGTTTTGAAGTTCCCTGAAATTATAAAACCTAACCTTCTCCTGGGGAGAGGCAGTATAACTGAGGTTTGCACCAACCCAAAATGTTTATTTCCCACACGAAACCTCCTCTCACAGACTCCTATCTGTGGGAAATTAAACTTGATTTATTTGCAGGCTTTTTCAAGTGGGGTAGCAGAGGCAGAAGAAGGAGAACGAGGAGAGGGGAAAGGCACAAATGAGTAGGGGAACTAAGAACTAAGGGTTTCAGCATCTAGTTCCAACAGCAACAAGAAGTCCCCTGTTTGAGTAAAAAAACAAACGCACCCTTCTTCTCAAGAGCAGATAAACATTTCTTGAAGTAGTTTCCTTATTGTATTTCTCACTGCCTTCCCTTTTATCTGTACAGACCAAAAAGTTGACCACACGAAGCATGAGACAGCAAAAAGGAACATATTTTTCCAACTAACACAAGTACAATTTCTTGACTACATAACTGGGCTCTTCAAAATACAGGAATGCACTGTGCACCCTGGCAGTAGGCAGACAACCTCAGTGGCTTGTCTAGTCCTAAAATGTCTTTTCTGTCATAACAGCAACTAGGATGTTTTGCAATAGCTGTTTTTTTTCCCTGTAAGTGGGAAAGATGGGATTTGGTGGGAGAGAGACCCAGACCAACTGATCTGCACTTTAAAGCTTTAAAATTTCTTTCAAGTTAGGAAAGTCTAGGAATGGACTTATCTGAAAATGAAAGGTTTTGGGATAATTCTCCTCATCATAAGAGAGATTTTCTGTGAGGTCCATTTGGAAAGCGCAAAACCAAACTATTTTGAATCTGGAGGGACTTTATTACCTACAAGATGTTAGGAATGAGAATATGAATCCTGGTTCAAACAACACCCAGTCTTGCTGATGGTTTCCTTTCTGATTCTTGCTCTCCCTCTTTTTCTGAAGAGATGTTTTGGGTGGACTTAATGAACATGCAAAACTCCTCAAAGACTTAGTATGTTTAACTACAGTTACACCAATACTCTGGCACCCACTGCAGATCACTGCCAACAGGAGTGTCTTGTGCTTCGGTATCAGAGGCTGCAATTGAGATGAGGCTGCTCTCAGGGAGCACAGGAGGAATCCTGAGGGGACTGGAAACAGCCAGTTCCAGTCATTTAAGAACAAAGATCTTAAAAGTACTAGGCTACTCAGAAGTAAGTCCTGCATGGCCAGTTTTACGCAGCACACTTTTAAGAGGCAATAAAGCAAATTAGCCAACTCAGACTCAACTGTACTTCAAGCGCAACAGAACAAGAAAACATGATTATTTCTAATTTAATGGCAGAAGAGATAGAAGGTAGTTCAGCTAGTAGTTCTGTTGGCAAGATAGGTGATCACTTCAAACATGTTTGCAGCTACCATGTGAGGGCTCACTTGACATTTGGTGCAAAAAGGAGAGAATATGTCACTTGTCAATAGAAACTGAGTGAGCAACTTGCAACGTACACAGCAAATTTAGCATCTTAAAAGCAATCACCCACAAGAAAAGAACAGGAATTTTAAGCACAAAGGATTTATCTGACTTCCTACACAGTTTAAACCAGCAAGAGGCAATAAAAATCTTAGGTTTAAACTACAAAACCCTTCACTTTTGAGTGTTGTCTCTGAGTATGTGGGTGCACACACTGTAGACATGAACTGTGTGTGCACAAACCTTAAACACAAACGCATAACCATAGCAGTCTTCACCTAAAGACAACATGGCTCAATACCTTTGCAGACATTAATTAGTCAGCTGTTAATGAACAGAATACATGTACAGAATACAACAGAATACAACAAGACAGAGTTCATCTCACATGGGAACTATTTTCCCTGTCCTGTTTATACAGTGCACTGCCAAAAGAAGCATGTGAAGTCTGAAGTCTTGCAAGAAGAACCTCATTATCTCTCTCCAATGGTGGTAAGGGCAGAGGTAGAGATGGGGAAAGAATGCAAGTGAGAGATTTCCAGTATGCTCCTATCTTCAGCAACATCAGAAGACAAAGAAAAAGCTTCTTATCATGAGTCTTCAAGCATCCAACTTCAAAATAAAACTGAGCAACAGCTCCTGAGCAACAGCATTCAGTTCTGAGAAATGTGCAAGTACCTGAGCTAGAACAGGAAAAGCAAAAAACCTATACTGCGATAGCCTGTCTCCCTCTCCTCCACCCCCGATGCAAGAGTAGCAGTTATTTGCTTACTGATCATTACATTCAATGACATGAAAATCTGAAAGCCAAATGGCCTGTCAAGACTAAGTCTAGCAACAGGAGACACAGGACTTCCTACGGAACAAATGCAGCCCTACCAGCTGTTCTGGATGCAGCCACCTTGTCAGTGTTCAATACACAATTCTACTACACACCCAGCATCTCTTCTGTTTCAATGGCTTTTTAGCACCTTTCCACTTCTCTGCAACCATCAAGTCATTCAAAAACCGCTACAAGACCAGAAGTTTCCCTGACTGCAACCACTACTCAAGACACTGGAACTCTATCCCTGGCACTTGCACTCATTTCTGTGAGAAGTGCTAACAGTCCAGCCAAGAAACAGAATCTTGTGATACTGCCTGCATTTAAAGAACTTGGTAACACCAGGCCTGGGGAGTTTGGGGTGAAGGATTAGATGGGGAGACAACACACTTACCTGCTATCACCGGCATTTGCCACGTAAAGCTTCCCCAATAAATACACCACCACCAGGGCTGTGCAGCCACCAGAAATGTTATACACGGTCCTCTCTCGCTCTATTTGCAAATCCTGTGGGAAAAGAGAACAAGATTTATAAAGACAGCATTGCAATTAATGTTTGAGAAAATTAAGTCTCCCCTAAAGAATAAAAATACAATAGAGTCTTTATTAAATTGTATGTGCCACTGGCTGTCTTCTCTTGCAGCTACGGCCACATGAGCTGGGAGAAGAACACAAAGTTGAGGAGTACCTATTACTTTATATAAAGATGTTTGGGAAAATCAGGTTAGGAGACTGTAAAACATCAGGTGCTAAGGAACAAATAGCAACTCTCAGGGATGCAAGAGAATTTGCTATGGCAAAAGCACAATGAAGGCAAAGATAAATGAAGCTTAACAACAGGTACCTGGTGGTATAATTGGAGAGTGCTTTACATAGACAGCACGTAATTAATGAGACCCAGCTACAAGATGAATAAATACCTGCTCCCCTAGAGGAATGCTAGAATTGTGGGGTATACGCCTTTAGGAACAACAGCAAGATAACACTCATGCCACAAGGCTACCCTTCAGAAACATAGGGAATGAGTGGATGCTACACTGATTCTGAGCGCAAGAATTGCTATATATTACAAAGTCCTCCACAGAAGTGGAGAAAACAAATTATATTTATCACAAACAGTCAATAAAGTCCTGGAAAGAAAAAATTACATAAATACACACACACACATATACACACACACACACACACACATACAGTGCCCCAAGAAAGCTTGGAGAACATAGAGCAAATAAGTAAATAAGCTACTTTCATCCATAAATTTGAAAAAAAACCATTGAAGTGTATGCCAATGAATTAATTCTGCTGTCTGTAATTTAGTTTCAGGTAATAACATGCTACAAATTACCCTTCTCTCCTGTGTGCAGAACCAAATCCAATTTCAAACTGGTCTGCCCTTGTAATACTGGATTCAAACAGGGAGCATCATTTAACATCACTATTGCAAGTACTGGCAGATCTTTCCCAGCTAAACCCTGCCTACTTTTATGTGGTTTTTATTATGAAGATATGTTTGCCTCTGTGTGTGTATGTGTGTATACACACAGATCTATACTTCAGCCATTTTCATAGCTGCACTGAGCAACAAACAGCTCAAATTGTTCACACCTTGGGGCATGGAAGTTAGAGCTTTATTTCAGAGCTAAATTTATCTGAAGAAAAGCACAACAACAAATGCAAACCATGACAGCTGCAATTTGATTGAAAATCTGCAGAGGTGGGAGGAGGTCCCTGTCCCAAGCTTTGTCTCCTACAAATTTCAGGGGAGTGAGGTGAGCTAGGGTAGCAGCAGGGATGCTCAGCAGCACTAGGGTGCTGTCCTGAGGGGGTGGGCAGAGGTGTCTGTCACAAATAATGTGACTTCTCGCTGTCTGATGCACGTACATTCCATTTGTGCCATCCCAGTGCCGAGGTGCTGTCCCAGAGGGCCATCCTCAGCTGTGTGTGGAAACTGTATGTGGCCGCTGCAGAGACACAGGTTCTACTGCACTCACCAACTTTTTTGGGGGGGGCAGGGGTGGCGGTAGTGAGGACCAGGAGGAAAACACCTCCAAGCTATAAATCATATCTTGCAGAACCTTTGGTCACAGACATGGGCCTGTGATAAATGCCTCTTTATCTAATCTTGCCATAGAGAAGCTGATTCTCCTCCCCATGGTTTCTACATATTTTTAAATTAAGCTGAAAAGAACAGTTCAAAGGAAACAGACATTTCTAACCATCAAAATAATTTAAACTTACGAATACTACAGTGGATTTTCCAAGCACTGGCAGGAATTTTAAGAAACCTTCAGTTCCAGAGTTCAGAATATCTTCCAAGACCTTCAAACAATGTGCACTTCCTCATCTGGTTTCAGTTCTGTCATATATATACTTTGCAAGTGCTGGAATGCCTAAATTAAAATTTATTTCTTCCAATAAGCAGAATTCAGAAGCATCTATTATAGGAGGGAGGGTGGATAATCCTTAGGGCCCCTTTTCCAGAATTTCCTTGACTTAAACTAGATCTGTGTACTGGTTTTCTTGAATCATTGCTGTTGCTGGGCTCTCCCATCTAGAACTTCAGTTTACTACCATGACTTGTCAGAGTACATTCAGTGCCATATATAATTTGATATTACATACTTTGCTTGCCATTTTCTTTTTCAGCAGCAAGGAAAGAGGGCAAGGCTTTCTGACAACTCAACAAGATTTGAGGAGGAGAAATAAAGCAAAATAAAATAAAGCTCACCAATGCTACCAACTCATTCTGATGTAGAGACACTGGCTTTTAATGAAATACTTTATAACAGTGGTGCTGGGAAAGTAGTACAAACATGGACAGAAGCCCCAAAATGCCTCTAAAGCCTTTATGAGTGTAAAGGGGCTCATTCTACACAGAGTGTATAGAAAGCTTTCCTCATTTTCCACCGGCAGAATGATTTCAGCGCAAGCTCCTTTTTTTCTGCCGAAGCAGCAGCTAATTTAGCCAGAGCTCTGCGCTCTGCGCAGGGACATGTGGTGGCAGGTGCTCCCAAGGGTTGCCGCAGGCCTGGTCCCCCTTCCCTGGTGCGGGATGCGGGAGGGCGGAGCACAGCCTGCAGAGGACACCGCGCCGGACCGAGCAGGTGATGGCGAGCAGGGCGGCTTTCTGCACCGAGCCCGGCAGCGGCGGGATAGCCGCGGGACGGGCCGAGGCTCGGGCCGGGCTCCCGGAGCACCCGCTCGGGTTCCCCTCAAGGCGTGCCCGTCTCTGGGAGCCACGGCGGGCCCGGGCCCGGCCCCGGCACGGGCGGCTCCTGCCACCTGGCGGAGGCTGCGCGCAGCGGCCGCCGCTCCCCGCCACCGGGAGATCTGCTCGAGCCCCCTGCCAAAGCAGTGTCACCTACAGGAACCAGGCGGGTTTGGAATGTCTCCAGAGATGGGGATTCCATGACCTCCCTGGGCAGCCTGTTCAGTGCTCTGCCACCCTCAGTGTGAAGTAGGTCTTCCTCAGGTTGAGGTGAAACTTATTGTGGCTTGGTTTATGGTCATTGCTCCTCAACCTTTTTGCTGGGCACCACCGAAAAGAGTCTGGCACCATCCTCTTGACACCCACCTTTGAGATATTTATGTGCATTAATGAGATCCCCTCTCAGTCTTCTCCAGACCAAACAGGCCCAGCTCCCTCAGTCTCTCATCATACGAGAGATGCTCCAGGCCCTCAGTCATCTTTGTTGCCCTCCGCTGGACCCTCTCCAGTAGCTCCTTCTCTTTCTTCTACTGAGGAGGCCAGAAGTGGACACAGCACTTCAGATGTGGCCTCACTAGGGCCGAGCAGAGCAGGAGGATCACCTCCTTCAACATGCTCTTCCCACATTCTTTTCATCTATATCTATCCTCAGAGCAGGGGCTTTTCCTCCAGAATCTCAATCTTGCTATGACAGAAAGCAGCTTTACAGTATTAGGTATCTGCTTAAAAAACCCCAAAGTTTCAGAAGGCATAACTGCAAAATTAACTCCTTAGTATGATTTACATCAAATGCCTGTAATTCTGTTCAAACTCTCACTTCTACTGGCTATATAATGTGTGGAAACTTTTAAAAAAGAGAACTTTTACAACACATGCCACTCTCTCAAGACTGTTCAATTAATTAAAATGGCACCAATATAGAAAAAGCATCTGTCTAGATTTCATCTAAGTAAAGAAATCTCAATAAAGAAGAAAATCGTCATACAATGAATGCAAATGTATACCTTCCAATAAATCACACAGAGTAGTTCTGCGCCATGTTTTCCCATCTAAAATTAAAGGGGGTTTAGTGTAGAATAGGTGCTCTCTCCCCTTAAACTTTCTTGCAAATACATACAATATCACACATGTATACAAGGTTAAATACAGGGAAAGGACTATAATTTGATGTTTCTATCCAATATGGAACTGCACTTGGAAGCATTCCTCCTGACTCCTTTGAACTGAATCTATAAATGCACATTTTAAAACTCAGCAGATGAAAATTAGAGGATTTGACTTACGACACCTTCAGAACTTGAGCTTATTTCTTTCCTTTTAACTGGAACAATCGTGATACTGGCAATTACTGACATTTACTGTTTTTTAGACAGGGCACTAAATTATCTGAAAATACAGCACAAACTTGCTAATCCCAGTTTCAACACAGAAAACACTATTTAGACGTACTTCAAAATGGGGACAGTTTGATTGTTAAATGTCTAAGTTAGGCAATGACTTGATCTGTGTCATCTTTCCACAGTGTTTTACTGCATGTAGCTGTGAGACAAGAACTGTCCAAAGGAAACCACACCAAAAAAAAGGAAAAAAAAATTTTAAAAGCCTTTTGAAAGCCATGAATTGCATTTTATTTGAGACTTGAGGCAAAAACAGGGAGACCTCAACTAGAATTCAAAAGGAAGTTGGGGAAAAAAGTAAGGGTATACTAAATGCTCCCAGGAAAAGGGGACAAAACCATCATTAGATAAACTTGTCAGGTTAGATTCTTTAAAAAAAAGTATCTTCACCTACTCCTTGTTCTCACTTGGTTCATAAGACTCCTTTGTAGCAATGAGTGTTTCAGGAAAAACCACCAAGAAGTCTGCCAACGTGTCCAGGAAACCTGAACTTTCACCAAGTGCCAGGTAAACCGATACACTCTGCTGGCACAAAACCCTCATACACGTTGCACATCTCGACTGCACTGACCTAACTCAACATCCAGTTCCAGTACAAACAAGGGCTGATTAAACAATGTGCTGTGGAAGAGGCCCAAAGTCTTCATGCAAAGACTAAAAGGAGTATAAGCTAGCAGGAAGTTAAACAGAGGCAGGAGGAAGATCAAGCATTGCAAGCACAGATGAGACACAGAAGTGTTGATTTTATGAATTGCTCCCTTACACAGATGAAAGAAAACACTCTTTTGCCTAAACCAATTATAAGTGCAAGATTCACCCCCAGAGCTTAAAGCAGATACAACTCAATTCTCTGTAGCTTTTCTTAATCTGATCACTTTTATAAGATTTCTTGCAAAACTTAATGCTGAAATTACATTGCATTATGGTGGTCATTTGTTTATCAAAGACAGATGAACTTCTGCCCTCTAATATAAAGCAAGTGGGAATGAAGATATTGGATCTGTAGCATATGAACAAAGACACAGGGAGGAAGATGTTCTGTTTAGTTCAGTTTAGAAACAGAGAGAACAGATTAGTATGAGTTATACAAGGAATACCTAAACACCGTAACTGGAGGGAGTTATCCAGGGTTTCTGCATTTGTCATATTCTACCCACAAAAGCCCGCGCAGCCAGTCAGATCTCTGAACGTAAGCTGAGATGGTCTTCTGTGTGAATACCTACCAGAGATGTGAAGTCAAAATAAAGCAGGTCAATAACAGCCCTGATCACTCAGACACATTCAGGAAGGCAGCGACAGGTAATACACACGCTGCTCTCACAGGAGAGGTAGAGTACTTGATACAGCCCTTCTATGCTCTGTTACCTTCACTGCCTAGTCCCATGAAACTCCACTTCTCATCTCTCCTGCACTTGGAGACAGTTTCAACAGGAGAGAATCATGCCACACTCTCAGAGCCTGGTGCTCTTCCGGCCTCAAAATTACACCAGCTGAAGCATGAAATTGGTGTTCTCTTAAGCATGCTCTGAACCCACTAGGGTGCAGTGGATGGGCATGGTCATCTCCTCTCTCACTTCTCAACAAAGAAGGGAGCAATCAAGTCCTCCCTTGCTGAAAAGGTGTGCTAAACTGACAGATTTTCCTGCATCCTCCTCCTTCTTTTCACCTAGCAGAAACTGAGCCCACTACCCACAGTGCATAAATCTGTCCGCACTGAAGTATGCCTTAGTCATGGCTGTGAATGCTGCTCCTGGACCTACCCACCTGCAAGTCCAAACCCAGTTGGTGGATCTGCTTGCCTACACTTCCTTGGGAAGAAAGAACAATCCAGCAAAAGATAATTGTTATTCAGAACTCAGAGTGAAGTACTAATTGTAACAACAACTGCAGTCTCTAAATGCATGTACTGAACAAAATTCACATACATCAGGAAAAACAATGATCAGATATTTCTTTTCAGACAACAAATAAAGCCACTGGGAAACACTGAATAGTTCACAGTCCTTCTTTTCAAATAAGAGGCTTTTCTGGAAACTACAGCAACGAAATTTTTAAAAAAAGAAAAAAAAGAACAGTATCAGACCTCCCAAGATCTGATCCACATGTACTTGCTGGCAGGCCAAACCTTTGCTCTGCCTGACAAGAATGACTTTTAATAATGCGAAGAAGTGAAAGGGGAAGAAGTGGAGGAGCTACATCAATTACAGAAGAGAAAAAATCAGCTTCCATAGGGAAACAGATGGATATTCTGTTTCCATAGGGTCATGATTTCCAGACAGTTGTTCATGCTGTTCACAAGTCAGCTGGGTGGTAGGAATGTACTTCATGCCCCACTCACCCACAAAACCTGCCTCAGTGAAGAGCTGCAGACACTCTACAGTCACTACTCCAACACCAATGTGAACTGCGGGTCATTGGACCAAGCAGCCTTTGGTAGGGCAGCGAGGCTTTGTAATGTGCATGTCCATATACTCAGCCTGATAATAACTGCCAATGCTGAAATCTGCACTGGAAGGCAATACTGATCTTTATCTTATAAAAGGAGGGGGAGAAGAAAATTGAAAATAAGAGTATCATACATCTAAAAGTCAAGTAATTTATAAACATTGCCACAATGCTGCCTGGGAACTAAGATGCAGCTCCTGCCTCACAGGGTACCTGGTAAGCTGTGGAAGCTCTTAAACAGTTCTGTTCACACTCAGATGGTGTTAAAGCAATGAAAGGAAAAAAAAAATCTAAATCTTCATCTTCTCCAGGTCATGTGACTCAGTGTAAACAAGGACTTCAGGACCCTGAGACATACATACCATTTCTTTGAATGCACTTTCTATGGCCCCAATAACCAGGCACTCATGTGGGATCTTCTTCTCAGTGAAGAAGCGTGTTGGAGGGGTGCTGGGTGAGCCTGGGGCTCCCACACCACCGCGCAGAGAGGCCGCTCGTGTCAGTGTCCTGCTGTTGGTGGATGGGTTGTCAGGCTCCTCTCCCAGGCAGGTGGGCGGGAGGACGGCTGTGTTCCTCAGGATGTCCACGATCTCCTGCAGCTGCTCCAGGATATGGTGCTGCAGCAGTTTGGAAGCGACCACAGCTGCCCCTGACCCAGCATGCCCATCAAACAGGGACCAGTAGTACAGGTTGATCCCGTCTGTGTCCTGGAGAAACAAGAGGGGGAGAAAATAAAGGAAAAGAGATGATCACTGTTACACAGTTATGAGCGAGATGACTGGTGGCACAGAGTCAGCAGGTGAAACATAGATAACTTCCTCAGAGGTTACATTCTTTCTGAAATGCAGAAATATCCACAGTGTCAGTAAAACTCTGGTTGAAAGCAGAGATGCTTATTATTATCACACATCTCCACCATGATTTTTCTTTTCCTTAACTTCTTAAAAAAACAAAAAAGCCCAAGAAAATAAAAAGGAAAAAGAAAGGTCGAACTTACAATCTTTCTTATTTTACACCCATCATAGGTTGTAGAAGAATACCATTTGAATATATGATATACCTACCACCACAAAAGATCAAAATTCTACACAAGACAGCACCTGATACTTTTGTGACAGACCTCCTTCTTTTACTAGGCATGAGACAAAGGACCTCCGTTTGACATCCAGCAATAAGATGTGAACCCCACTTCCACAACTGGTAGATAAGGTCCATCCATGCTGGCAGATGGGACAACTCAGGCTTTCCCTGCCCGTGCCAGCCCACGAAACAGCACCAGCACAGAGGTCCTTGAGGATGACAGACATGGGTGGGATCAGCTGCACTTCATTTGTTCTAGCCTCTATGTTCACTGCCTAGCTCTTCACAGTCCCCTAAAATGTTTCCTGTATAGTACTGGAGATGGTGGGGCATGCTATCACTTAGGGCATTAACCCAGGGCTGGAGGCAGAGTAGCTCTGGGCATCACAAGCTCCAATATGCCTGGAAAATACCAAGGAGCCATACTCTTAATAACCTCAACTCTTTTGGGGAAGAGAAATTCACCTAGCAATCCTCGGGTAAGCACTTAAGGCATGATGATACCCGATCTTTGCATGACAGCATATTTGGCAGCAGCATGGGGAAAGAGTCTTTCCTGTCTCTCCTTTCCCCTCCATTTCTTTTAATCCTGCACCTTCTCCCAGCTATGCAGAAACAGCTGTTAGTGGGGCTGCCTTGCAAGTGGGATGTGGGTGGACTAATACAGATTCAGAAAGAAACAATTTTGCAAGGGATGGGAATGAGGCTATGCTGTCATAAAATACCTCGTAATAAGAAAGCATAACCTAGATCTCACTGCAGTCAGAGACCTCAAAATTACATGTGCACGTCGCGCTGACTGTGGTCTAATTTAGGATGACAGATGTGATTTGTTTTGTTCACCCAAACATTGCTCCCCTACACTACAGATAAGCATAAAGTCCAGGCACCACCTACATCCCAGCACCTCATGCCCAAAGCACTGCCTATTTCAAATTTAGGGACAGGGCTGTGAACTGCAGCTCCTTTTATTTTCTACTGTTCCAGCTGCTCCACTAAGGTGCCATGATCATAAAAATTGCATAAAAGTCGAGGTAGGTTTTTTTGCATACAGCATTGCTGATGTGGTAAAGTTCAAACATATTCTTAACCAATGCATCAACAGCATAGTCATCTATACAGCAGAGAGCTTCTCCAAGAGGAGGAATTCATCAGTCTCTCACGCATTCTTCACCTCCTTACTGAAATGCTGTGATAAGAGTATTGTCCCAAAGTACTGCTTACTTACCACAGTAAGGATCACAGAGGATACATCCTAGTGGTTCCTGGAAAAACCAACACATGTCCACATTTCTGAACGTGGCTCCTTAGCCAGACACCCCCCACTCCCCTCCTCCCCCTCCACTTACCCAGCCTGGTAAATTCATCAAAAAACCTGTTGTGAAACTTCCCCCCTGAAGGCAGGACTGGCAGTTGTACTACCTTGCTCTGGGCTCAGAATCCCTCCAAGTTCACACAACAGTTGGCTGTAAAATTCTGTGTAAGTAATTTTTAACGGCTAACAGGATTACCAATTTAAAAACCTGCTTGTAAAAACACATTGCTATTCATGTAAAATATAAAGTATTTTGCCAACAGAAACAAGTTTTCCAAAGTGAAAGTATTTCAGCTGAAAACTGAAACTATTTTTTTCAAAATGACAACACTGTGCCTCCTGGGATTCGTGTATCAAACCACTTCTGCTCCCATTCTTTTCTTAAGAGTTTGTCTCCCTGGCCAAACTCCATGTTATGATGCATCATGTATAATGCTTCCACAGTTTTTGTCCCCATGTCCTTTAAAGGTGCCACTCCTTTGGAAATGTGCTGTCTTTGGGGGAGAAAAACCCAAGGCATTTCAACTCTGATTAAGATCGAAATATTTTACCTTCCACCAAAAGGCAGAAGATATTTTGACATTGTTGTCCCCCTGCCCCCAAACTGGAACAGAAACTTACAATTAAGAACAAGTTTGACCCGCACTCCATTTCCTTAAGTTCTCCAAAGCAAACCCCCAGCAAGGTCTGTGTTACAGCTTTTCAGAAGATAAAGGAGAACAGTTATTAACACAACTTACTCTCATTATTATGATCGCAGCTCTGGGTATGTCCTACACTGAGCAAGCCTCATGTGCGTTTGAGAGTTAAATAAAGAGGAGACTAGGACACTTTAAAACAGATGAACAATAGCCCATGACAAAAGCTGAAATAGAAATGTTACCACCTATTTCCTCTAAGCCAATGGGTGGCACAAATTTGGACAGAGAAGTTCACATGGGCTTGAGCTGTATTCTCAGACTATCACTGAACATGGTGGTTCACTGATCTTGTCCTTTTTGGACTAACAATTCTTGAACAAAGAGGATGTTGCTACCAGTTCAGCTAAGTTCAGACATCTACACTGCACACCTCCAGGACAGTTCTCTAAACTGCCCTTATGCTGGGCACACAGAAAAACTCCTGCATTTTTAGACTATGCTCAGTTCATTCCAAAGTAGATTTATTTCTCCCTAGCAACAGCAGAAGCACCCTGGATAACTGGAAAGGCTGTATTCTAAGCACTCAGGGGAGATGACTACCATAATGCTCCTCTCATACAGACATTCTGTGTGAGATGCTCTAGGGCCTTTAACTTCAACTGGGATCTGTAGGCGTTACTGTAACCTAAATATTAGTCTTGAAAAACTTCCGTATATTCCTACAAAGCTTCATTTACTTTTGAACTAGCAAAGAGGAAAACCATGGATAACCTATTAGCTGTCTAAAAAAAGGAAGAAAAAACAAACTCTTTTTCCCCACCCTGAGAATAAAAACAGCTCCACTATTTGAAAGAAATTAATTCCCCAAAACCACACCAATTCAATGAGAATTAAAAATATGATGCAATTAAAGCAGTGACTCAGAGAACAAACAAGGGCCAGCAGTCAGGGCATGCAGATGAGGCAAAATGCACAGAAAGGTCCTTGCTTTTCCTCACACAGCTGAGACGACCTCTGCAGCCACCAAGCGATTACCCATTTTGGTGAGCATATGCATTGCTGTTCTCTCTCTTTTACATTTGGGACCTTGAACTTCGTCCTGAAAAGAACTGACATTCTGCAAACTCAGAGAACAAGACATCTATTTTTTACTAGAACTGGCAGTATTCTGCCAAAAGTAGTCTTTCAAACACCAATCTTCATTTCTTCTTTTAACTGGACAGAGTGCTCAAATAGGAATGTGGTCAGTCACCACAGTGATTTATTTTAGATTTTCATTCAAAAGATTCCAACCTAACAACAGGCTGAATAGCTACCAGAAACATGAAAAGAAAACAAATCCTTCACTGCACTGACCTTACAATTAATTTCCAGAATGCACTAGGAAATTTAATGAGCTTCAGGCTCCTCAACTGCTGACCTAGCATTCAGGAAGGTTCAGCAGTCTCCTGGGTTTTGCAATTGCAAAATATAATTAAGACATACAAAGTTTTGGGTCAAGCAATGGATGAGAAATCATGAGAGAAATTGCATATATATACACACATAATTTGAGCTCAATGATATAAAGAAAAAAAAGGGAAAAACCTTAGCAATACCTAGTGATCAACTTGGGACATGCTTTTCAGGTAAGCTAGACAGCAGTCTTGCATCACAAACCTTCAGACTGTTGTTATGGAGCTAATTCCAAACAGGCAAATAAATCATGTTGCTGCTAAAGATTTATTCTGGGAACTACAACCTAACCTGACTATTATTGTTCCAGATATGAACTACATTCATGAAACATATAAGAAAGCAACTCGAGTTCTCATAAAATCTGAACTGGGCCAGCAATTGCCACCCTAATCCTCAGAGAAAAGCCTCCTCATTTTACCAATGATATGTTCAGCTGCCTGTGGTAGGCTACCTTATGCACACAAAATGTATATACCATCCCAGATTTGTGGCAAAGAAAACTACAGAATTAGTAATTATGTATCCTCACATTACAATGACAATTAATAATGCATCACATTAAGTCCTTCAGCCTGATTGTCACTATAACAATATCCTGGCACAGGATTTCCATTTTGCTTGCTGATGGTTTTCAGCATTCATCGTGAAGATACTCCGTAGTTAAAGGCATTTAAAAATAGTACTAGTGAAAAAGATGTGCAATTTAACGTGAATGTTCTTGAATGGGGACAGACAGCAGATATGATTAATCAAGCAGCAATGGAGTGGGGTGGAAGGGAAGGGGAGAGAATGACTTAATTAGGGTTGAATGTAAAGAGTCTTTCCTTCCACTGCTCTGCACATTTTATTACCCACCCTTCCAAGAAGAAAACCATGTTTATGCTATTTAATAGACTTCCCAGGATTTGTTTGTGTGTTGGGGTTAAAGAAATGTTCACTTCTGCATTTCTGGCCTACCACCTCCTCCTTTCCACCTCTGGAAGCTCTGTAGAGTCCATGATAGTGGCACTCGTGTGGGCAACATGAGGATCTCCAACTCCCTTATGCTGCTTTGTCAAAGCACAGGGCTGGATTGATGGGGTTAGCATTAAACAAAAATAATCACACAGTCTCAGATGTAGCTGATGTTTCACAAACTTCCCAAAAAGCAGGATAAAACAAAGACGGCATGTGGCATTCTCAAAGGGTCTGTGGACAAAAAGAAAAATCTGAGGATGATGAAAAGGACTCTTAAATGAAGAGACAGTTCAAGTTTCCCAGCCTATTTCCCTTGTGCTCCACACTTTGAAAAACTGAACAAGAACAGAAGAACTCTTTCCTTTCCATGAACTTCTTCCCTCATTCCTTTTTCCTTCAGTATTTCTGCAAGGTGCTTCACCACATAGAGACAATTTCAGATTGTGTGTCACAGTGGGATTTCCCTATGAGGCATTTACAGTACTTAACCTCTGGCTTTCTTACTAAGTATTTCCTGGGATGATATTCTATCGCTCATTGTAGTGTCTAAAGCCAGTATTTCTGAATCTTATTCATAGAAACTAAGTTGCACCCTCATCACATTTAACACCAAATTCATACACTCCTTCAAAAATATTTGCCAACAGTGCTATGTGAGGGATATCGTACCTCACAGTATAAAAATATGAAAATAAAAACATGACACATCATAGAAATGTGCTTTTCCTCCCCTTTTTAGATATATTCAACCAACAAAAGATGCAGCAAGGAAAAAATCATACTAACTGCTAGTGTAAGACTGCCCTCTAGTAGAAAACTTCCTCCAGGATGCCTGTTTTGGGAAAATATGCTACAAATTTAAATACACAAGCTGTGGTCTAATGACATGGTAGAATAGGTTTACACACAACTATATGAGTGTGACAGCACTTATTCCAGTGCCATGTAGAAAACAGAAGTAAATCTGTAGATAAGAAGAGAACATATAAAGAACAAGATAACAAATAACTAGAAAACAGTATACTCTATTATATGGAACAGCTGGCTCCTGACTTTAGATGTTATGCTCCTTTCTGGTCAAAATATGTCAGAAATAGAATCAAGAACAGAAGACTTGAAATAAAATTGTTTCTCTCAAGAAATTTGAAAGGGAGTGGCTGTTTCTTCCAAAGTCAAGATGAAAGATACAGACTCAAACTAGGAAATACACTAATGAAGAAAGAAAAAAATAAGAACATTCCATGAGATACTTCTCATAAACACTGTGTAAGTAGATATTTACTGAGGAGATATTTACTGACAATCATGAAATTTCATGCAGTTAATTAACCCTACCACTACATTGCCATAACAGTACAACAACTGTAACAATGGATAACATCAAGGTTAGTTAAGATGCCTTTCCAATAACGAAACTATTTTAGACCCCTGTATTTTTAATGCAATCTAGTCTTATTAACTATGCAATATTTGGAAAAAAGTTCCTTCTGAGGAAGTTGATTAACCATGCAGTGCATGGCTTTTGCTCCTGAAAAGATTTTGATACTGGAAGTTAATCGGGCTTTGTGAAACAATGCTACAAAGATTTTTATGTCCCATGCAAGCCCCCAAAATATGCAAAAACAGGTAAATTCAGCACAGTTACATTCATCCACATGCCAGATGCAGAGGCACCTGACCACATAGCTCACATGGTAGGTCTGGAACTTAAATGTGGTATGAGACCAAACCTTGTATCTCTGCACAGCATCAAGATGTGTGTACCCAGGCTGGTCTGTGCACGGAGATCTTTCAGCACAGTGATACCCTTTGTATCAAACAAACCCATCACCTGGACCAAGGACACTGGTGCTTATCTTGTTGTGTTTTCTATACACAAACAAGTACTGTGGCCAAATGCTTGCTTCATTAAACATAATTAATGCATACAAAAGTTAAATACACTCCTGAAACCAAGCACCTTCCTGAACCAACAGCAGGCAGTTGCATGGACTTTGCAGAAAAGATTTTTAAAACCACAGCTTATTAAAACAAATTCTGTTTTGCCTTGCATAACTGTATGTAGAACACTTAGTCCCAGCAAGTTTGGGGCACAATTCTTTATCCAGGAGTTTCCAAAAAAGTACTTGAAAAAAGAAATCATGACTGTCTGAATACAATGAGGAATACCAGCACACAGGAACTGAAACGTGATTTTATAAAAGGTTTTGAAGAGGAAAGAACAGGGCAATTTCCAAACTCTGAGAATCCGTCAGTTTGAAAACGTTGCAGCAATAATGAAGTATGAAACAGAACTGGAGGAACAAGAGGTGGGGAGGGACACAGTACTAGAGAAATGCTTGTTTCTCAGGACTCCAATGAACCCTGTAGCTATCAGGTGTACCAAGCCATGGAATTCTGGGAGAGAGACTAAAGCAGGATGCTAATCACCACCTGACTTAAAATAGACATACACACCAACCAATAAAAAAAACCCCACACAAACCAAACCCCAAAACTAAAACAAAAAACCCCCAAATCACCAAAAAAGGCTACTTACAGTCCACTGAAAAATTAATTATTGCTTAGGGACAATTTGTGTTCTCCAGCAGCAGGAATGCAGCAATATCCACATTGTCTGACTCCAACATTCAGACAGGGCATTTAGTATTACATGGACTTGAACACACACTATCAATCACTGCTGGAGGCTGAGCTCATGCTTAAAGAGCAGATGAAGTAATTAGCCAGTCACAAAACAAGACAGATGAAGAATAGCAGACGATTGCCAGTAGACAAGTGTATGACACATGTCACACTTCACACAAATGAGAGAAGCCATAGTCTGCAAAAATCACTGAATTCTGTGTGCTGGATGACCTTACTCTACCTGCATAAACCAAAAGATTCTCCTGCTTTAGTAGTTCCTTAAATTAGAGAACACAGGTATCATTCCAACACTGGCTGAAGATGTGGTTTAGTGGCTTAGATATAAGACACATTTTAACAGCCTAAATGGTTCATATAGGTCTTTATCTGAGCCCTGTGTAGGCACAGTGAAAACAGCTCCTAGTGCAGTGTCCACAGAGCTCCATGTAGTGCAAATGTGCCTACAAGACAGCGCAGAAACTTAGAGCAGATGGAGGTTGACCTGTGTTTTTGTGGCACCATGAGGCATCTGTGTAAATTACAGAACCATAGAATGGTTTGGGATGAAAGATACCTTAAAGATGATCTAGTTCCAGCCCCTTTGCCACTGGCAGGAACACCTTGCACTAGACCAGGCTGCTCAAAGCCTCATCCAACCTGGCCAAACTTCTCTGGGCAACCTGTTTCAGTGCCTCACCACCCTCACAGTGAAGAATTTCTGCCTAATATCTAATCTAAACCCTCTATTAGTTTGAAGTCCTTATTCCTTGTCCTGTCACTACAGGCCCTTGTAAAAAGTCACTCTCCAATTCCCTTTAGGTATGGGATGGCTAGCCTAAGGGCTCCCTGGAGGCCTCCCTTCTTCAGGCTGAACAACCCCAACTCACAGCCTGTCTTCACAAAAGAGGTGCTCCAGCCCTTCCATCATCTTCAAATTTCTCAACATTATATTTCAGAAATGAAACGAAAAGAAAAATCCAGGAGCATCCGCTTGCCCATCTTTAAACTGAGATATCTTAGATGCAAGGAGCATTTTTCAATGCAAAAAATTAAACAGTACAGCTAAGAAAAATATAGTGAAGTGTTCTGCATTTAAACAGAGATAATTAGTAAAACATAACTAAAAAGATATGAAATATTCAGAAAACACCTTTTAGTGCCATATTCTTACAATCCTTTTATATTTATTTTGTATTTCTCCACTGACAATATACGGAAATTTGCTTACTGAATTGTCTTTCAGCTGGAGACCTTCTCCATTGGGCAGCGATGACCTCCGTTTTGTTGAAGAGTTCTTGTTTGGTGTAGAATTACCGCCTCCAGCTTTTTTCTTGACAAAGAGGACTTCACAGCTGGCTTGATCTTCATTGTGCGTGCTCTTCCCTGCATTTATTACCCTAAGAAAAAAGCAAAAAAAAAAAGAAAACAATGACCAGATTAGCAAAGCACAGAAGCCCCGGTCTGTGTCTCATAACGTGACTCGAGATGTACAGAACCAGAGTGCAGCAGTGTGGCAAGTACTGACTGAATTAAAATACCTGACTGCCTTGCACAGATACAAACATACACACAGGCATACCTGCTTATTTCCATACACATACACATGACATAACAAGCATTTTCTGCAGAACTATGTGAATAAGAACCAATGGTGCCATGAGCATATTTCACCCCTAGGCATACCATACTTTTTCTTAAAAGAGACTACTTTATGGATGAAGTTGATAACATGTATGCCTCCCAGCTGAAACATGAGACCCCCATTTGCTTTTCTACCTGTCAGCCTCTTCTATAAATAATGAATCTGCTGGCTAGGAGTGTGCATTCTGTCAAGTTCCAAGTCTTTGCACAAACAAAATACCTGCTATAAATCTACAAAGCTGTTACCGCTAAAGGCAGTCTGTTCAAGTGGCATATATTAGAAATGCTGTGACACAAATACAAAGGAAAGACTTTGTCTCCGATAGGCAAGTCAAGCTTGCTTGTACCACAGTGATACAGTGATGCATACTAAATACACCCCTCTAGTACTGCACAACATAACCCCCTGCCCCCCAGAAGCCTACCTCAAACCATCTGTCCCACCTGCCCTGTAGAAAACAGATGTGCACTAAGAGCTGCAGGCATGCAAACCCCAGAACAGCTCAGTACAAGCTTTAAATAGCCAAAGGTATCCTGAGACTTGTACCCCAGCTTCCTTCCTTTGATCAGTGATGAGGCTGAAATAACAGCTATTCCACCAACAAGTTTTTAAAACCTTAATCAAAAGTCTGTGTTATCCAAAGTACTGTGGTTACTATCATCAGTCTCAGAACAGTCAAGCTCAAACACATTTTCCACTTTCTACGTGAGAATCTCATCACAAACTGACCAATTTTGCATCAGTTGACAGTCCTGGGTTCAGATGGGGAAAACCTGAGCAAACTGGGATGGTGTCTTGTTCCAACCAAGCAAAGACACCATGACTTCAATGCAAGCATGTCTTCTTCCACAAACACTATGCACCCACTCCTCTTTACCACGAGGTTTGGGTCAACAAGTCAACCGATACTCAGACACAGTATTTCCACTACTGGACTCTGAGCTTCACATCCGGCACACAATGTCTTTAGAAATAACTGCTGCCTCCCCAGAAACTAAAACAGCTTGAAGGCACATCATAATCCTGACGGCAAGTTCAAGACATACCTGACTTCTTGATCTCTGATGTTTTCATTACAGTAAAACTTTACACAATAGGAGAATGCTTGCTAAAGGTTGTTGAAATGAAAAGAAAACAAAAACCAAAGGAAGGCTTGAAGGGAACCCAAGCTTGCCTGCTCTTGCTGAAATGTCAAGTCTGTATCAGCCTTGCTTGAAGATAATACATTCTTTTGACTTTAAAGGAGCAATATGATGCTGTGACACGCAAATGAGTATTCCTGCCTCTGAACAGAAAAAACAGTCTTTTTAAAAAAGAAAATATACATCCACTTCAATTAACTGCTTTCAGAAATGGGAAGTTTCCTTACAGTGCTAAATGCTACACATTGCAGTCTATCTGAATGCACAATACCACCATTTGTTTGCAAGTATGTCTTGAAACTAAACACTAATTGTGGATAAAATTATTTTGCATCCTTGAGATGAAGGAGCAATTAGTTGCAAGGCACTTGTGAGCAGTTTAACCACTCATCCCCTGTAGTGCTTAACCTTTGGGCAATTGCAGATAAAATACTGATATGCAGTAAGCTTCCAGTCTGAAAACTCTCATTTTCTTGACATTAGGAAAACTAGAAGCATACATTCAGAAATGGGGGGGAAGTGTCTGGGGCAGGGGGGGAGGGTGGAACACACAACACACAGGACAAAATCATAAATACCAAAGCATTTAAATCAGCTGACCAAGACCTGTTCAGTTTGAAATGCTACAAACATGATTAAAATACTGCAACAGCAGAGAAAGTGTACTTTTATCATATCAGGAACTAATCAATATTCAGTTTAGCCAACCAGTCTCCTTACTGATGCTGCTGTTTTCAATCCCATTTTAAAAAAGAAGCAGAAGACAAGTGAGAGACAAAAGTTACTCCTTACAAAAATCACTGCTTTCCTACCACTTACTGTTCCCTGCAAAAGTCATTGAGCTCTTGGAGTGGCTCTGGTTTCTTAGCTTAGTGATGGACTTCAGGACTTGTATGGTGGAAGATGTTCTGATGTTTAACGACATGTCAAGTTATGCACAACATTATAATTTTATAAAGCTCTTACTAAGAAAATTTGTCAATGCACTGACTACATTAGAAAGACTATGAGAACAAAGTGACCCAACAGACTGGCTTGACAATCAGCTATCATAAAACACCTGGAGCTGAAATTGCCTATCAAGCACCTTGGTAGAAGAGGATCAAAAGGAACCTGGCAAGACTGAATACTGAGTAGACATGGGAGTTGGGGTGTCAGTGTATTGAGGAGGGAGGAGTGGGGCTCTGAACAATGCATTTCATCCAAGAAATCAACTGTCTCTCCCAGAATTCCAGTTTTTCTTTCTTCATCAGAGGATTACGTGTATTTTATTGTTTGTGAAGGCCTGGATTTATCATAATGTAAAAATGGTGCTTATGGATCCTACCAGGTAATACAGGGTCTAGATACCAAAAGCTGCCCCTCGCCTGACACAGCCACTCTTCTACTCTCACATCCCATCTCACAGGCAAACCCTGGAAAACTGCTGCAGCGAAGCCCCATTGTTTTTAATCTCAAAGATTGAACTATGTGTTGGTGCTTGATGCCAAACACAGAAGCTGGTAACATCTACTCAGCTTCAAACAGCTCTGTCTTTGCTGACTTTTGAAATCCTTTTCTTTCTGCAGTTTCCCAAATGCCTCCTCTAGGCAATTCTTTCAACCAGCTTTCCAATGCTGATTTCACTGTTGTCTTTCCTCCTTGCTCTTCCAGACTGCAACTTATCACAACAAAAATCACATCTAAGCTGCTTATACAAATAAAAAAGCAGAACTAACAAGATATTAATATCACCAAAAGGTAACTCTTAATTAGACCTCTGGAATTTTTTATGGAAAAAATCTGCCCCTCCTTCAACAGATGAAGTGCCTCAGCTTCCAAAGATTGCCCCTTTGTATCTTTTTCTGTCTAATTTAAATTACAAGTTATCCACCAGTGAAGTGACCAAAATGAGACAAAACACCTCCAACCATTTCAATTCCATTTTACTATTAATATTAACAATAATGCAGAGAAGAAAATAGTTAAAAATTAATTAAAAGACAACTGAGGCCTACATAATTCTCTAGCTTACTCAGACACACATTTTCAAGTAAATTCCTCCTTTTGTTCTCTCCAAATATTTCGAGACACTGATTAGACCTATTGATGATCAACTGCTTTCCATCCTTTCCCTCCTCTCCCCCAATATCCCTATATCTCCTATCCAATCTTTTGCAATGTTCAACCCAAATAATGTATCTCATTTGGATCAGAAGCTCCTCTTTTTACACAATTCACTGCCTCTACTGTGTCAAACGCATTTCTCAGTAATAAATAAATAATCCTAAGGTTTAGTTCAAGGTAGAGTGGTGCTAGTAAAAAAGCCAGGAGCTTCCTGAAGCCTGCACAGTCAGGAGGTGGGGTTTGGTCACAGTTGAAGTATCTGCATCAACCTTGATGGACACTTCGCACTTCATGAGACTTAATCTTAAACATGTCCTCAGCTAACAGCAAATCCACCAGATAGGAGCCAGTTTGTTTGGCTCACAATTAGCATTCTGCTGGTATCTCATGAGACCCCAAAGCCCATCTGACTGAATGGAAATGCAGGTCACACTGTGCTTCTATTCTTCATTCAACAAGCAGAGCTCAAAGTCCTGTGCCAAGATCACTGATTGCAAAATCCTAAGTTTATCTTAAGAGAACCAAAACAGGCCTGGTGAACAAATCCAAAACAGGCTTTGATAGTAGTTTCAAAAAAACCCCCCAAAGCAACCCAAACCAAACCACAAGCAAACAAAAACCCACAAACAAACAAAAAAAAGGCTTCAGTCTTTTGAAGCATTTCTCTTCATCCCTCTATTTTCTTTTTGCATCAATACCAATACATATACTCCTTGGGTGTTTTAGTCCTTCCTATTCCATGCTCCTTGATAAATAAGTTGTAATCAGCCAAAATTCCAATCTGTGTTGTAGCAGGAAAGCTTTACCCATCAAAAAAAACTCCAGTGCAGTTACCTTACCTACCTGGAGCAAAATATAGCTCATGACAAAAGCTTCAAACAGTCTATGAGCTGCAGTAAAAGAACATTGCTTGTAAAGTGCCCTACATGATGTCTTTACTTGGGGAACCTGTGCTCATTTGCTCCACAAATATTAATCCCATACAAATGCAAAAGATCTGTGTCCCCTCCCTAAGGGTTAGCAAGAAAAATGGAGCTAGAAAAAAAGAGGATATAGGCATAGGCAGCTTGTTGTACACTGCAATTTTCAACTCTACCCTCCTCTGGGGTTTCAGACTAGCAGTGGACACATGTAGTTGTTTTGACTCTGAATGAATCAGTTCATCAGGAAGCACAAGGCCTTTCTCTCCCCCTCTCACAGGAGCTCCAGCCAACCTCTCCTCTTTCCAGCTGTGGCACACACACACCGCCCCACAACTGCATGACACCAGCTTTCATCCAACCCAACTAATAACACAGAAGTAACCCAGATGAATGAATACCATACCTACAGACAACAGACAATATGTTCCTAACCGTTTTGTGTTGTAATTTCAACAGTCTTAGAATAACGATTAAAGATTCCATAAAAAAACAACTTTCACCAAAGTGTTGCTGGCTTTATTTCCCCTGCCCACTTTTTTTTTCCCCTTAATGGATTAGTATGTGAGTAGATACCACTGCTTTTTTCTGGGACATCTCACAGTCTTAGATTTCCAGGTAGGTGTCTGTTGCCTCTCTTTCACCCACATGAGATTTATTTCTGCACTGGGAATCAACTTGAAAGAGATTTCCTTCTAGCTGTTCACCTCCTCCCTCAGATGAAAGGCACCTTTTCAAGCAGCCTAAACAGTTCCATTCATTCATTACTGTAACTGTCACTTTGTGCACGTCAAAACCAAAGCACTCACTAGCATTGTCCACTGCAGGTAGAAGTTGAAGCCAGCCCTGAACTGATTCTCTAAATCCATGGGGCTAAACAAAACCTTCATTTTATTAACCAAGGAAGAAGTGAATATTTAGCCATAAAATCTTGCAATGATCTCCTGTGAAAATATGGTTTCTCTTACCAGCAATTACACTGGTATACCAGGCCAAGTTCACTTTGAGGCCCAGCTACAAGCTGTGACACCCATCAAGCTAATAAGGACTAAATATGGGATGAAAATAGGCAAAGTATAAAAGTAGAATACCATTTATGCTGGAAATTTACCACAAGTTCAGTGTAACCTGATCATAACCTGGTAACATAGCTTGTCTTTGGACTGCAGTCAATGAAATCTTGGAAGGGAAGTCTACTCTGATGTTATTTGTATGGATTTCCCAAAATGCCACAGTGCAGCACATTGTCCAGCTATCCTTTCCAAAAAGAGATTAAATACTAAGTGACAACAAGGAACAAAATAGTTGTAGGTCACTGCAGGAATGAGCAAGCTCTATGACTACTACACGGGGAGAAGCAGCTCTTTTTTGATAATTAGCATGCAGGTATTGCAGAAGAAAACCAAGGGACACCGAGCCCCAAGCAGATGCCGAACCAGACCAGTGGGATACAAGGTGGTTAAGCATGATCTCACTTCAGAGCTGAGCAATCTCAGCCATAGCTGGCAATACTACTTGCCAAATTTTTCTTCCTCACTCCTTCTGTACTAGCTATCAGAATGGGGTAAGAAGAGCTTGCAAAAGCAAAGATTAATTTGACACTGTATGAGAACCATTTATTTCCCACAAAGCACAGTGAAATTGCAGAGAATTCCAGGCCAGACTGCTCACCACACATATTTAGAGTAACTTTGCCTGGCTGTTCAATGCTTGCTGAAATATAAGCAAGAGATCCAGAAGACAATGAGAATAAACAACTCTGTGTTGACCAGTGTCCTTCTAGTCCCGTTTCCACGAACGCACTTGGACCTTTTTCTTCTTCTCTCCAACAGTTAAGTTCTCAAACCCTGCTAATCTGGGGAAAATGGGCCTGAACTTATTTCCATGGTATTCAGGAAGAAGTTGCCTTGAAAGTTCTTGAAACTATGCTTCGTATTTGAGTAGGGCACATTCAATCTGGTGAAGTCAGCCTCAAGATGAGTATATTTGCACAAAAACATTGAGATTTTTATGCATTATAGATTTTTCTAGATTTTTTTGTTGTTGATAAATCTTACCTTATGTTATTATGTTACAATATTATGTTACCTCATTATGTTATTATAACATTATTATGTTGTTGATAATGCTTACTAGCTTTGGCTGGTGTGGTAAGTTTTCAGCTTCAAATTGAAGCAAAAACATTAAAAAACCCCTAAATAGTAGTGAAAAGAAATGGACCTTTCTACAGGAATATCCTTTATCATATCTCATCAGCCATGTGTGAACAGTCCCTGTGACTTTGCACATTAGGACTGACAGCTCTTGAAATTGAGGCACCTGGTTCAATCTAAAGAAATCACATCCTGATAGTAACTTTTTAATTTTGTTCAGTCATTTTATCACATGTGATTTCGCTGTCATAGCCTTTAAGGGTGATCCTGAAAGCTCACTGATGAGCAATACTTGATTTTTGACTGCACACCAAGAAACACATCACTGGATAGTGGTTATGAGCTGCTTTTAGATGAGAAACATCTTTGGATCTATCGTAGAATTCACATTCAAGATGGCAACCAGCGTTCTGCCATTCCTTTCCCTCTAGTGCAAAGGAAAAGCAGCCACTTCCATGTTTGTTCCCATGAGCTGTACATCACCTTCTGCCTGTGAGGCTGAATATAGTCTTGACCATGAGCATCCCTCATAAGGAGTGCACCATAGTTGAGACACAGTCTGATAAAATGGTTGCCTATGGGGTTTAGTTGTCCCCACAGAGTTATGTGCCAGAAATACAGAAATCACTCCAGTTAAAATGATGAAAAGGCAGGGAAAAGCAACCTGCCCCTAATCACTACAGCAAGCGGCATCTGGGCCTCAGAAATATTCACTCTGTCTAGAAGCTCAACACTACTATTACTACTACACCACCAACTACCACTACTATGCAAAAGCCCAACCAAAAGCTCAATTAGAATTAATATATTTTTGTTTTCTCCTAGACTTTTAAATAAGTGTCTGCACATTACAAGGATGCATGAAAAAAACAAAAGACTATTTCCCCCTCCTCCCCAGTCTCCTTCCCAAAGTTCAAATATACTTTTGAAAGCACATCCAAAATAAACCTTTTCTTCCTAACAGAAATGCCAATTATATGCAAATAAAAGTTCTCCTTATGCTTACAGTGAAGCAAGTTATGTGTTTAAAGTAATGCAGCAAATCCCACATCTTTAGACTACGATGCTGTAGACTGCAGTCTCAGCTTCAGGGTTAAGAGAAATCAAGATAAATGGCTTATGCAAAACTGGTCCAAGCTTTAAAAAAAAAATTCTCTCTCATATTTAGCATGTGTGAAAGTCAACCCCAAGAGATGAGTGGTGACAGTACTAATCCCTTTTATACAGCTGTCAACTGAAATTAGCCCCAAGATAATCTCTGCAAGTGTGACAGAGAAGGTACACATTTCCACAGATACACACTAATGCCTTATTCACAATATCCCTCTACTGCAGCAGGTACTTGAAGCCCCCACAACCTGAAAGAAGTCAATCTGCTAATTTATTCTTAAAAGTCATTATAGAAACTGTGTATGTATGGAAGCACACATATGCAAGGCATGGGGGAGGAAAATAAAGAGAGAGAAAACATTAGATACAGCTTTATTACCAAAAATCCACAAGTAGGAAATTAATTCAGAGCCACTCATATGCTGGTGATTTTTAATAATTAAAAAAAACCTACACCCTGCTGCTGGAGTTTTACATCTATCACTTTTCCTCTGGGAGAACATTAGATGTCCCAGAGGCAGATCTGCAGGAAGGGGCCATGTGCAAAAAACCCTCCAATGACTCTTTGCCATAGAAATGTGCCTCAAAACCCAGTCTTTTACTTCTGTAACTAAAATTGCAGTCCTAGACCTCATCTTTGAAGCTGTTCAAATAGAAGCTAAATGTAAACCAATGAAGTATCAGCAATCCTGAGCCCGAAAAAAAAGATTACAGAAAAATGGCAGCTCCCTTAATCTTGATAGACCATGGTTCATCGAAATATTTGGAGTGATCATTCATTTATTCTTCTTGGGGCTAACAGTCAATTCCAAAATTAGCTTTCCTAAATTTAAAGTATAAAAAAGTCATAGTAATTAGTGTAAAACAGGATTAAGAAAATTTTGCCATGCTTTTACATATATTTTATATACACATACATACATACACACCTCTAGACAAAAACCTGTGGTGTTTCTCACGCAAATTATACAAAATTCAGTTAAATATTATGTCACTGAAAACACTTATTTTTCATATAATATAGGTCAAAGTGCTTAATATCTTTGCTCAGTTGTTCAGCCATCACAGATGAAAATTTTCAAGGGCAGTGATAATTTAGAGTGAAAGTCAACATGGAAACCTCGGTAAAATCAGTGCCAGTAAAAGAAGAATGATAGCCAAATGCAGAATTTCTACCCAAGAGCAGGCAAATAGCAGCGAGCAAGCGAGTGTCTGTCTGTGTGCGTGTGTGTGTGTGCAGAGCTTGGAGACAAGGGTGTCCTTTCCAGCCCCACCTGCTACCTTTATCCAGAGGGAAGGTACTGAAGCTCTGGGGTCTGCACAACACCTCTTGTATGCCACAACATCAGGGTAAATTGTCCCCACAGGCTCCTGCTGTCCTTGCCAGGGGTGGGATGAAGAGATGTGTTCCCACCCAAGAGCAGAGGAGGCTCAACAAGGTTAAGAAGTTTTGGAAGGAGCAAAACCAGAGAATCACAGAACAGCTGAGCTTGGAAGTGTCCTTTGGAGGTCATCTGCTTCAAACCCCCTGCTCAAGCAGGGTCACCTAGAACACGTTGTCCAGGAGAGGATGTCAACCTGTTTGCAGAGGGAGCAAAGCACAAAGCAAGAGACCTGTCTTACCTGATGTGTGCGCAGGAACTGGCCCTGAGCAGGGGCAGCTCACTGACACCCTCTGAAGTCTGAAAGGTCATGCTTCTCCAGCACTACCATTTCCTCTACTCGTACTGTGCATCTGCCTCCACCATGAATCCTACCCCTTCCAAAGCCAATAGCATAAGCACCTAAAAAACCTCAATCCAAGTTTTCACTTGTACATGCAACAGGTACACTGGAAAGCCTACAGACTGGCAAATACTTGGCCCAAACACAGTAAGTAGGGGCAACACTGAATATTTAAGAAAGCACTATAACTAAGGAGAATCACTTGTGCCCAAAGAGGCCTAGAGGAGATGGCATAGCCTGGCATAAACTTAAGCAGTCATGATGGGGTAGATCCTGCACAGTGCGACCAAAGGCACACACAATGCCAGAGAGGTCTCAACAAGAACAAAGTCAACACCAGAACCAATTGACTACTGTAACTTTCATGTAAGCGTCTCCATGCCTCTCAGACCACTGGGAAATTAAAATTGTGTCAAGATCTGTAAAAATATGTATCAGGAAATAATAAAGTATTAGAGTGTCCCTGCATCCTGCTACACCAAGGAACAACTCACTTTCAGAAATTATAAGTTCCACAAATGCACAAAGGCAAAGAGTGAAACTGGAAGTTTGAATTTATAAACCCCTTGACAAGATTCTAAATAAATATTAAACAATGTATTCAGACTGGAAAGAAAACCCCACAGAATTCAGCAGCTGAACGATCTGTAAAATTAGCAAGAGAGACAAATACTCAGGCAAAGGATGAAAGGCAAACTTCAAGTATCCTCTCTCTTGGCTTTCCCAGTAAAAGCAACCTCCACCTTCATGTGCCAGTGTGCTACCCCACAGGGACACCTGTGCAATGAAATGATTCTTTTTTAAAATCCAAATCAGTATATTTCCACAAGACTGAAGAGACAATATGGAGGTAGAAATAGCAGATGATAGGGAGAAGTCTTGTCTAACATTTCTTAAAAGAAAGCTATGAAAGCTTAGGAGTCTAGGAAGCTAGTAATGAGAAAGAGACGGTGCACCCCAGTTTAGCAGTAGGTAACTGTGAACATCAAATACTGATACGTCTCTTTTCTGGGAAAATCCACTCAGGTTTGTCTTTGGTTTCAAGAAGATGATCCCAGAGCACCTTCACCTTGGCACCGGCAGTGGCTCTGCATCAAGAAGCCACGTACTTTTAATCTTCTTACATGTCTACATGTGTCTAGTCACCCACATGTGACTGCTGCTACAAGTATGGTCCCCAGAGGTGAGATCTAGTCAGATGTCTACGCTGCAGACAGCTAAGTCTGCTTATAAAGTCTGGGTGATTAGCTCAAAGAGAAAGAAGACATCTGGGGGCATGATTCATCTGACCTATTTTAGTTGTTGACATAGCATGAAACGTGTTTTCCTCTTCATGGGTGATAAAGCTGAGCCTAGACACTGACACAGCAGGTTGTCAGCATGTGGTCAGATGATTCCCACTTACATGCCTGAGCTTATGAGGGTGGAGGGAGCAAAACAAACACACAATCAAAAAAAAGCAACAAAAACCCCATCAAATTCTCTTTCAATAAGTTTTTTTGCTATTTGAAATGCATTTTCCTCAAAATGCATCTTTGATACGTAAGTCCTTTGGTATGACTAATCATGCCACCCAGGGCAGAGAATCAGGGTTTAAACGGAAGCAGAAGAATCAGAAATAAATGCAGCAAAAATTATTTTTAAAATAAAGGCCAAGGACATATTTGCATTATAGCTCCTGATGCAATATGTGAGTTTAACGTGGTGTAACTATTTAAATGCATCTAAAACAGCTGGTGGGATTTTTAGGCACAAAAGGAGAGAATTGTCGATCTCATTCACAGCAATTAAATCTGTATAGGCTAAAACAGGATCTATTGTTCCCCACAAATACTGGGACTGGAGCCAGAAGTAACTTCAGTGGAACAGAAAGTTGGCAGCTCGGAAAGGGGCTGAGAACTGTGTATTCTCTAGCATAACAGGGAAAAAACCCAACCCAGAACCAGGGACCAAAGACAAGTTCAAACACTTTTTCATAAAAACAATTTCTCTGCTTCTGAAAGTACCAAGGAGATGTCAGATATTAATATTGAAACAGATGTCAACATAGACTTATCTGAGTACATACTTCATACACATGGAAATGTATCCAGCAATTTCTTCTGGTGACTGAAAAGAAGAAAGCTAGAGATTATTATTGCTATATTTAGACATTTGCACACTACGCAGATACATACCTTTGGAGTCATTGAGCACAGGATATTTAGATAGGCACAGAAAGCTGGATAGCTGTTATTAAAAGGCCAACACTGCCAGTAGAGAAACAATCATTAACCTGCTATCAATTCAAAATGATCATCAAGTGGCAGCAAAGGATTTGCAAATCATTTGCCAAGGACAAAAACCTCCAGCAGCTTTAAGGGATGGCTGTTAGACTGGGAAAAGCCACAGAGCTGGTGCATGATCTTCAAAGCAGTGCACAGGCTGTCCCACATTCATAAAGTGTCCCAAGGAGACCTGAGTTCGTCTAGCTGGGACGGGGCAGTAAAGGCAGCACACAAGAAATCTGGCTTCAAGGTAGCAGGACCCATCTTCTAACCCATCTGACAAAATTCCTGTCTCCTGACTAAAAAACTTCAAAACCCAGACTGAGGCTGGGACAGAATGTGGGATTATGACGAAAAGTCTCCTGCTTGGCAAGTTTGAGTGCAGCCTTCAACCCCTCCTTTAGGGACAGCATATTTACAAAAAATTGAAAAGTTAAATCTAGACTTTAAAGAATAAAAATCTGTTCAGGCTTCTGACAGAACAACTGGCTGGAAATGCAAACTTCCCCTAACTACAGGCTGAAAGGTGGACCAAAGCTCCCTTTCCATCTATCAATGCTGCAAAAGACTCCATGGGCAGCTTGTTGGCACATTTGGTCCCATCCTCTGCCTCAAGGTTTTCCCCTTCTCCCCGCATCAGGGCCATTACCTTCATTTTTTGCACTTTCACCCACCAGACAAATACCACCCCTTCTCCCCACAAACACAATTCATTTTTTTCAGATCCATTTTCTGATGATTTCACAAGTTGTCAGGCCAGCAGAAGGCTGGAGACCTTGAGCCTGCTGAAGGGGAAGCACCATGGCTGCCCTAGACAGGCAGGAGCAAGCTCTGCAACTTGCTCTACTGTGCAAGCCTGCTCCTGGCTACATCTGTATTACTACATACAACTGGCCCTTATCCAGCCTAGGAGCCCAGGGCATGGGCTCCTCTCTTCATCTGCTCCCAGAAGTGAGTGTCTGCATTCAAACTGCCCAATGCTGCCCAGGCTGCTCCTGGGTACCATCTCAAAAACTGCCAGATTGCACAGGCCTAGTACAAATGTTGTTCTGGCAGCCAGAACAGGACCTGCAATGAAGGGCAGTTAATCCCAGCCTGCAGGCTCGGGAATTCCCGCACACTCCTGTAAGGTCTCCAGTGCTGGACACTGTCAGATTGTTATGCCTTTCTACTTGACAATTTCTCAGGAACCTCAGAGAAACAAAAAGAAATTATTTTTTTCCTACACACTTTCTCTTGAAAAGGAAAACAAACCCCTCTTATTTCACTGTGTGACGCACCTGAAATATAATTCTGCCATAAAAGATAAGTACAGATAGCTGCTGTTTTGCACCATGAACACCATAATTAAAAATAATTCATCTTCAAAAGACCTTCCTCCAAACCTTCAGGTGCATTACATTATTCATTGGAAAGACTTCTTATGTACTCAAGGAAAGATGAAGTTAACCACTCCTCTGCAGCAAGAAAATTTACTAATACCAAAGACTGTTTTGCAGAAAAGCCCACATAGTTTTTTAACTAACTGGGATGTCGGTAAAGACTAGTGCCAGGAACTTAAAAAGGATGGTCATTTGGCAAATCCCAACTCTGTGTTGAGAAAACAAGCACAGCATCAGCACTGCAGTGTTGTGGCAACAGCAGGGTGAGAGCCATTCCTGTCTGAGCACCACCCTTTTGGATCACAAAGGCACTGGAAGGGATGCTTGAACGACCTTTTGATCCTAGACATCTCTGAACCACAGTTGTTGCCAACTCAGCACTGGCAGGTGTTTTCCTGGCTGCTGCTCAGCTCAGTATGAATATGCTCCCAGTGCTGTGCCCAAGTTCCTCTTCAGGAACATGTAACACTAAGGTACCCACAGAACTAGCAATGCAGCCTAAAGGATTCTCCAAGTCAAACCTGATAAAGCCTAACCTTGCCTCATATCACAATCTCCAGTCCCCTGGCAAGTTCTTCAGAGTTCAAGCACATTCCTCCCAAGCTCTCCTCACCACTAAATACAACTGCAATGTTATGTGAAGTCTTTTTTTGCCATTTCTTTCATCAGCTAACAGATAATGGTACAATGTGCTGTGAAGTATACCAACTAATATTCTCTGAGGATATGGTATATTTTGCACATGACCCAAACATTTAGTAGATTTTTTTTTTCTCTAGAGATGAAACTTTGTGTCCAATTACATTTTGAATAGCCTCAATAATTAGTGCAAAGAGTGCTACAATGATAATCTTATCCATTAGACTTCCATGCTTCCAGCATCTTTATCTGCCTATGACTCCACAATGGCCTTCAACTGGGCTTTAAATATCACAACTAAAAAGTTAAACAAAAACACTGTTATAGTTAGTTCTCAGCAGTACAGAGACTTTCAAAATTGTCTTGATTAAGGTAAGACTGACCATTTTTACTACATATTAACTATTGTTTGGACATGGGAACAATATTCCCCAAACTGTTTAAATCATCTCAGGCTTTGTCCTTTACAAAGTGTCTTCAGAACACTAAGAGGGTTATCTTCCGTAACAAAGGCAGCATCACTTCATTAGCAGCCCAAGAAAGCAGTAAGAGAAGGGGATCACACTCAGCTTGTTTGCTCTAAGAATATTCTCTGCATCACCACCACTCTGTAGGCATTTATAAGACTCAATGGATAATCCAGCCAAATTAACATTCAGTTTGTGGGGCTGTTTTGCATATCACTTAGGTGCATGCCATGAGGTGAACACTCCTCAACCCCATCTATATTGGGTCTCCAAAAAAACACTGAAACTCTACTAAGCTTATCTACCTGAAGAATTGCTCTTTCAAAAATAAGGAGACCACCTTTGCTTTAAATATATTTGATAATGCCTGCTTAACCAGAGAAAGAACTATTTTTGTCACCATGTGAGAGTCTATCCATCTTGTCAAGTAAAGAGGCAGGCATGCTTTTAAGCACTATCACTTTGGTCAGAAGGTAATGGAAACAAGCAACAGCTCAGAGATATGAACAGAGCTTGAGACATCTCTATCTCACACTTATTCCTCACCTTTCAGGCAGTCTGATACTCATAGCTTTTTGTATCTTTACAAGCAAGTCAAAAAATGCACAGAAGCCTGAAACAGACTAATGGAACAAACAGCTTTTTCTTTCCAGCTTTGACAGATTACAAGAATAATGAAGTTTCCAAGCCTTTGGGAGCTAAATAAATATAATAAAAACCCATAAACTAGCATGGGCAATTCTGTAAATGAGCAGATGCATAGAATACTATGTAAACAAAACCAGAAATGAAATGTTTCCCTTCTCCTGTTGTGGCTGATTTGTATCTACCTCCCAGCCATGCAGGCCTATAGTCTATAATATATTCCCTGTGCTTTGACGAGTGCGGGATGCAGTGCCATAGGCAGAGCTGCTGCTCATTAGAATATGCCAATTTATTCCTGATTTCAGAATATATTTCAACTACATCTCACATATAAAATCAGCTTTGCGCAGCTTTGTTTATATTTGCTGCTGAGAGAAGGTGGTGAACACCAGAGGACACAGGTGGCATGCACAGACAGCTCCAAGACTATTTGTGACTGTGTGAGGCTCCTGTAGGAGCTCATGTTGCAGCCTGGGGTCAGTCCCCCACCAGCTTTGCTCCTGCACCTCAGATGAGCTTTACTGATGACACACATCTACCGGGATTTCCACTGGGAAGCACGGTAATGCTTGGTAACGTGCACGGTAACAAAATCTTCCCAGTCGGATAAAATGCAGCACAGCATACGCAAACCCATTTTGCTGTGGTAAAATCACCCTCTAAATCAAGCTTTCTGACATAATCCTTGCACAGTAAGGAGGACAAACAGCATGAGGAACACTAGCTTGGGGAGAGGAGAATGACAGATGAATGGATCTGATATTACATTAAGTGTAAGGAGAGAAAGTTAGATTATTTTTTTCCCCTGCATGTTCAACAGTTGTCTTGAAGTGAAAAGTAAGTTCTATAGACTGAAGCCATCTATCAGCACCCCAGCAATTAATAAGTATAGTCCTTCAAGTGTTTAATCAGTTTTTGATTTAGAAGTACATCTCTCAGTCTGAATTTTGTATTTGACAACAAGTATGTCTGTTACTTTTCAAATATGTATCATTAATCAGAATGTAATTCCTTTCTTCACATCTCTCAGATGAGATAGAACTGTAAAAATACCATTTTTTTCAAACTAGGAGACAGCCTTGTTCACTTACACAAAGGTTACGCAGCCCAGGTCAAGAGACAGAAAAGTATGCCTTTATTCTAAATCCAACCACCCCACCTCTTCTCCCTTCTGACTTCATACAAAGCTAGCAAGGCTGCTTTATAGTCCATGGAGTTTCTTTCACCTGTGCTAAGACCTCCAGAGAGGCAATTTAGCAAATATATTATTCTATATAGATATATCTTCTGAGCTAGACAACCACTGGCTGCTCCTATTCCCAGTGGGTTTGCTGGTGAAGTCAAGTTGGGAGAAGAGTTAGAGGGCAAAACTGGGGGGTTGCTTCCCAGTTGCTTAGGCACCCACACCCTCTGGTGTCGTAAGTTGGTGTCCCCAGGCATGGAGACGTGACATTTGTCAGCCAGTGACAGGGTGCTGATATTCATTCAACAACAGTTTCCCAAATACCAAACACAGGGGTTGCTACTTTCAAGACCAGGAAAACCAGTTCCACAACTCAGTATGAAAGGATGATTCTGCAGCTGAAACTGCTGAGGACTGTGGGTTAAATCTTCAGCAGTCTCAACAGCAGCAAAGAAGGGGACATGGGATACTTAGGCTTACATTCAAAGTATTTTTCCTGCAAGTAACCAAGAAAAATAAATTTTGTTCCCTCATACACAGTTACTTAGCCACTTACAACTTTCCTTTCTCCCAACTGTAACTAAAAATAATTACAAATACAACATTAAACATAAACAGCAGGTTCAAACAATCCCATTTTATAGGGACAGTTCGTCACCGCAAAAAGGATCACCCCTAGGCAAAGGACTGACAGAATCAACAAGTGCCCTCCCAAGAGTCCCCAGTGCCCAACTGGACTTATTTTTGCAAGAAACTGAAAGACCAGCTTAGTGTAAGCCTGGAAAAGCAAGTGCTTTTCCTGGCTACAGTTCCACATCCCCAAGATGTTAACTGAGTTAACTGTTTCCCCCATCTCTCCAAACAGAGAGTTCGTACTCTGCACCCCAGGAATGACACATGGTTGGTTTTATACAGTGCTTCTTCTCACTCCCCTCACCCTCTTCATCTCCAGGTGAGCCAAGGGAAGAAAGGATTACAGTACATTTTTTCATCATCCAGCTCTATCTGCATACTCAAGACCTATTCTAATGCAGTAGAAACCAATATTAACGCTATTTTAAAAAAAGGAAAAGCTGGCTCCCACCCGGTATCTCATTTATTAGGAGATGACAGATGTTCTTAACAAACATTGGTAAAGAAGGATAAAATCAGCAAAATTAATATGTATTTGCAACCAGCACTGCACTGAAAAAAGGCAACACCATTCTTTTTGGTGTCATATCAGTCAGGCCCACAGGGGTTTACCAATCACAACCTGCAATCATACTCAACATATTGGTTGCCTTAGGCAACTGTGTTTTTTGCCTCAGCCGAAGAGATAACTCAGGTATTGAATCAGATACACTGTAATTTTTTGGCCAATGAAAGCCCATATGTCAGTCTTTTATCCTTCCAGCAAATCAAGAAAAAGCTATGTTGAATCAAAGGCTCAGGATTCAGCACAGGCAATAAGCCCTCATAAAGAGTCTTGTGAACCCGACTCATCAGCCAAGCAAACAGGCAGCTGAGGCTTAATCACCCTCCAGGTGTCTTTGCCATCCTCCCCAATAGGATCTACTGTGCCTGTGGACTCTCCACAAGCTGCCTCTAGCCCCCCACTTACCCACTCACAGCCAAACCAGCCTCCAGTGACCAATGCCAAACCAACAGCCAACAGGGCCGAGCCACGGGCACCACACCATCCTGATGGATGTTACAAAAGAGTTCATCTGGTGGAGAACACAGGCAGGCAGCTGCAAACAGGCTGTCTTAAAACATTAGCTGGGTAACACCAGTTTTTCTAGGCGAGATACTCGAAAATTTCTCCCTCTCTCATCAAGGCACAAGGCATCAATGCAAGTATGATGCTACACTGGGCTTAGAGACCTGTATCTGTTCCCAAATCCCTCATACATTGGTTGTGAGGTTTTGAGAAAATTGCTTCTAGTTAAGACAAATGTCCAGTTTATAATCTTAGCAAAAACTGCATCAGGAGCCTCCAGATTAGCCAGTCACAAGAAGAGTCCTGCAGCCAGTAAGGGCTCTTAAGACCTTTAAGCAAAAGTGTCAGCAGACCAAATACAAAAGCCTCCTTTTCACTGCCTGAAAATTCATGTTAGGATAATATAACAGCTTGCCAGTTTGCTGTCTTTCTCTTTTCGTACAGTAATGTTTGCATGTACCACAGGAAGAGCGAATTCAGGAAGAAGTGGTTTTAAACTGTTGTTCCTCCTTGGAGTATTTCCCTAACCTGGTTTCAGGTGGCAGAACTACTGCTTCCATGTATTGTCCCTAAAGTTCCTTCTCTACAGCTGCATTCAGTAACAGAAAACACCTGTGTTGTTCTGGTGAGATCTCAGGATGTGAGACAGAGAACTAGACTATCAACAACGTGAACTCAGTACTGATCAAAGACACCAAGAGCAGAGAGAGAGGTGCATGAACAGACAGAAATTAAAGATGATACAGAAGAAAAGAAAGCTCCAGATTTGGAGATTTTTTTTTAATTTTTTTTTTTTTAGGCTGAAACTTAAGGCTCAGATTTACTGCACTCTTCTCCTGAACGCTATCCCACATCCCAGCTTACAGCCCACAAAATATGTTGCACATGCTGGTACCTCAGCTCAGTGTAGATGGTTTTTTCAAGTCAACAGCTTTGTCCTGGCTTTGCAGGCAGGTTTTTCAGCTTGCACTAAAGCTGCAGGCTGCCCTGGCCACAAAGCATTTACCAGGTTAGCTTTCTGCCAGCCACACTCTGCACGTGATCGACATGTACCTTGAAGTGGCTTCTCCACTCAGCAAAACACAGGTTGAAAGTTGAACTCTGCAGCAGTAGAGAAATCAGACATGGCTATAAGAGAACTGTCCTATGCCATACAAGATTTCTTGTGTGCAACTTTCATATTAATTGATCCTCAAGTTATTTTAAGGGAAAACTCTTCAATACCTGTAGGAAAAAATAATTTGAGAGAGAAGACACTGAAGTGATTAGAGAGTCTTTTTAGCTTCCTGGTCCTCACGTTAAGCACCAGCTTATTTCAGAGGGTACTTTACAATTTCCAGGAGAGGTGACTGAGGCAAGGGGACATGGCAAGTGGCTTTGCCATTTTGCAAGCTAGTGAAATTGAACAATGCATCAAACTAAACCTGGATCTGCATTTCATCAACAGAGCCCAAGTAACAATCTCTCCCCCAAAAGGCTGTACTGATGAAACCTCGAAACCTCAAAACCTCAAGGGCTATGAAAAGCCCAGAACTGAAAGACGTGACATCTCCAGCATCTGATACCTGCTGAGTATTAGACCAATAAGCACTCCCTACAGTCAGTAATTCCACAAAAAATGTAAAACTTAGTTTGAAACCCATTGACTATTTTCAGCCAAGTAAGGAGGGGTACACAGAACATTTGCACAGATCTTGTTTCCATAGAAAACAGAGTAAATAATTGACCAGAATAATGAAAAAGATTAAATAAAAGTAGTAGTGCAGTTATTACAGACCAGACTATAGAGCTCAACTGGAATGGCAAGTTGGTTTCTTTGTTGTGAGTTTTAGGGACTTCTGTTTGTTTGCTTTTAAGAACTAGGGGAAACCATGAGGTTTTACCCAGTAGATAACTACAGAATGAAGAATCATATAAAACTGCACTGTAATTCCAATGCAGCATAATAGAGATAATGCCCAAAACACAAGGTTTCCATGCTTTACTTTCAGCTTCACTGGAAGCTTAAAAACGTTTTAATCAGAAATCTGATGTCCACACATAGCTACACACAACCAGTGCTACAACAAATTCAGCATGATGTGACATACTTCTAAACAAGTACAAACTTTATCTTGTACCTCAATTAAACATACTGCCCAACTGAAAACACATTTGTACAACTCATTAAATAAAAATTGCCTGAGAGTTCCACACTTTTTTCACACTATCAATTTTTAAAAATTCTCTTAAGAGTATCTTAGAATATCCTCTCCCTCTTTTCAAAACTAACACTGCACATGACAGGAAGATGAAATTACTCAATGCTCAGGCTCAAATTCAGCTCTACAGTAACATGTTTGGTTTTATATGATGCAAAGAAAAGAGCTATAGGCACAGTAAACTGAATTTCATATATTCAGCTTAGATTAAATGCGTAATCTTTCTCTACCTCTACTGTACTGTTTTTCATTCCATACTATTAAAATATAATAGGTGATGATGACATTAAATGCACAATGTGCCTTGTAAGCATCCGAGGGCCACAATGGGACATGTGCAAGGTGAGATACTCAACAGAAACTTTAATCAAGAGTCTGAGAATACAGAAAAATTGCTTCATCTCCCACAAGATAACAGGCCAGTGTCTAGTGAAAGAAATGAGGCTGGAAAAGTCAGGACACTCCTCGTGTTTTAGGCAGGGAGAGGAAAATAACTCAGAGCAGCTGTTCTGACCAGCTCCAGCAAAACTGCCTTCAGAAGGACACGCTACCTGAAAGGATACAGAAGGAAGACGTAGCTTTGGTGACTCTTTGGGACATGTCAGCCCAGCTGTGTGGCTCATTAGCCATTATCACAAGCTATTTAACATGATGAAGTAGGTAAGAAAGGATCTCAGGACTGAAAAACCCAAACATACAACAAAGAGAAAACCCAACTAAGCATAACTCTAAAGATACATTTTGATGTGTCATCTTTTTACAACTTTGAAAACAAACCTTTCCTGTAGGGAATCAAATAAATGTATTTTTAACCCTAGACCTTTACTTTGAACCAACCTGACCTCAGGACATCTGGTACACAAAAGGTACTGCACCACCAAGGACATGAAGAGTTCCTGTGATGCTCAACTCCCAATTGAGTTCAAGGGTTCTCAAAGGATAACAGCAGAATCCTTGACTAAACTGTATGGGTCATGCAGGAATTGCACGGGTCATTGCAGGGATCCAGGTGAAGAAGGGGCTTGTGTGAGAAACCTTGGGCAGGCTACCTCCTTGGTACTCAGCAGTTTATTCTAAGCATGCCCAAACCTTAAGAGGCCTCAAGGAATTCTGCAGTGAACATGAAGATGGCATATGAGTCATCAAAACACAGGGCAGAAGAAGCTTTTAAATTCAGCTACAGACTGATTTGAGCTGACAGAGATGCCATTTTACTTTGGCTACCATAGAAAGTCACACTGTATTTTTGACCAAGATTTACATCTATTTTACAATGAAGAGTTTTATGTTTCCAGTGGGTTACTGCCACAGTCCAGAAATAATGGTCAATTTAGAAAAAAATTAAAAGCAAAAAGGGAAAATTTTTATTTCAAGATAACATTTGGATTGTAGCAAAAAAATCATCCCAGAAACATGAATTTACATCAATGTACACTGATGAGATAAATGCAGATATATCTTTCTCTAGTCATATTTAATCTTGTTTAACATTGCTTGCTGAGGGGAATGACACAGCAGTTGCAACAGCAGAAGCAAATCAAGGAAAGATTTCCTACTCCTGCCTTCAACTAGTATTTTTACTGATCATTTGGACCAACATTTGTCCTTAGCACCAAGTTCCCTTCTGGGGTACATAAACAAGGACATACAATCTTTGTCCCTATAACACTTAAAACACTTTCTAGAGGAATTTAACAGGTGTTGGCATCAAATGTTCAAGGACTCTATGTGGACTGGTTGAACACAGTGTACTGTTCAATCCGCCAGAAGAGGAAAATATCCAAATTAGTCTGTTCTTGGTATTCATATCAATGCCTGGCAAAAAGCAAACCTGTTAACACACTCACTACACGTGAGCAGTGCTTGGTTTCCAACCGCAGATTCACATCCCAGCTGGTGAGGAGTTACTACCCCTCCCCTAGGTGATTCCCTCACTGCTAGTCAAAACTCTCCCCTTTGGTGCAGGGAAAGACTTGTCCCAATGACCTTGAAAATTATTATAATTTGAAATTATAAAACCTGGCGTTAGAACAATACATGTTGGATAAAAAGCAAAGATCAAACAAGAACACATTGCTCATCAAAAGAGATGAGTGAGAAGTTGACCATTTGCCACTCCTTAGGAAAAAAAACACCTCACAACAAAAGCAAACAAAATCAATAGGGTCATCACTGAACCAAGCCCTGGGCAAAGATAAAAGCAGTTTTCAAGATTTTTGCAGTCTGTAGCAGCATAGGAAGAACCCAGTCTAATAACCAGTGCAAAGAAAAATCACTGAGAATCGAAGTACCTGACTGCTACAAATTCCCACAGAGATAGTGCCATAAAGTTGCAGTTTAATTCTTGTCAAAGGCCTGGTCTACAGAGTCCCACAAGCAATACCAAGTTACCTGAGAAAGGACAGGTCATGTCCCATTAAGGAAAATAGTCATAAGAGAAGGCACAGAAAACCTAGGGAAAGAGAACAAATAAAACTTGGGATTTTTTGGAGTACCTAATTCTTCTGCATTTGTGATTTGCTTATGTTCTGACTGGAAAACTTTTTATGCAAGTGTACAATTTTGCTTTCAGTTTTCCCTATCTCTTGGCTTCATTGCTCTATTCAACAGAATTACTAATACACAAATTATGTATAGCAACATACATAAATGGAGTAACATTTAAAATTGGGGAGTAATCATAAACCAAGATACGTATCTTTTAAACCAAAGTTTTGTTTGGACAGTGACAGAACTTGCCAGAATGCTTCAGTCACCTATATCTGAAATCTGTCCTGTAAAAATAAGATGCCTCAAATCATTAAGACACTGCATGTTGCAGAATAGAAACTAAAATGATTTTCACTCGCCATCTGAGAAGTGTTTGCTATTTATACTGCATCATAGTTCTGATGCATACTCTCCACCTTAAAACACACAAATATATTTGGCATTGGAATAAAAGGGGAAAAAAGGTTTCAGCATTCCAACTCCTTTAATAATACCGATGAGATCACATTAAAACAAACAACCCCCTGCCAGACAGATAGGGGAAATTATTAGCACTGATAAATGAAGTCTTAAAGGATTAGTTCTTCAAGAAGCTAAAACCCTCAGGACTTTTGAAGGTGATACATAATCATCCACCCGCCAAATGTTCAGAACATCATCCTCCCAGGCAAGAATTCACAGCACTGAACTGACAGTGTTTAAACATGCTGTTATCCTGGATGCTATGTTTGCTTTTTCCTCATCTACAGTGAAGAACACAAGAGGCAAAACTATCACTGTGATCCAAACATGAGAAAAACTTAGAAAAGGGTTGTGTTTAACATGAGCTCTTGGAAACTCACTGCAACTAAGCCCAAATCCACAAGGGAGCCAGTTTAATTTACAACTGCTCCTTTACCTTTCTCCTCACTCCATTCCCTATTTAAATCAAATAAAGCAAACTGCCAAGGCTGGAAAAAAACAAAGACATCAATTTGCACAGAACCATCTCACTGCTAGCACCAAGTACAGCAGGCATCTTTCACTGTGTCCAACCTCAGACCCAGCCCAGTAGGACTGGCAGCGGATGCCAGCAGAGGATCATAGGAAACAGCATGGACAGAAAGGCTCCTCTGAGCTTCTGATAAATCCAAATTTTAGGACTTTGGTTTGCATCACCTCTGTTCTCCATTGTTTAAAATAAACTCCACTGTTTTAAAATAAATATACTTAATTTGTTACATGGCAGACTCAGATCTTTAGAGGGTTAATGTTGTCCATAGTGGGATGAACCCCTTCCTGAAGAAATACAGAAAAGCTATCTCTACTTCCAGAGTGAGAAGACAGCCTTTTCCAGAGGGTGAAGATGAGACATACCTGAGCAGACTTATTATGAGTCACAGCCCAAATTTGGTGTTTCAAGAAGTAGAGTGTAGCTCCAAAATGTATAAGACTGGTAAAACAGAGAGTAAATCAAATGTGAATTTAATGATAAATGGATATATGAAATGACACTGTTGTTATTAGGATGTATCTACTTAAAAACAGTAAACAAATTGTATCAATATTCAATGCTCCCAGAAAGCAGGATCTGCTCCTACAACATGCAGCAAAAATAATTTGACAAGCTTCCATGAAATCCAGTGTAAGAAAACACATGACACTTCTTTCAGCAAAAAGGCCTTTTCATAGTAAAACATTAAAAGACAACCAAATACAGCCCCACTGACACTCCACCCTCAGGCCTGCAGATGACCAATACACAATACCCGAGGGCATGCAAGAAGACTTTTAAGTCTTGCAGTGAAATGGTAAGTCCTTTCCGCAATTTTATCTGCCCCTCAATTTTATTTCTTTTTTTTGAGGGGGGAAGCATGTTTCGTGCCCACTGCTTGAAATTGCAATGAAAGAGAGCAGAGCAACAAGCAAATGGCTTTGCAAAATCATCTCAGAGGGTTTGGCTGTAAAGCGAGAAAATTGAGTTCAAGAGATTGGGGTTAGCTTGTCTGCCATAGCAGAAAATTGAAATGAAGAAATTCACATTCTTCTGGAGGTCACTTTTCATACCTTTAGAATATGTTTCTGTTTTAAACATTCAGCCCCGACCTATGCTGAATCAAAGAGCCAAATGCAAGCATCCTACACCTGAAACAGTAGGAAGCCTCCACTCCTGTTTACCCCAGTTCAGCAGGTGAAGGAGCCTGCTCTAATCACCTAGATTAACTTTGTAAAGTTGTAAGCTACCTAGTGAGCATACTTCATGATTTATGGTTATCGTTTTCGCTTTGTCTTAACTGCTGAGTTGTCTGATTATATACATTTGATTTTAAAGATTCAAAGTTATTGAAGCAAATATTTTAAAAGTTATCAACCTCTCCTGCTTTCCATCACTCAACTACATACCATGTCTCAATTTCAATTTTTCTCCTCTCTTTACATTCAAAGAGCGAATAAAATTCAAGACAAAGCTCTCTGACTTTAAATCCAGATTTGTTAAATACTGAAAAGAATCCTAACAATTACAGAAATCTACAGAGAAGGTGAAAGGCTTCATCTTAAAGTTACAAACAAGCACAAAATCCAAACCATTCTCTGCTGGTACTAAGTAACCATGTAAGAAATTAGGAAGGAGTACAATTCCAACAAAACTGAACACTGGTTAATGCAACATCCATTACTGCTTAGTTATTAGCTTAAGGATATCCCTGAATAGAAAACATTCAGTAGAGATTGACACATCCTGGCAGTTCAACTCCAGTGCTCATGTCCAAGATCCAGAATCACTATCTTGCAGCTGGCTCGATGTCTTTGCACTGTCCCATACTACAGGGAATTTCAGTTTCATAATCCCAGGGTTACTTCTGGAAAAAATATTAGAGGGCTAGAAAGCAATATGAGGTTATACAGCCAAAGCCTCACCTAACAGAACACTAATTTCACAAAGCCATCAGGCTGATCAGTCTAGTCAAAAACTAAAAGAATTTTTCCCTGAAATTATAGCTTTACAAAGATTTTAAGTACAGGTGCATCATTTTACCACTGCTGCATTGTACCTGGTATGATATAAAGCCCTTTCCAATTTTTAAACACATCTGATGATGAAGGTGTCCCAGGTTTATGCAGAGTGAGAGTGAAAACCAGGCCTCCTACCACTGATTTTTAAAAGTCATCAAACATCAGGACATGTGTTCCTCTGCAAAGTCCCACAAGATTCTGCTGCTGTTTAAATGTGACAAATTTTTTCCCACATACTGTTTTATGATTTGCCTTAAAAAAAAAAAAAAAAAAAAAATCAAAAGCCTGGAAGCCATTTGAGCTGTTAAAAATTAATGAACAGAGGCCTTTTAGCTCTTACTTTATACTCAGATATCAATAGGTCCTCTGTGAAGGATTTGATTCATTTGAGCAGAATTGATGGAAGCTGCTCACACAGCCCCTTCTCACCAAGTGTAAGTGTACCTCAGTAACCGTAGGAACACCTGCTCCCTTCCACATGATGCACAAGCAACGCTTTCACTGCGATTCTCTGAGCTCTGGTGGAGAAGTACGTGCAGGCATCTCCTTGTCAGGGAAGCAGGCAAGGTTCTCCTCCTCTAACCCTCAACACACACACAGACACGCTGCACACTTACGTGTAAATGCTTAGGTAACAAGTCGTGACTAAGGACTTGAACTGGGAACTTTATCTTTCATATTATTCAAATAATGAAGCTAGGAAAGATGTTTCAGTAATTAAATTATATATGATAGGCTAAAAGCAATCAATACAACTACTACACTGGGGGGAAAAAAAAAAAAAAAAATCAATGTCTACACATACCCATACCTGTCCCCCAAACCAGGCAAATAATACACACCACTTTTAATTAAAAAAAAATGGGGATAATTTCTTAGCCCCTTGTTTCCATCTCTCCCAGCAACACCCACACAGTAGTTACATATAGCAAAGCAAAAAAATTTTAGGACTGTTTCCATCTTCAAGGAGGGCAGGCAAATCAGAAATAAAAACAAAGCACTAAAATAAATCAAATTTAATTAGAGCAGCATTCCTTCTTTCCTTCCAAGCCATGAACTTCAGTGCTAGGTTTTAGGACCCCTTCTGTATCTGCTGGTGAAGACGAACATAGTAGCTGCAGTCCATGAGCAGTGCCTGCGAAGATGTGACACCGCCACGGCATTGCCTCTCCATCCCAAGCACAGACCTGGGTGCAATGCAAGGGCAGTGCTGCCAAAAGCTTCCTTCATCATGATTACTTCTTCCTGCTGGAATACATTCCAACTCTGAATGTGTAAAATTGGCTGAAAAATGCCCTTTGCAAATATATCAACTGCAGTGTAACAATTCTTGCTTGTGACACAGACGTACGCTGGAGTAGCCAGCAGCTGACACTCAAGCACTTTACCCATCACTATCAGCATCCCTGCAAAGAGGCATACAACAAAAACCAGATCCTAGTGTAAAAACACCAAATCCTACACATTCCCAGCTGCAGGTGAGCATGACCAGTAAAGGAGCCAATAGCATCAGCCACGTAAAAATGCATACATGGAACTTACTCTTTTAAGTTTGTGCTACACAGAATTTCTGTCCTCTCCAAGCCCAGCCAAACAACTGAATCAACTTATTTTATTCACTCACTGGAGATACCCAGTCACAAGATGTTAGTTCTGCCAACTGGGCTCAAATACAGACTCAGGAGGACACGTCTCCAGGGCTGACATGATCTGGATCTGTCACTATGCCTCCTAATTCCCTTTGAATTTCGCTCCAGCTCAGGAAGCCTGGAGCTGGCTATAAGCATGAGCTCATGCCAAACAGAAGTGGCAACCTTCATGCTTTGCATGGGATGGCTTCTACATTAGGGAAGAGCTGTCCTGGAGGATATCTACAAATTTCCTGCTGAAAATGAAGGTTTCTGTTTTTCTCTCTTTCTCTCTCTCTCTTTTTAAATTAGTGTCATTGCTAATGATCAACAAAGCAAACAGCAACAATGAACACTACTAGACATCAGTTAGTCAAGAAAAGCACTAACAGCCAAACAAGCAGCAGCAAAATTTTGATTCCTGCAGAAAAGCTGGCCAACAACCCCAGGTACAAGTGGCCCATGTTTCAGTCCTGCTCGTCCCAGCTCAGCATATTCCATCAGCCAGAGACACCCAGAACAAAGCTCTCAGATTCCTCTGATGAGTCCCTTATCATGCAGTTAAACAGGTTCAAGCCAGTCAAAGATATAAATGAAAAATGCATTTGTATTAAAAATCCCCAAACTTGACCTGCCAGTGCCACCCCATAAAAATGCTACCATTGGTAGCTGTGCAGGTTAAACTAAATCTCTACCATTGCCCCATTTTTTTGAGCTGGTACCTGTACACTCACTCCAGAGTACTGTGGTAGTACAAGGCAACCGTGTCCAGGGTAAAGCCTGCAAAATAATTTCAGCAAGTGACAGTCACAACTGGAATTTACAGCCTACTTTTTTCCAGAGATCACTTATCTAGACTTCACAACAAATGAGAGCAAAAGAGGAATGTCATTAGTGAAGTCAGTAGATAGCTGGCAGGGATGCAACTTTGTAGAGTTAAACAAAACAAAATATCCAAAAAAATCAGGTCAAACATCCAGTACAAAAGCTGGGTTACAGTGTATGTATTCAGTCAACCAGCTGTCAAGAAAAGTTCCTTAGATAAATATGTAAAGTTTCCTCCCGTATTTCCTGGTTTTTATTTGGCTTTTAAAATAGGTATTTCAAAAGTAGACATACTTTTGTTTGTAGCAATTCCTTTTTTGTTGTTTTCTTAAATGACCTAATGGATCTTGGTTAGGGCAACAGGATTCTCCCTAGGAAATGCTATAATTTCTGAATAATCTTACATGGCACAGTATTCCCCAGAACACCCAGAAAATAAATATCTACAGCCACAGTCCTATGGTTGGTATTAATATCTGCCAGCATACAAATTCCAGATAAAAATACACTAGATTTCTAGTAGTTTCAGAACCCCCAGATCAAGATTTCTATAATCAGCATCAAGCACTAACTGAGCAGGGAGGCCTACAAGTAGTGCTATTAAGATCACTCTCTAGAATACGGGGAAAAGTAATACACAGTCTAGAGATCTGAAGAAGCAGCGTAATTAAGTATTATTATAAACTCCTAAGCAAAAGAGACCAAACATTACACTACCAAGAATGATATCTTGAGTATCATGAACACAGCCCAGGACAGAGCAGCAGAGCTCACAGCCTGTGACCTGCCAGACCAGCAGGGAGCACACGCAAGGATAGACACTGGCTGCAACCACTGGGTTCCTGAGGCTGTGGGCAAGGAGAGATGGAGCAGCATCAAAGAAAAAAAGTGCATCACATGAAGTAAGCATCTATCCACAGAAAGGGCTATGAAAATGGATGATTCTCACACCTTTAAAAAATATTCAGAAGCAAAAAGATGCACCCGCTTTGAAGTAATGTCCTTCTCTGTGATGCATTCAAATTCTCTGCACAAAACCTGGATCATGAACTCTTTACTCTGAAGGTAATGATTTTGTAAAGGAGATAATATTATAACAAAAAGCAAGAAATAGTAGTTTTCATTAAATACCAGCACTCAAAACCAAGCGAATTTCAGTTGTATCCAGATTGCCAGCTGTGATCAGAACATTTACAACATTCCCTCAAATCACAACAGGAACTTTAGAAGAGAAAGGATTTGGTTCATCCACCTGCTTTTCCAAAGTATGATGGGTGAATGAGAAAGTGCTTTTAATCCTGGGCTCCTTCTCTCCACACCTACCATTCCCGAGAACAGGAAGGTCCAGGCCGGAGCAAATAGGAAAAAGAGCGGCCCTACTGTGAAGACAGCCTTGGTACAACAGAAAGGTAGTGAGGATGACTCATCCTTGACAGAAAAAGCATCACTTCATTTTTTTATTAACATAACAGCATGTCAAAACATGGCATAAGGCTCTACTAAGTTCTTGGGTGGGAATATAAATGTGTGTAGAAGTGATAGCCACTTGAAGCAGCTGAGACATTCTGTCCATGCAAGGAAGACTGACCGCACAGGCAGCACACACTGAGGGACAAAAGGGAAAAAGAGACCCTGTCAGGATGAGTAAATAAAAAGCAAAATATTTTTAAATGAAACAAACTTCCTGGAAAGAGTAAAGTCTTTAACAGGACTTAATTTTTGTAATTTCTGTGTATTTATTTGAGGCAATACCTCACTGTCCCATGCAGTGACTCCACTTCATTGTGCATCTCATCAATAAAATAAAATTTTGACCATGCACCCACAGTATATGTATATTTATTCATAAAATATTTAAAATTTTTAATTTAAAATTTATTTATAAATTATATACATTTTCTACTATTTTGCTTCCTGTACCCCAAGGGATCATCTTGCACACCCCATTTTGGAGACCACTGGTCCAGTAGAAGGAGCTTTACAAAAAAATATTTACTGAAGAGATTCTAAAAGACATCATATATTAAGATGAAAATGTATCTAACAATGCACCTGTTTCCTAGAGACATATCAGTTTTTCCACAATTTCTGCACAGAAAGACTGATCCCACAAAGATTTTCCCAGGATGTACCCACAGGCAAAGCCAATGTTCTCCAGATCACCAAAACTATAGAGAACATTCATGTATCTCCTCTTCAATACTGTCTAAACATCTGGAAAACAGAGTTCCTGTAAGGCTCTACACCCAGGCTCTCACAGCACAGGTTTCTGGGGTTTGACTCCCTAGAATGCTACACTCAAATTGAAACAGTGGACCAAGATTTTTCCTGCAAAGGGACAGCACCCACAAGCCAGCCACTGCTATTTAGGGGAAAAAAAGCCACAGCAACCAACAAAAAAACTAACAAAAAACCCCCACCAACAAACAAAACCATAACACATATGCAGAGACCATGTGTGAAGCACTGTATCGTTGTATTCATGTTTTTCCAGAAAACCTAAATGCACACCTAGCTCCTTTTTCTCTGGGTTTACAGATGATGATTCTGTTTTAAAATTGCATGTTCCTTTCACATTGGATTTCACTAGCTACAGCTGTACTACACAGTTTCTCACTGAACCATATAATTAAGTTACATTTTCAGCTGACTACATAAATTGATCTTCAGATGCAGTAACTGCATGTGCAGACTGACATTCCGGACATGCACAGCTAGTCTTGGCTGTACCCTGCTTCCACTGAAACAAACAGCAAAGCTTCCTTTAACTCCACAACTGAAAAACTCTTCTTGTGGAAGAAAGCACAGAAACTCTAGTCAAAAAAAACAAACTAGCAGTACTAATTAAATACTTTCAGGAAACAGAAGTAAATTCAGTGAAAGCTGCTGGTGAACAGCAATTGATGACCCTGGGACAAGTCCCTGACTGTTGCAGAGAGCGGTGTCTATGGTTAATGCAAAGGGAAGTAATGAGCCCTGCAACGCATTAGACAGACCCAAGAATGGGGGTCATCTAAGATTTTGATGTCTTTATCAGTGTTTAAAACTTCTTTTCATAACAATTTTGCTTCATGACACTAAAAGGCTGTTTTAGTTCTTTGTTTCAGACTATTTACATTAACAACAGTTTCAAGAAATTAACAACAAGAAATTAAAAACATTTTGAAGACACAATGATGCCTTCTAAATTCTTCAGTTGGAGAACAGACAGAAATGACCCTTTTGGACAAACTGAATGCACAGATAAGGATTTAGTCTCAACTCTAAGGATGTTCAAGTTTTTAAAATTTATTACAGATATTTGAAAGTCATGTACTCTAACAGAAGCCTCTCCATAATAAGCAGTCCTGACTCAAGAATTTACTTCCTGTGGCATACTGTAAGTCTATTCCTGCTTTCACAGACCAGGTATATTTTTGAGTTCTAGGAACAGCCAGAAAAGTGTTCAGGTCACATCACTGAAATACTTATTAAACTTACAAAAGCCAGTTAAGTCATATCTTGATGAATGTTTCTCTGTGGCATGTATTTTTCTTAAAAAGAATTTGAAAAGATTATTCCCAGTATCTCAAATGAGTACAGACATCTTTTAAAAATAATTTCTAAACCAGACTGAGATCAAGTGGCTGTATGCACTACATAAACCTGGAATTCCTGTCCCAGGTCTCTGCAGTATCAAAGTGATAAATCCTAACAGGTTCTGGACTTCTAAGGTATGAAAGATACTTTTCACCCCCACTTCATGAGACCAGAATAGACTTTTGAGTCTATTCACCAATTTGCCAGCACTACCCCAGTCATCTAGGAACGGTATTACAGCAGTTGTTCTGAGCTCAAAGCTTTCAGGGTTTGTTGGGATCTCAAGGCAAGAACAAGGCATCATGAGGAGGATATGGCCTTTCCAAACCAAAAACAGAAAATGGCAAATCTCAAAGCATGGCAAGATCAGCAGCTCTCATAGTGATGTCCTTTAACAGCCTTGAAGAAGCTTGGAGAACTGCACCAAAGCATTGCCTGTGAGCACCAAACAGCACGGCCCAAACCCCTCAGTCAGTCCATACAACGTTGGCATTTGGCTAGAAGCCCATGCCAAGGCGCCACTCGGCAGCACAAACTGCCTACAGCAGGAGCCTTGTGCCTGCAAGGCATCACTGCTGACTTGGTTGTGCCAGTCACCAGGCTGCCTTCCTGTTTGGGTGCATCACCTTAAAGTTATTTTAATGCATACCACAGGGCCACTCATTCTTTCCCTGCTCTGCATCCACTTGCTTCCTCTTCTCTCCCCTGTTTAATGACAGCAACCTCAGTCTCCTCCTCCACCCAGCCTGCCTCGCAGGCTTGCAATAGCATTAACAGAATGCAGTTTTTAGCACTTCATCTCAGTCAGCTCATTTCTAATTTTGCTCATATAGCTCTGCATTGTACTGTTCCTCTGTGTCTTTCTGCTTTTGCTATCTCATCACATGTCTGTTGCCAGGCAAACTGCTTAACTTGTGCATTGCAATTTGAGGGACGAGCCTTAAAAGTGAGGTTGGATAAACAGATGCAACTTCTTTGCAGCAAAACATCTCCTTCCAGCTGGTGCAGCACCTAAAAGGTACTGCAGAGGAAGCCTTAAGGGACAAACCAGTTCATCTGCCTTTAAAAATGACAGGTTGCAACAGCTCTAGAAGAGTTTTCCAGCACAAACTGAACAAAACCAGCAATTAGCAAATCAACCCAGCAATCACCAGCTATCAACCCAGCTTGTGGATCACCCCTGCATAACAGCTGCTTGCCACACTTGCACCCTTCTGTCAGCAACCACAGCATTAGTCTCACCTATGAGCCATCCCTGGTCACTGGTGCCAACAGCTTTATCCTCTCATCAGTTCTTCAATCGAGCATAAGCAGGGCACAACTCTTGGGCTGGCCAGGGCCCTCCACCTTCTCCAATCCCCAGGACAAACACTGACATCAGGGTAGCATTCATTCCAGTGCTAAGGACAAGGCACTGAGAGGGAAAACCTCCATACACAACAACAAAGGCAACACATGCAGTTACTGAGGTGGTTTCCAGCCGCCGATGACCATGAGTCAAGTCTTCAGCCACCAATGTCACCCACACCCTCCCAAACACCTCTCTGCACCACTTTCCTTTTCAAGTCAGTTGTGGCTCTTTTGGTCACAGCTCAAGAGACTCTTCCAATCACTTTTACTTAAACAAGAGATCCAATGACAACACAAAAAAAGAGGGGGCTTTTGACTTTTTAAAGACAATTATGGTAAGTTCTCCAGCACTACAACACATCCCGTGTTCACACACCAAATGTAACACTGTGCTACCAGACTATGATTCAGCATGCCCAGCCAACCAGTTTCGAGCCCATGCTGGAAGACACAGCACCCCAAGAACAGGGAAGGTCCCTAAAGAACATGAGCTGCCTCATACGAGCCACACCAGTGAAAGCAGACAGAACATCACTTAGGGAACAAATCAACACTACACTCCTGTATAGCTTTGACAAGAGGTCACATACATCCTTTTCCAAACTCATGATTAAATACTGCATAATAGCAATACATTAGGAAGAAAAATAAAACCAACAAAAAACCCCCACTGAGGTTTAATGTACAGTGCCTAGAACAGATGGTACCACATGTGCAAAACACTCATTTTTTCTGAGCTGATTTTTAAAGTAATTCAGGTATAAAATACTTACTTGCCAGGTTTCCCCATCTTAGTAAAATTTTTACTTGCACAGGTCAAAGTGATATATACATATCTGGAGAATTATTTTCTCCTATTTGAAAGTCAAACCACCTTTGTACCATACTAATGACATACACATAGAAGAGATCCATTTTTTCAGAACCTCCACCTCCAAGTCATACGTATTTCCAAAGACTCACATTCTCAAACAATTAAATCCAAAGGGAAGCCACTTAACTGACTTCAACAGATGTAGAATTAAATCCTAAGGTAATAATTCATACAAACAATTGATCTTTCGTACAGATTGCAAGCTGAGATACCTCAATAGTTTATCAGAAAAAAAAGAGCTAGTCCTGCAACCCCCATAAAGTCATAACCCAGCTCTTTTGTGTGGAGGTAAAGAATAGCAAGACAACACAGAAAAGTATAGCAATATCTGTGTCTTAGATTCTATACACCAATTCAACTATACTGGTATAAGTGAATTTTTAAGAGGCAAGGTTAGACTTGTAGCTTTTCTGAAATTTAGTGGTCTCATGAATGTAAAATCCTCCTGACTAAGATAAGATTTAATCTAATATCCCTGATGTCCAGACTTCAGAGGAAGTTTGGCAGCACTAAGCTTTCAGATCCTCATTACTACATTGTATTAGATGATGGATGTCATCACCTTCGGTAAATTTTGATAAAAAGACTAGCACATACAGTATGTATTTGATTGTATATTTTGTCAGCTTATTTTTAAAATCTAAAGGTTCTGAGTTCTCCATGGAACATTTGTTTCTGGAACCAGCTGAAACATCAGTGTTCAAATTCTTCTACATGCTCCACAAGAAATGAGTATTACAACTAAAAAGAAAAAACACTCTTAGCAAAATTGTTTAGGCTTCTAGTTAGCTGATATCTGAGTTCAGAAGTAAATGGTCCAAACAGCATTTTGGAACATAAAGTATTTTAACAGACTATCACCAACTTTTTACTTCTGTGCATTACAGGGTTTTTTTGGCTTTTCTTTCACTTTTATAACTTAATTTCTTATTTTTTACCCTGAAGAGGAGGGAGACAGCAATCTCTGCATTTCCTTAACACCATAAACTAGGACACAAACTGAGTTCTCCTTCCCCCTTATGTTGTGGCATATAAAGCATCTTTTCACTTAAAACCACTAGTCCTATAATCAATATTTTTAAATGCGCAGCCTAAGAAGTTATAAAAAGATTTCCATTAAGAATAGATTATACTTCAACATAATGCTAAAAAAATCCCACTTATTTCTGGTAAGTTTTATTTTTGCTCTGCAGTATCAGCTGGCCTTTGCTTTAGCACATTAATAATCAGGAACCAGGGCACTGATGCCCTCACAAAGGTCAATAGAGAGCTTCATTGTCTCCATTTCAGAAGACTGAAATGACAGCAGCAAAGACAATGAAACTTGGTTTCTCTCATCCGTGTGCCCCTTGAAACACCATAACACCACGCCTGTCTCTGTCCCAGATATTGCCATAGTCCCTGTGTTCTCCCCTTTTCTTATGAAACAAATCTGCTAAGATTATTTCCAGCTCCTTCAGCGCATCCTTTCAGGGAAGAGTCAGCTCGTGTAATGCCCAATCCCCAGCTAAGCATCTGCTGACTCACTGGCCAATACACCCACTCTGACTGACAACCAAGCCCGGCCAAAGAGAACAGATAAATCAAGACATTTTCAAGAAGTCTGAGAGTATTCAGCTTGGAGCCTTACTCCTTGGATAAGTTTGGCTTGGAAGTTTTCCTCTGCAAACTTCAAGCTATAGATCTACCCCTGAGAGACGTGATAAACAAGTATGCATCTGTCCTTCAATTTTGACTTATTTTGTCCAGAGTTATGTGGGGGTTTCTGTTTGTTCTGTAAAATCAGTTACCCTTTAATACATATTTTGAATCAGGCAAAGGATAATACACTGATCTTTTTACCCCAATTATGGTATTTCCAACTCCAGTAATCTAGAGTAAGTTAATGAAAAAGAAGGAGACTCGTAATGAAAATACTACTCTTTACAATTACAGCACAAATGTAAGACCAAGCAGAGCAGGCAAGTTGAAATGTCAGCCCTCCCTTGAACCAGCTGTCCTGAAAGGTTTCTGCACATGTGAGGTCTTAAATAGCTGATTCACATGGTCTGCCATATCTTGCTGGAAACTTGTTCTAAAACATATACCCATATACAAATATTTACAAACACAGCTATATTTTATATATCTATAAATATATTCTAATACTTGCATTTGTATTTAGAGAGAGGGAGACAGACACACAGAAATCCCTACACTGTTTCTGAGTCATTACTTTCTGTATACGTGAAATTTAGCAGGCTTCTCTTGTCATTGCTTGTGTTATGAAATGACATGTAAACATTACATTCAAATAAGGAACAATAAATTCTATTAATACAGTCACCTCACAATTAAGTATTTATGTAGATGCTGTAGAAAGCTCATAGATCTTTTATAACTCCTTGGGGGCTGAATAAAATTAAATCAAAGGGAAAAGGAAATGTGGTGACGCAAATGCTTGCCTTTAATTAATCAGAATTAATCAAAATAAAAGTAAGTCATCTTCTAGCAGTCAAAGAAGCATTAGGGTAAATATGACGATATAGTAAATAACCCAGCAGAAATACAAATGCTCCAAGTACAGGCACCCCCTGATGAAAATGAGATTTTTCCAAGACTGTAAACTGCCAAAGATGGGCTTTCACAGAATCCTTTTTGGGTATTTTACAGAGCAGCTGTGAGAAATGATCTTCAAGATCCACTTTTAAATTTCAGCCTTGTTAGTTTGAAACCGTGGGCTGCTGCTCCTCGGAAGTGAGAAGGCTGCCCCTTTGCAAGGGGCAACACTGCAAACGTCACTGTCACCTCATCACTCCCCAGCTGCTTCCCGGGGCTGCCCCCAACGCCGGCTTTTACAGCTCCGTCACCAGGTACAAGCACTGCCTAGCACACCTGTTCTGTATGCACACACGTGGCATCTGGGAGTGCAGCCACTGCTCAGCTAACTGGCTACCTGCTTAAGTACAACCCCAGCCAAGAGAATGTTTTCTAAATGGGTGAAAGTGCAGAGCATCTCCACAGCTACTAATGAGGTTGTCACAGTCTCTGATAAGAGTGGTGTAAGCACCATCAAGTAGTTATTCATGAGAGACTGCAGCCAAGTGCTATAACCAATACAGCCAACTGCTATGAAAGTACAAGTATTCTAAGATGTATACTTACAAGTTCTGGAGCCAGAAAAGTTAATTACCTAGTCAGACCTCTGAGGTACCGCAGATCCTGATGTGTGATTGAAATATCTCAATATCAATGTCAGTCATTTTTGTTTCTAGAAGTATTTGTTGTATCTGGAGTGCTCACATGAAAGTTAGGAGCGCAAGATAGGAGCTTCACACATTTCCCTGATGGAGCACTGAATTACCCACCATCCCATGGAAGATCTGTGTTTCATTTTTCATTTGAATTAACCAGGGCCTCAGTCCTTTTTCTGCTTTTCTTCACTAGATGAGAGAGATCCTTTTTGCCATGAATATTTTCATAAATCTAATCAGTTAATTTCTCAACCCTTTTTTTTTTCCAACCAGATAGGTTACACCCAAGTCTCCTGCTCTAAGATACTTTTTTAGTCTTTGGCATAATTTCCACAGCCCCCTTCCTCACCCTGCAGCTTTTCTAACATTCTTTAAAGAATACTGACACCAAAACGTCACTCAGAGCCCATGTAACGTGATATGCAGAGGTGAAACCTTATTCACCCCGCAGTTCTGGGGCACGTTAGAGATACATAAGACAGATGTGGCCAGGCTGCCTGTAAAGCACAGTGTGTCTTTTCATAGACATCTCAGCTTAAAAGCAAGGCTCAAGCTATCAAAGATCCAAAGCCTTCAGCTCTGCCCACTTACACCAAGGAGTGATTAATCTCTAAAACCTTCTGCAATGTCTCCTCTTCTGCTCTCTCCTCTTTCAAAGCACACCAGCTTGTTAATCTCATGCTTTGAGCGAGTGGAAAGTCTCCCCTGGAAGTGACTTGCCCTGTCCTGTGTCTACTCCCACTAGGTGTGTCCCTGTAGCTTTCCCTTCTCATCCCAAGAAGTGTGATAGCCACCTCAAATTTTGTCAAGGTGACTTCAAAATGTTGTAAGCACTGTGTCTGTACTCTGCAGCATGGAAACTTCAAAACTGAAGAGAAACCCTGTAAATCAAGTCTGTGTTATTTTAACAGACTTCTCGTGCTAGCTGCAGTCTCTGCAGATTTATAAAACCATTTGGCAGCGTGCTACACACCAGTAATTAGCAGGGCAGGAAACGCTCAATAATGCAGAAATAATTCATTGTCATTACAGATACACAGTATGATGTGAAGATAGAGAGATTTCTTTTTACTCTTTATATTACAAACAGAAAAACATGAAACCTTTACCCCAAACAAAAGAACCACATGAAACTGTCCCCACTGCACTCCCCACTGACAAATGCCACCAGGGTGTCAGGGAGCCTCCAAAGCACCCTTTGGGGGCACCTATCAGACTTGTCCAAGCTCTCAGTCCTGGAATAATGGGCAATTCTGAAAAACAGATACCTTGCCTATGTGGACCAAAGAGATAAAGGGGCCAAACTCAGCCCTGTAACAAAGCAGCAGCAATGCTCTTGCCTTCACAACACTGCAGGGGTTTATATTTAGTTTTTAAACAAAGCATTAGATACACTGCAACCTTCGTATAAAATGATCACTCAACCACTCAATTACCACAACTACTTAAGAGAATTCTGTAGTTTATACAGCATTTTTAATTACTCAGTATAAAAAAGGCCCAGTTTTGATCTAAGAAGTGACAGTTTGAGAAAATCTCCTAAGAAACAAGGCTTCTCAAGCACTGAATCTTTATCAAGGTTTTTCCATCTGCAAGACCAGTGAAGAAGTGAAAATACATAATAAGGAATTTTACCAGGCCCAAACCACGGAGGCTGTGGAAGATGATACACTGTTTGTGGCAAGAAAATCATAATGTATCTCTATTTAGCACATGCATGTGTGCCTATTTGCTCTAGATGCATGTATAATCAGCCCTAGTATAAATTAGAAATCATATGAAGGATTAAACATCAATTGCCTGTCCTCCTACACTTCCCATCCCTCTGCCAGGTCCTGATTAAAACAGAAGGCACAGTAGCAATGGCTGGAAACAGACTCTGAAATTGAAATAAGAGAGGAAAATAGACATTTTCTTTTTGTAGCAAAACCTATAAATGCCACATTAGTATCTGACTGTCAACAAATACCACCATATTCTGAAATTAGGAAATCCTGATGGTTTTAACAGGATCTAAAAGATGCAGAAAAATGAGGATTGTTAAAACTTGAAGATGTGACAACTATATTTGATGATGGAAGTCAGTGTTATGCAAATAATTGTTTTAATATTTTTCAGGCATCCCACATATTATAACTATTTCTCAGTGACTAGGAGGGTTTCACACAATCTTTAAGTGTAATCTTTTGCTAGCTTCACCATCTGGGAGTTCACAGACAGCGTTTAATCTTACTGGCTTTTTTCCAAGAGACTTACTGTAAGGCTGTGGCATGTCTTTCCTTTAACAATCAAATTTGGGGGTTATTTTGTTTTTGACTGTGGCTTAAAATAGCCCACTATCAAAATAATATTAGGGAGATCAGGTCTCCAGAGGGCAACAGCATCTTTTACGAGAACAGCTGACAGAGCTCAAACTTTGCCTGATACTCTCCCTGAAGTATGCAGAAACTTGTTCAGAAATGAACAAATGCAGAAAACTTCTAACTACATGCAGATAAATCATAAAGAAACAAACTGCTGGTAGAACATAGAGCACCTCATCAGACAGGAAGAACACTAGTTGGTGAGATGATACAAGAAAGGGCAGACTAGGAATGAAGGGGGGCAAAGAAGGAGAGCAGAGTATCATTACAAGTCAGGCCACAAAGCCATTACACACATCTAGGGATATCCCTGCCATTATGTGTATGTGTAGCTTTTTCCATTATGCATATTCAGGAGAGTTACAGTACATTTGATTTCTCAGGTCCCTTTTTAAGAAGATTTTTCTTTGTTTCGTTCTGGATTTTTGGGGCGTTTGTTTTAAAATATCTCAAAAAAATCATGCCCAGGAAGATGATGGGAAGATATGAAAGACAAAAATAGTGTTCCAATCCTTCACCAACCGTCTGGAGCAAAGCGTCTGCATGTAGAATCACCCACACAATTCCTACTGCTCTGGACAGAGTCTACTGTATTCAGAGCATATGTAAATTTCAAAATTCCTACAGCTCTGCCCTCCAAAGCATTTATTAGAAACAGTGTTGCCCCTGCCCAAGGCAGGGGGTTGGAACCAGATGATATATAAGGTTTCTTTCAACACAGACCATTCCATGATTCCCTGTTTCTATTCTGGCACAGCTCAGTTTCAGATTTCTTTTTGGTTTTGTTCGGTTGTTGTTCTGTGTGTGGGTTTTGTTGTTGTTGTTTTTCTTTTGTTGTTTTTGTTTTAGTGCATTGGGAGTTTGTTCCTTCCAAAGATTTTGGTAAGACTGGTGGTTATTCTGAAGGCTCAAGAACTAATAGAGGAAAAGGAATGTGAGTTGAAGATAAGTGCAACATATGAGTTGCATATAACACTTTGCTAGTGTTTCAGATTCCTGCTAGTTTTGGGGATAAGGATTTCTTGGTCTGTGGTCAAACCTCAGCAGTTTGACAAGGTCTGAGAAATCAAAGCATGATGACAACTTTCTTGTCCCCTGACACTCCACAGGTCGAATGGACAGCACAGCCACACTGGACATCACAGACTACAAGCTGGCTGAGAAAAATACTGGCTCTCTTTAGACAGAACTCTTCTGTTTCACATTGATTTGCCACACAACCAATTAAAAGGAATAACGATCAACATAATTCACAAAATATATCTGTCACACTGCAAGATTAGACCAGCTGAAAAGTAGAGCAACATGGCTTTTTTATCTCAAACTGTACTCAAGTCAAGTGGCAGCACTCTTAGATATAATTAGAAGTTTTCCATTTTATTCAGCTGTTACAAACAAACAGCGGGGGACTTCACGGGAGCAATTTCATGGGAAGGGCCAAAGGAAAGTAATAAGCAAAAGAAAACAAAACACTCTCAAGAACAGAACTACCTCCCAGTATGGCAGCCTGCTGGGCACACTGAATAAGGAAAGGCTTTGTTTCAGAGAAAGGTCATGGGTTTGTTTACTTTAAAAACCTGTCTAAAATGGCTTTTTTCAAAACATCATCTAATAGGTCATTACCAACACATACACATGAAATTTGTACTCTCAGCTGTGGTACACGTTCTTCAGCTGCTAACACCAGCTGAGGCAGCTGCTCACACAGGAAGCCCCTATTTACAACAAGGCAACACTATTAATGGTCCTAGACTTAAATAAATTGTCAAATTCTTAGATTTCTAGACCAAATTCCTATTCACAGCTGGTTGAGTGGAAACATTTTTTAAACTACGTTGTCAGACTACTCTGCCATTCAATGGACATATTTCACTCTTTTGTAATAGGCACTGCATCCATGAAATACGGAGGACATGAGGGATAGAAGTCAGCTTTGCAGTCACACCACCCCCTTCACTTCCTTCTTCAGAAGGAGATCTGCAGACATCCTACACAGCACATGGAGAGACTGTGACAAGTCAATGCTTCCTGTAGCGAATCCTTCCCATCTGCTGCTGACCAGCACAGACAGATCTAGTCCCCACTCCATGGCCATACTACCACTGGCTTCCTCGTCCACAATAACTAACATAACTCTTGCAAAACGAAAGCTTTTATAGCTCTGCATCTCCGGGCAGCAGAGCACAAGGTGAACACACATAGGCAACAGGGGGGACCTTGCCTACAACCCACCCAAAGCTGATCAAGGGTACACACAGCTTACACAGCTACCTGGAAGTATATTATTTCTAACACTTCAAGTTATTGTTCAGATTTCATGTTGCTTCCTAAACCAGCAAGTTGGAACTCTTTCACCTTCATTTTTGAGCCTCCAATCACACTTCCTCCCATAGCCCCACAATAGCTAAAGTTGCATGGTTTACCAGGTTTACTTTGCTGACGAATACTGGATGAGCACTTATCTGCAGATATGCATAATGCATTTTTCACTGTTTCAGACACAGGAGAGTAATAGCTTGTGAAGACGTTCTAGCAGGAGCATTCTAAAACAAGCTTACTTTGTGCCTCATATATAAAAACCTTAATCTCTTTCTACAAATTCCAGACATGCTTTTAACTTTGGTTAAGATGAGCTCTCCAGCAAAATGCTACGATAGCTCCATATGTGACTTAGGTCCCTCACTGCGCTGTGGCACCTTACTGTGAGCACCAAGTGCTTTTGTACTGCAAGTGCCTTTCTCTGCATAGGAAACAAATCCCACCTGTTCTAACTCCTTGAGAGTACAACTGCTTCCCTGTCAATACTTTAACTCCTCCAGGTCTTGGTTAAAGGCCTCACATGAGAAAGAGTTTTCAGATTCCATTCTTATTTTCAAAGTCTGAGCCATTTGTTCAATGATTCTTTATGACTAATCCATTCACTAGTCACAGATCTTCCATGCCTTGCAACCTGCCTGTAACAGTGTTGGCTTTTACTGCAGTAGGATGTTCACTTGACTTTTGTGAAGTCTTTTTCAAACAGTAATCTTGCAACACTGGGGAAAGCAGTATAAGAGCCCCACAGATCTGTGATGCTTCTGGGGAGCTGTGGCTCTCTACAGGAGAAAAAAAATAGGTATCTGGACATACTTCTTCTGCCTTTTTGCTTGCGAAACATGAGTTAAAATATTACACAAGAACTGAAAGACAAAGAATAAGACGTTACGTGATGGCAATACCCAGCAGTAATTATTTTTCTTCTTGGTGATGTAGCCCTCCTCAACTCTTTTCCGGGGAAAAGCTCTTACTCTGGAATACCATAAAATAAGCACATTCATCTTTGAACAAAAAAAATTTGCCTTCTGCAATGTTTAAATATACACTCCTAAAATAAAAATACTGCCCACCGTTAAAAGAGGTTTTTTCTTTTTTAAAGGAATTTCTCCCCATGCAGAAAAACTACACACCACATTTTGGCAGTTTGTGCTACCACTTTCGTTTTCTATTGCAGTATCCTGCAATAGAAAGGAGGGGCCTTTTCCTACCTTCTGGTATTTCCTCTGTGTACTGGTTTTGGCTGGGATAGAGTTAAATTTCTTCATACTAGCTTCTGTGGGGCTCTGTTTTGGATCTGTGCTGGAAACAGGGTCGGAGATACAGAGATGCTTTCATTATTGCAGAGTAGGGCTTACAGAGCATCAAAACAACCTTTTTGCTTTCTTACCCCATCCCACAAGTGAACGGGCTGAGGGTGCACAAGGAATTGGGACAGAGCAGAGCCACGACAGCTGACTCCAGCTGATCAAAGGGGTATTCCATACCATATGGCATCATGCTGGCAATAAAAGTTGGGTGTAAGAAGAAGGAAGGGAGTGAAGGCATTTGTCTTCCCAAGTCACCGCTATGCGTGATGGGGCCCTGCTCTCCTGGAGATGGCTGAACACCTGCCTGCCTATGGGAAGTGGTGAATGAATTCCTTGTTTTGCTTTGCTTGCATAGGCAGCTTTTGCTTACCTATTAAACTGTCTTTATCTCAACCCATGAGCTTTCTCACTTTTACCCTTATGATTCCCTCCCCAGTCCCGCTGTGGGAGAGTGACTGAACATCTGCTGGTGCTTAACTGCTGACCAGGGTTGAACCACAACACTCTGGATTATCATTCCAAACAACAACAATAAACGACTTCGGAAAAATTTTCTCAGCAGCTCAGTTTGTGCCCTACTAATTGCACTGCTTTCTGCTGCATGGGTGGAAGTGGGAGAAATAACAGGTTAGTTCAGGAATGAACCCAACCATGGCAGCACAATCCCCTTAATGCCCAGTAGACACCTGTCATGCAGCAAACATGAAAACTTCTCTATTTCAAAGAAAAAAGGGGAGTGGGGGAAGATTGTAGGTTTTCAAGATACCTGGCTTTAACTTTAAATTCTTTTAAATCCAGGGTCTCAGGGCTTCCTGAAATAGGAGACCCTGGCCTACATCTGTAACAGGCTTCTTTGGTATGTCCTCATGCAAAGAATTCTGCCTATATACTCTAAGTTACACAGGGAAGCATTATGGCTATTGCTGTTTACAGCCTTTCATTTTCTATCACAGGGGCTTCTATTCCTGTTAAACCTTTCCCCCAATACAAAAATATTTAGCCTGCCTTCAGTCTGCTCTCTCCTGGCTTTTTAGGCTTCATTTTTGTTGCTGTCTTTCAACTCCTCTATGTTTCCTACTTGTTCTTTTCCACAGCCATTACTCCTCTTTAGCTCTGCCCATAATTAAGGGCGAACACAGTCTTAACAGTGTTTTAAACCTATGCTTTTCAGAGGCAACCCATTTTCCACTATCACTTCCTACTTTGATCAGATGTGTGCTCTCCAAAGCGATACTAGAGTATCATTTACTAGTCACTGTATTTCCAAAACAGCTACCTGTGTAACACTACTTCAAATTATCCTTGCCAAACACCACTACATTTCTCCAAGATTAAATTAATCTACCACTCTTCGAGTGGTTTCATGTTCTCGAGGGAGTATACAGCATTTCGAAGAGAAAAGAACAGAAATTCCCCATTTATTTGATAGTGGGAGGAGCTCTGAGGATTTTTTTGTTGCTGTTGTGTGAAAGGCACTCAGTTATTTGATAGCTAAAACAGGTTTTCTGGCCTTAGAGAAAGTTGTGAGGCAGCACAGCAGTTAAACCACATACCAAACCATCACGACTGTAAATAGGTGCCAGAGAGGCAGTGTACCTTACACCACATTCAAAGTGATAGCTTCTACTTGTTCCACAACCTCTCAAAACACCAGCTTGACTAAGCCTATAAATTTATAGGATTAGCATTGCAACATTCTATTGCTACAGCATCGCCTCTCCCGAGCATTTGAACTACTGTAACGGGACCAGCACTTAAGGCAACTCAACACAGGAGACAGAAGTAAATAATACTCCTTTTCAGTGAATTTGTGCCTAACTTGCAATCGTTTAGGAACTGAACTAAGCTTGGCCAGGCACCCTTCCAGCAGTGCCTGCACATTCCCTCTTCTCTGGGACTCTGGGGGCAGCCTCCACCAGGACCTCCTTGCCCCAGTGTCACTGCCACCACACTGGCAAGAAAGGACATGAGAGGAGGGAGAACTTGTCAAGAATTCAAGGAAAAGCCTCAATTCACACTATTTCTCTAAACTGCAGCATCTCAAATTTGCTGCTTGAACAAAAAAAGCAACAAGTTCAGTCCTTCGACCTCATCCTCTCCAGAGCACTTCACTACAGAAGGTTCAGGCAGTATATGACTCCAAGACTAGGCACACTTATTTCCAATTTCTCCAACAGACAAGACATGAACAAGGTATTTCCCTGCCTTCTCCCTCCTCTCTCATGCAAATACAAAACAGGCTGAGCTGGTGAGGGCAACACTTCCATCTCCCCAAACGATGGCCATAGGGAGCACGGAACCTTTGAGGACAACTAATCCGCTCAGGTTGCATTTTGCCTTTCACACAAGAGGATGCCGCCCTGTGTCCCCACAGCAGAGTTCTGCCCATGCTCTCACTGGCACAGGCTGCAGCGTGCTCCACTCTTGTCAGGGGGCTCCTGACTCTGCCCCTCTCCAGCACCCAACAGCGCTTCTAACGCTTCACACCAGCGCTCCTACAGAAGTCCATCCTCTCATTCCCTCAGCACTAAAAAGAAAAACACGTGCCTCGAGGGGGAAAAAAGGTCTCCAGATCATCCACTTCAGGTAGAAGCCGCAGCTTTTATTAGAGACAGCTCTATCCCTGGTGTGCATTAAACCAGCCAGCCCAACACAAGCCCAACGCAAACCTCTGGGCCTGCAAAGCCCTGAGGAGCGATCTGCAGTGGGCTATGTTGTTCCATGCCCATGTTTATACACACACACACCCCTAGACACCTGAAAGGATTATGCTCTTTCTGTTTCCATTTACACGCTCTTAGTTTCAGATTTCTGAACTATGCTGTGCAGCAAGAACTAGAAACTTGCTGCTGGCTGTGAGAGTGTCTTCTTTTCTTGATTCCAGTGCTTTTTCAAAGACAGATGAGCCAAGTTACCAAAATAGTTCCCTCTCCCCTCTACGAAAGCACTTCACAGAACTAGCTTGTGATTTAGGAATCAGACACTTTTCTAAAACCAAGCAAGAATGGAATTACAGCTAATCACATTAGCCTATAACTTTTTTCCCCTCTAAAAGCAGGATTAAAGGCAGAGATGGGGAACTTCCCACATTCCCACACACCAGCTGCATTCCTCCAGACTCAGCTTGCTGAACAGCTAATAGAATTACCGTCCACAGACCTAGGATTTTCAGGGATTACTCTGGAGAGGTTGCCAAAGGAACTAAATGGACTGTAATTCCTGGCTTTGCACTACCAGGAAGGGATAGAGAGACCTTAAAATGACATTGAGAAGTACCCCAGAGGGAGCCCCAGCCTGCAGAAGTTGCCATCTAGATTTTGTAAGGGCTGTGGAGACACTGATCTTAAAGTTTATTGAGAAGAACAACAAAATGGACTGAAAGCCCAAGTCTGGAGATGTGATTAATGAGAGGAGTGAGAAGGTAAGGGAGAGGGCAAGGGAGTCCTGCCCTCCAAGACTGATGCTGATGTACCTTTGTTTGAAGAGATGAGTGTACGTTTTAATGCCTCATCAATTCCTGCACTATGGTTGAAAGCATGTGTGGCCAAGTTCTAATCTTCATATGACACACGAAAATAGCTGAAAATTAATTTTTCAGTTCAAAGGGGAAGATGAAGAAGGGGAGAAAAATTTCTATTTACATTCTGCAAAATGTAAGTCACTCATATCAAACCAACCATACATAAAACTTTGACCTTTGTCATGACATAAGCAGCAATAATCACTGAGGTTACCTTTATGATTATTATTTTCCATTTCCAAATACCAAAATCTAAAGGCATACTCCACCCCCTGTGGCACCACAAATACAAGGCAGGTTTCAGTGTACAACTTTCAGACTTTCTAAAGGATAAACACTGCAAATTTGTTCAAGCCTAGGAAATTAGAAGTTTTCTTTTTTTCCCATTTCTTTTCAAGGATTTGATCTTTCTCAGTCAAGACACCTAAAAATAAGCTCAGCAAAGAGAAACAAAAACTAGTTCAGATAAATCTAGTCTCAATTCCAAGCTTCAGCATTCATTCATGAAACAAAGATTCTTAATACAAATTCAGAAGGAAAGGCACTTTCTTCAAAATGCTGTTTTAAAAAACACAACCAGCAATTTAAGGACCCTTAAAGCACAGTCTTCTGCAAAGCATCACCTACTGCTGAACAAATACAAAACCCAAGACCTCCACTCAGCCTGCCAAGGCCCTTGCACAGACATGGAGCCAATGGAATTAACAGTGGGAGGGATGCAAGGGGACAGAGGAAGAGGAACTAAGCTCCCCCCCAGCGGCCACTGGAGCCAAGGGAGTGCAACCCTTTGCACCCCGGGGTAGGAGCAGAGATGTTCAGCTGCTTCATGAGCCTGGTCAGCAAGGCAGGGACAGGAGTTTAACACAGGGGTTCTTGCCTTTGAAACCGATCATCCAATGCAACCCTGAGCCTGTTGAAGAGGACCTCACTCTCAGTTACGATGCCTGAGCCCGAAGCAATTTAAGGAGTGCTCTTCACAACCAAAAAGAAAAAGATTGCTGTCCATTATTAAGTTTCACAGCTTCTTGCTCTCTCCGCTCCAGACAGGCAGCAAAGATAATGAATCAAAAAGAAAAAAGTCCACAACCAACAACAAAATAACAACTTCCCTCAACAGAGAAGAGGAAAAAAAGAATAATAATAATAATAATGATTTTAAAAAATATTAGCGGCACTTATTTGAGGGGGGAGGGGGAGGGGAGGGAAGGGAAATGTTGCCCAAACCCACTTTTCACTCAAACTGTTTCAAAACCTAACAAAACCCATGGGTTCACATGGTGACCTGCCATATCTGGAAAACACAGGGATCTCAGATGAACAGCAAGGTAACTTATTTTGTCTCTTTGCAAGACTTCTGCACAAAATGGAGCACTGCTCAAGTTACAAGAGCTGGAGATGTGTCCTCAGTCCCACCTTCAATATAAAACTCCACCAAGGACCAGATTGTTAGTTATGACTGACAGGTATTTTACAGCATTACAAACATGCACTACGCATCATCTGTTTCTGAGGAGGTCGCTAACACATACCTAAAGATAGAAAAATCATACTTGGCCTGAATGAATCAATGTTGGCAGGAATAAAAAAAAGGATCTGCTGCAGAACTTGGCTGGAGCTGGATCTTTTCTGCTCCTTGCAGGGAGTTTGGAAAGCAGAAATTATCATAACAGGACACAAAGGACAGAGAAATAAATCAGGGAAATCCAGAAGGGCTCACAGTGGGGAGCACAGAGGAGGAAAGAACTCACCTCTTGTCTGTACCTTTACACAATGGGGTAGATACACAGACAGGACAGCACAAAAGGCACTTAGATATGGGACCAGCAGATTATATAAAAGAAGAAATTAACTGCAAAGATTTTGGAAACAGAGCTATGCCTATAAAGGGACAATCTCACAGACCTCTAATGCCAGTTCAAGGACACTTTGCCACAGGATTTCTGGAGCAGTGGTACACAGGATATCTGATGCAATCAAAGCTCAGTGTATTTCTCCCCTTATTGTAGCAGAATACCACCATGGAAAGCATAAAAGCAATGGCACATGGTCTCCTACTCTTCCCCCCCAACCCTTTCTCCCTGAGATCAGGCAAAGATGGCTGCCTCAAATCACAGTTTCAGTGTCATTATTGTTGCCTGCAAAAGAGCCTGAACAGCATCAAAAACAATCAGTCAAGACTGACTACATCTTAGGGTAGCACTTTAAAAAGAAGAAAGTGGGAGGGGAAAAAAGATATTGGAAATGGTTATTCACCTTTAAGCCACAGTCACCACCAGGACCTTAGACCTGCTTTCATAAGAGGGAAAGGTGCAGAGCCTACAGGGTCTGACATCGTTCACAGAGTTGAAAACAAGCTGGCATTATGGCAAGTGACAGCGATGGACAGACAGATGTCCCCACACCACAGGAGGGAGAGGCTGAGATGATCTTGGGGAACAAGACCCATTCAGCTCCTGCTTCTCTTGGACAAGGTGCATTTAGGTCCCCATGTAGGCCACACAAGATTTTCAGTTCTGTCAAGCCAGAGGTTCTCTGCAGACACAGCACTGCCCATACCCCTGTACCTCAAGCAGCTCTAGACTCCCTCAGCAGATTCTCTTCCCCTTAAGCCTCACTGTGTTGAGTACAGATCCCAAACAATGAGCAAAGCTCTAGATTTGCCACCCTACTTTATGCCAGAAAGTTGCCTGATGGCTACAACCCACTAAAACATCTTCTTATTTGAGTTTCTTTCTTAAATCAGTGTGATTGCTGAGTTATGTACAGGGTCCATATTTTGGCATTCTCCAACTACACATTGCCCACATCCCCTCCTGCACTATCCACTGCACTTGCTAATGCTGACTGCCTCAGCTTGGTGTTGTTTTTCTCCTTCCCCCACTCAGACTCCAGCAATTAAACCGTGCTGTGATCAAGAACCACAGACATCCATTTGGCTGGCTTTACCCTAGCACTGCTTCCCCCTGATGAAATACTGTGTGCAGTATTTATTTGGAGAATGTTAAACTCTTCAGACAAATGCTTGCCTTACATACAGTATTGGGAGGAGGAATCACACCTGCCTCCATCCATTTTATGAGTTTCACCTACTGAACAGCTCATGCAGCATCAACCACTTAGCACCCTGCCACTTATAACACCAAGTACAGCTGGCAGCATCTACTAGACAGCAAGTGTGCTGCTGGATGGGGGAGATAGTGGTGAGGAAGCCAAACAGTTTAAATGTACCTGCTGGCCATCTCCTACTTGCTGGACCCTCTGTAATTACCATGCAATAAAACTTCCACCCCACGTCTGTTGGATTTGAGGGGCAGAGTGGCTCAGCACAAGCTGGGATTTCTCTCACCAGCCCCGCTCAGTGTTTTGCGCCCCGAGCCCTTGAAACTGTGACCTACTCCACCTGACCTCTGCTCAGGAAACTACCCTGGATAATACATTTATTGTAGCTGGCCATCCCAAACATACCCAACCAATTAAATGTGACTGGCCAAATGGGAACCAATTCTTAGAAGTCACCTTTCTCTTCCTATTTAACAAGAAGGAAGAAAAAAATCATTAGATAGAGACAACAAAAGGCACAGTTAATACAAAGGTGCTACTGTCCAATAGGACCTCTTGCATTTTAGAGCTGGAAGTTCAATCAGAACAGAAATCCAAGAGCAAGTGGGTAAGGATCCAGGTTAGAAGTGATTCAGGAGCCTCTATCTTCCTTGCAAATGCTGCTCCATCACAGATATAGTACCTACTCCAGCCCCATGCCACAGCAAAGCAGCTATGTCTGCTCTGCCTAAATTATCTCCCTGCACTCATTAACAGCTCTCCCCCACTCCAAGTCTTATTTGGGATTCAGCTCACAAAGCTGACTTAACCCATCCTTAAACCCACAAACCATATTTCTTTCTCAAGTGGCACGCAGATCCCATCACGGGAATGACCTGTGCTTTGCAGCACTGCTTCCTTTCAAGGTCAAACTGAGCATGTTTCATTTGATCACATTCACAGGCTCAGAGCCATTCACCCCGAGGGCCACAGCCCTGTCAGTTTACTTTATGCTGTGATGGTAACCGTGCCAAGCCATTCCCACTTACACCTACCCCAAGTGATGCAGCTGCAGCAGAGACAAAGGAACAAAGCGGGACTGTTTGCAGGTAACATCTGCTGACTGCAGGGCTGTGCCAGGGCAGAAGGGTCCAAAGGAAGGCTACCTGGGAGGACACGGTCATGCTCTGGTGTCAGAAGCCAGGACCATGCTCAAGCAAGACTTTCAGGAACATGTGAGACAGCACCAGTCTTAAGCCTCTGAGGGACCAGCAATATGAGACAGCTTAGAGGCATGAATTGCATACTTGTCTCATTAGGAATCATGTTTGTGCAACTTAGACAGTATTAAAAATACCTGAGCATGATTTACCTTTTTTATCCTTTTTCTATTTTTCTCATTTTACCCCTGTAAGTTCTAAGAAATCAGAGGCCACATAGGAAAAGCCAAGTACACAACAGCAGGAAAAGTAACTGTGTCATCAAAACACAGAACCTAAAACTTGAGATTCATTCTCCACATTCATATCAAATCTCTTGCCAAAACTTATCCTCACTGCTGCATTTTTTCACTTGGAAGAACCCGTACATTTACACATGTACATTTTTCTCCAAGGTTATTCTGAAATTATTATTTGCAAGGCACTTGGCAGATTAGAGGCATTACATAAATATTAGGTGCTATAGCATAAGCTCTTACACAAGGAAAGGGATTTGTGAAGCTCTTAAAATTATCATGAGGTTTCTGTAGGCTGTTTTATACGAACCCAGGCTTAAACAAGAACTGGGCAATACATATTAAAGTTAACTTTATAATATGCATAGAAGAATAACTCACACAGAGGAAGACAGTTCAGTTGTCTTTAGCTATATGCATGAGATTTGAGTTTTTAGTTCATTCATCAGGTCCTACTCAGTCTTATGTTCTGAACTACAGAAAAAAAAAAAAGAAAATATTTTCATCTAGACAAAGAGAATTAAAAATAGTTTTTTAAAAAGTTTAAAAAGGAAAGTAATTCATTATTTCTGTGTACACTACCTGAGAAGACAATCACACAGAACACGATAAAAAAAAGTATTCCTTTCCTCAGGAGTATCACCCTCCTGAAATTTGTACCAAACAGAACACACACAAGAAATGTGTTTACTGATGGGGTATGAGTCATGCTCCCAGGTGAGGGTTAGAAAGACTCTCACTTCCAATTCACAGGAGCAGGACTGTGGTGTTGTTATCTTCTGTTAATAAGAAGCAATGGGGATTAGACTAAGCAATCAGTAGTTGCAAGCCCTATGCTATCCTCCAACATCAAAATATTCAACTCAGGACAAGCATTTTCTGTGTTTTGCCTTACCTCAGCTCACAGATATGTTAAGCTTTACCTGCTCCATATTGTTGTTAAAATGCTTAGCATTTGTATAAGTAGTTTGGTCTAGACAGAGTACGAAAGGTAGAAGAATACTTCTGTGTTGTCTTAACTCACCAAAATATTTATAAGCACTGAGAAATGCTGGGAAATATTTTGATAAAAACCTTCAGTCAAATCTCACGTACATTCATTACAAGCTAAGTAACACAGCATGAGAAAACATGATGCAATATCATCAGCCTTACAAAAAATCCAGTACTTTGAGAAGGAAAAAAAAAAAAAAAATCCATAAACTGCCCTCCCCCCCTTCATTTTGAACTGTAACAACTTGCCACTGTAATAATGCTGTAGAAGGACACGGTCATCATACTTCACCTACAACTCTGCATTTATTATGGGTCAGTAGGCACCAACACCACAGAGAAAATGTAATTTCTACTGCAGGCCTGCAGAGCAAGAAACCACAGTATCTCTGAAATGTAACATTATGGAAAAACAGCCTGGACTTTGTCTCATCAAACAAAAGTCACTGCTGGGATAATAAATTGACTTTTTAAGCCAAGAAACACACATACCAGTAAAGTCAAGTTTCTGGAAACCTATTATAACTTGGAACTGCAAAGGTATCTGAAGTGTCATTTAGAATTTTTCAAAAAATAAATTAAAAAGGCAGGCAAAATTGTCTTTTGCATGAGGACACAGACAACATACAATTGAATCTCTCCCCCTGTCCCTGAAGCGTATTTAATAGTACCTTCTGAAGTTCTCCAAAGAGATGGCAGAAAAGCAAGAGCAAAGACAGGAATGCATGGGACACAGAAGCAACCAGCTATGGTCCCATCCCCAGGATTCATACAGTTTAGAAAAGCAATTCTGGTACTGGATTCTGGACTGTAGGATTATACATTTAAAATGGATGGAAAATGACTAATCTTTTTCTATCACAAAATGTTACTCAGTTGCAGTTTCTCTGCAACTCCACCAGCATGAGCAGCAGGCTAGTTCTTCGTCATTTGCAAATTTAGCATTTATTTTATCGTGCCATATGTAGTAGAGGGAATTCAACCAGGAAAGGAAGGCTCTGCTCCACCCTGTTTATCCTCTACCTTCACAGAGGGAAGAAGACAAAGCAGAAGAGGAAAAGGTGAAAAATAATGTTCTGGGTCATCTGAATCATTTCACATTACATACTCTATGCTACTGCCCTTGCTTTGTCAGTTACTTTCAGAGTTGAACACTGGGACTGCTTATCAGCAGCGCTGCAGGGAAGAGGTCATATCACACTGAAAACAGTACAGGAAGGGACCAAAGAAGAAACTTCCCTCCCAGTAACAGGGCAATCCAAGCAGAAGCTCAGAAACCAGCCCATATCTCAGGCAGGGAAAGCTCTAGAAGAGATCCCCACGGCCTTGGGAGTGCAGCTGCTTGCAGACGGGAGGGAGGGCAACGAGTAAATAAAGGCAGGATCCCTCCCACCTTCCCTTATTCAAATAGATCACTTAACTTTTCAGAGAGCAGCAAATCTCATTACTCCTCTGGATTAAAGGCAGACTTAAAAGAAGGTTTGTTAACAGACTACCCTCTCCCAGGGTTATTCCTAATGCATGCCAGCTAACCACATGAAGAAATCTATGTTAAGGATGCCCTTGATTAAAAATGAAAAGTTTATTTCTAAATAAAATGATACCTTTAAAGACAATTTAAAAGCTTACTGGATGTGGGATACAATTTTAATTTTGCTTCTATGGAGCCTGATGACCATTAGACAAGTGTCTGTCATATAAGAATATCTCTTTGAAACATCAACTGGCCTTTTGCCACCCTGTACTATGAGGTGAAATGAAATTCAAGGTCTCAGGTCTCCCATGCAAGGAAGAGATAGCAGGACAGTCATTTCAGAAGACAACTTTTAGGCTGCTTACTGACTAAGGGAAGCTGAGTTCCTATGGAATTCCCACTAAAATTTCAGGAAGCAATGATATTTTATCCCAGCACCAAACAGGTTTTTGAAGATTTCATTTGCCTGCCTACATGTTTTTCATAATGATCACGGCATTAAAAGAGGGAAAGCTAATAATAAAAAATAAAAGGCTAATTTACATTTCACTACATAACATCACAGAGCTAAGTAGGTAATTTTAAAAATAAGTTAAAATATATGACATGAATAAGCAATATTGCAAAAATACCCGTTACAAAAAATGTTCAGTACAAGAGGAACCAGAAAGTGGAGGAGAGATGCTTGTTCCAGGGGAATAAGTCAGATGAACAGGCACATACCACACAGATGCTAGGGAAAAGAAATAGTCAGCAGGGTGAGATACTTTGTCAATATGTTGTTTAGTAAGAAATAGTAATCCTCAGGAATCAAAGAAACAAGAGGAATCCCCTTTAAAAAATGCTTATTTTGTAGATACAAACTGCTTCAGTCCTGCATGGGAATCAGGTCTAACCCCAAAATGCCTTCTCCAACTTGGATGAAACACCAACATGACAACGTCAAGGAACTCCAGTATCATCTGTAAACTGACATGTTTTACAGCTAAAGAACACAAACACTACAAATGTTTTCCTGAAACCAAGCCTTCAGGTGACCTATTCTCAGAGCCAAAATTTATTCCTGAAGATAGTGAGACAGGTGCTGGGTGTGGAACATAAATCCACTGACTCAAACCCTGCTGTGCAATGGCTCACATCAGGGCACACAGTACAGGTGGCACACACACTCCTTGCACCTTCTGGGCCAAATCCCCACCTACTAAGTCTACAACAAACCTCTCATTAGCTTCAGGAAGTAAAACTCCCTATGTCCATAGGCATCCCAACCAACAGAACACTGAAATCACATTTACTGGTTTGCTAAAACATGAAAACACAGGAAAAGCAATAGCTCAGGGAAGCTGACCTCGGCACACTGCAGGTATGGCCTGTCTTCTCTCATGTCTTCATACCAAAGCAAACTAGCAAAATGTGAGTTAAATAGCTGACCTTTGTGCTACATCACAAGCTGCTTGTGAGGACACCAAACTTCCTCCTAACATTCTTGTATGTGCTTGCTTGTATTGTAACAAAAGGCAAACATTGTTCTGATAGTTTCCTTAATATAGATGTTAACAAAATGCTAAATAATAGCATGAAAGTACTTTATCCCCTGCTTTCCCCAAGCCAACAAACTTCAGAATATGTATAATAGTAATTTCATCTTCCTGGTACCTTTTCCATTTCTTTTCTCTATGTAACTCAAACCTGTTTCAAAAGAAAAACATAGTTTCAAGACATATCTCCCAGCAAGTCTTGCAATTATTTTCAGAAAGCCTGGTAATAGCTCAGTGTGAGTAAAACGAACAAACCAAAAAAAGGTCATATTTGTCAAAAACTGAGTTTGTCCATATTTTCTTCTTTTTCTTTATTCTTTAAGGCTTTGCCTTTGGAAAACAATGCAATTTTGGTGGCACTGCTTTCCTCTCAGCTTCTCTGCAGCGAGCATTTTGATATCTTCTGGTTACAGTGAACCCTAATTTTGGAACATCATATACATGCTTCTGGGGAGAGGGTACAGACACATTCACTAGTTCTCTCTAACAAGTACCACCTTTCCCTTAGATCTGCTCCGCCAGCACCAGAGCCAGTAACTGCAAGGGAAGGGGATGAGACAAAAAACCAAAAACAAACAAAACAACAACAAAACAAACACAGGAGAGAAAGCAAAAATCTCTTTTCACATAGATAACAACAGGAACTGAGAAAGCTAGTGACTTTTTTACACCTCTCAATGAACCAAGCTGCTCAAAGCTCAAGAGGGAAGAGCAACAAGTATACGAAAACACTACTGGTATGTTCTGCTTTCATGACCACCAGAGCAATTTACTTTATCTCCTAACACTCTCTCACATCAGGTTTCATCAACAGGGTCGACCTGAACCTTCACTTGCCAGCACCCACATTCTTCTGCCCCAGCAGTCTCAGGTGACGCTCATGGGATACATACACCTGGGATCCAGAGAGCCTCCCTTCCACTTTGTCACCAGCTTGCAATTACAGTTACTTGCTGAAAGCCACAGAACTTCACCTAAGCTGAAAATAGCAGCATGTACTTATTTTGGTAAAGAACTGCTTTTTAAGGGACTATTATAGTGGCAGAACAATTAGAGCTTACTTTTAAATATTTAAACTTACAGTTCATGGGGAATTTGCTCCACAACCTAGTCAATTCTTTAATAATCTGAGGAGAACAATCCAATTTAAAATTCTTTAAATCTCTCATTAAAATCTCTCATTAAATCTCCCATTTCAGCATCCCCAGTGATGAAACAACCTTTTAAATAAAGCTAGTGATTGCTCATTAACAATGTGAAGTCTTCACTGTAGTTTTTGCAACAGTTTTTTTGGGAATTCATGTATGTCTGAGGAGACTATAGCAAAATAACTTGTAGTCTGAAAGGGCTATCTTAATAACTTCTGTAATCTCTGAGCTGGTAGCAACACAGATGGCCAGAAATGCTCAAGACTTAAAAGCAGTAACAGAAAGAAACCAAATACTGCATCCTGCACCCAGAATCCTCAAGGAAAACGATGTGCCTACCGATAAAGGAATCAAGTGCAAGGACATGCCTTGCCTCTGCAGCTACTCCCACTGCCAGCTGGATGCATCCAAAGGCACACTGCCTTTTGCCTAGCTGGCAAGGCTACAGCCAGGTCCTGATCAGACACCCTCTAAAGTAAATACCATTATATGAGTGAGTCAGGGCAACAAACCACTTGGAAAGCCCAGTTTGGGGGCTAGCCAATGGATTCTTTTCTTTCAGTTTGGAGCCTGTGGTCCTCAAGCGTCTCCCCAAACTGTAAAGCACTTTGGGAGATATGTGACCAGTCACCACCAGCGAGCACAACGGCTGCCAGGTCCCCAGGAAGGCGTCCCAAACCCCACACATTTCACCACTCCTGGGCAGTGGGAAGTATTTACACACGCACAAACCAAACCGGGTTTCCTACCAAAAGCTCTTTTTATTCCCGGGTCAAGGACCGAGACTGCTGTTCACCGGCGGGTACCCCATCCTTGGCCCCTGCGCCCCCGGAGCCGTCACTACGGGTAGGGGAGCCCGGTGGTGCCCTTTGCCATCCTTCGCCGATCCGGGTACCGGCCACTCCTGCGGGGACTTTCAAGGGCAGCTGACCGTTTGCATCCTCGGGCTCCCAGGAAGCAGCCACCCAGGTACGGAGCTACGGCCAGGGCCGGGCA
>VXBT01004902.1:681296-723466 GCA_013400235.1 Oriolus oriolus
CCTCCGGCTGCCCGCAGCGATGCGGCCGCGTCCGCGATGAGCTGCCCGGGAGGCGTCCCCCGCGGAGTCGCTGGGGGTTCCATTACCGGGGACTGGACATCGCCGCCCGCAGTGCGCTGTCCTTGCTACCCCTGGGCTGAGCCAGCGCCGTCCCAGCCCCGGCAGAGCCCTCTGATCCTGCGGGACAAGACTCCCGTTTGGGGGGTTTACTTGCCTTCTCCTGCTTCAACACGCCAAGGATATTTTCCTCACAAAGCCATTTGTTAGAAAAGAGAGCCTGGGACAGTGGCCGAAAGCGAGCCCTGCTGCTGGCCTGCCCCCCTGCCTGCCGGGGGAGGCCGGGGACATGCCCGCCCGCCGGTCAGCGGTGATGGAGGGGCAGCCCCCGGGCTCCCCCGCGCACCGCCAGACGTTTAGGATGCTGTCATGGAGCAAAAGTGAAAGAACGGGGCCAAACATCTTCAAATTTGAGAACATAGATGTTTTAACCTCTTCTTCTCTTGTTGTGTAATTTTGACCATGTCATACTCTTCTGCAATTAAAAAAAAAAAATAAGCTGGGGGGTCTGTTCCATGTGGTGGTCACCCAAATGTGTGGAAAGGCTGCAGATCTGGATGTGCCAAGCTTTGAGAAAATGTAGGACTGGAGCAGGAGCATGTAGGAAATCTGTCCTCTGAAGCAAGGCTCTGCCTGTGCCCTGTGATTCTGCAGCACTCCTGAGAGCTGTAAGTCTCACTGAAAGGCAATGCGAAATGGAGCGGGTAGGTACGGCAAACCATGAGAGCAGCGCAGTACTGGAACTTAGCAGGAGAAAGCTGGTTAGTCGTCATACATTGCGTACATACAGTGGGGATGATTTGCCATCATCTTGCTGGCTCATACTAGAAACCAGCTGGCATAAAACTCAACATGCAGTTACAAAGGTTTGAAGAATGAGTCCTGTGAGTTTGTTCAGTTTCTGATTATTAAATAACATCCTGAGGACTGAGTTCAAACAATGCCTGTGTTTTCCCCAGGTACCTTACATACAGACATGAGAAATGTAGAGCTGTTGTGACACTCACCAGTTTTTATGATACAGCTGTCTATTAACAAAGTCTAGAGAGCAAAAAGTATATTAGAGAACAGGCATGCTAAGAGCATGTTAAGTGCCTTCTAAAGTAGAATTGGAAATGTACCTACTCCAAATTAAGCATTACAGATACACTTCCTTTAGGACGAGGTGTTTATTTTTCCTATGTCTTGTTTAGTTATTTCCAGGGTTGATATTACAAGTATTTTGAGGAACAGTAAACCTCTCTTAGTTCATTCCCAGTTTCTTCCACCCAAGACAATCTCTTTATACTATCTTTTGTCTGCTGGATGGCCTCTGTTTTTTCATTCAACAGGTACTCCAGCACTCATTTCCCTCACTAATGCTTATAGGACCTGCCACTGAGACAAGACAGGAGTGAGAAGAGGGACATGAGCTGAAGTTGACATGTATCCCTCTATCCCTCACAGGTTATCAGTTGTATTTCTGGAGAAGCTGTGCCAGCGTACCAGACTTTGCATTCTCTCTGTTTGAGTTTCAGTCAATGATACTTTTCAAAGTCTTTGGGTCCAATAAACTGCAATGTTTGTTCTCCGGCCCCATGCTGCAGTCACTATTCTGCACAAAACATGAGGGAGAAATGTGAAGGAATATGTGTGGGCTTGTCAGAGTTTAAATTATTATCTCTGCTAGATGACAAGGAAAAGCTCAGATCAGATATATGGGGAGACAGCTTAGCAGCTCACCACTCAAAACAGATCTGTGCACTGTTTCAAACTCTGTGGATGCTTACCTCTGGTACAAGAATGCTGTAATTATACAACAGTAGAACAGGTGTGATATGGCCTCTTCATACTGAAAAGTACAGAGATGCCTTGATTTCAGTTCTCTGGGAAAGAGGATCATGTTCACTTTTGAGTCAGAAGTGAAGCCTCACTTCTCAAAAGAAGTAACAGTCAGTCCCTGCAGGGCTCAGCATGTTCCCCATATCTGCTAGCCTGTGGTCTGCCTGGTCCAAGCTAGACATTTTTCTTTGGTGTGGATAGACCTTTAAAGGTTTGGATATTGAGCTCAAGTAAAATTTTGAGGCTGAATTCTCTATGCAAATGTTTGAAAATCAACTCTCTGTCCTTCTGCAATCCCGTGACTAATGCAAAGGAAAAATGACAGGTTGGAGGTTTTTTTTAAATGTTAACTTATTTGAGACATTGGGGTAAATCTGCTTTTCTCTTTGAATGGCTAACCATGCCAGGGAGTGAAGCTACATGTGGGCCAGAAACACATTCATATGAGCTCTTTGAAGCATCTGAATTATGCCACCTTGCCATGCATCATATTCAGCATTCAACAAATTCTATAATTTTAATCATAGTGAAAACAGATTTACACGAAGAACACTGTAAACTTTCGTGCATAAAATAATTCTGATTGGAGATGACTTATGAAGATTGTGTCCTCCAGCTGCTTTTCAAAGCAGGGCCAACTTTAAAGTTACATTGTATTGTCCAGAAACTTGTCCAGTCAAGTTTTCAATATTTCCAAGGATAGATTTTCCAGGATGGAGATACCACAGCCTCTCTGGGCACCAGTTCCAATATTCAACCACCCATTCTCTTTTTTTCCCCCTGCCATCTATTTGGGATTTCTGTTGTTGCAGTTTGTGTCTGTTGCCTCTTGTCACCATTCACCTTTGAGAATACGATTCTTTCCTCTCTATACTCTCTTATTAGGTAGTTGAAGGCAGCAGTAAGGTTTCTTCTGCCTTCTAAAAGCTGAGCAAATCCATTTATCTCAGCATCTTCTTGCAGAACCTTGGTGGCCCACTGCTGGACTCACTGCAGTAGGTCAGCTGGGGAGCCCCAAACTGGACACAATACTCTCCCAGGTGCCATTCACAGGGCTATGATCACTTTCCATGACTGTTGCTAATACACCCCAATATGTGTTTACCCTTCATCACTGCAAAGGCACACTAGATGGAGGATTTCGGGTGTGGTTTTGTTCTTCTTTCCTCCTTCTTCTTCACTTTTCTGGGAGTCCAAGTATTGGTTCAAAAAATCCACAGTGCAGCTTATAGATGAATAGTTACTGGACTATAAGTAAAAATTAATTAGTTGGCATTTGATAATTGGATAGTTTGGGCCTTAAATGACCTTGGAAGTTAGAACTTGGGGCCATTTTCTGCCATTTTCACCTTGTTAACTTAGAAGGTACATTCTGTGCAGCTGTGTTATAGATAAGAAATAATAAACATCTAAGTCCAAAGAAACTTCGTGTCTCCTACATTTTAATTTGAACTCTGAGTAAAAAGGACTCACAAAAAACAAGAAAATAAACAAGAGGTAAATTAACAGGTCCAGTGAAAGATGAATGCACCACTTCTGCAGGTTTGAACTTCTGGGTCATGTTATCCTAGATGTAGTCGATATCCAGAGGTGTGAACTGAGCTGTTGAACGAATTCGGACAGCGTGTCAGAATAGGTGCCTGACATTATGGGATGAAGCTGTATATGCAGGGGAAAAAAAGCTTTGACAAGAAGAATTGGTTGCACTTCTCTGTTAATTCCCCATACAAAAAACATTTAAAGCCTTATTTTTGCATATGATTCTACTTAGGAAGATTACCATGTCATGTGGTGGTCAATGAAGTTATTCTTACTTTTTCAAAAGGACTGTGCAACCTTTAATTAGCATGAGGAAGCTCTAGAGAAAGGCCCTTCAGAAGCACAGTGCCTGAAGCATCATAGTGATGTGGAGGACAAAATGCCTCTTATTAAGACATCAATCCTACTTCCTGCAATACCCGATCTCTTGTCTGCCTGCAGCAACCCCCAGCATTTCTAGGCTTATCAGAGCTGATGAGATGGAAGCTGTTGGTGCTCTTGCCAGTTTACATGCAGAGGCACCAATTAAACTTAAAAATAAATAAATGTTAGCAATACTTGAAGTGATATATTTCCTCTGCTATACCTGATTTCTACTGCACCATCCTCTAGTCAACATTAATTTCACACATGGGTTTCCTTTTGAGAGACTTCTGCAACTGAAGTTCTGTTGCAGAACTGACTTCTGCAACAGCATCTCCATCACAACATGGTTAGTGTGATGGTCCCAAGGCTTTGTTGTCCAATCCAGTCCCCCACAGACCATGGGCTGGGTAGTTCCAATGAAGGCTGCTACCCAAAGTGTCGAGATCCACAAAATGGTATCAGGGCCAAGCCCTCATATATTTTATTCTCCAGAATGAAATTTAGGGTAAAACATTCTTTTTCTGCCGATGTCCTAACCACAAGGTGACCAAACCCCAAAAAAGTATTTTTGCTTTGTCAGGCTACAGGGGCTATAGGTGGATTCAGCTTTCATGGCCCCGTGCTTTTCATCTGCAGGTCCTCCTGTGAGTATTGCATATATCAGAGACCTGCTGAAGCACAGTGTGAGCTGGGGGCCTGGGAAGGGCAAGCAAACATACAAAGTTTCTTTTAGACTAGTGTGATACTAGTTGTACGCATGGGTTTCATGCTAATATGCAACATGGACACATCAGGAGACCTGGGATGGCAGGCAGGAACAGGAGCCTGAAGTTGTCTGCTCCACTCCTAACTCCATGCATGTGGAGAATTACCTTTGTTCTTGGTCATGCTGAATGGCTAAAACCGTATACTTTCAGGGATTCAAAAAATTCTCTCACCAGCAGGACTTAAATGAGAAGGTATTTTCAGAGCACAACTGTTGTATTGAATTAGGATGTCTTTAACAAAGCAGGGGCTGGAGCCCTGGTGTCCCATTTCCCAACAGAGCCTCCCCCTCCTGCTTTTGCAGACTCATTCTTTCTGCACCTTCCCAGAAATATTTTGGAGGTGATACAAAGAGAAGCCCTGTCGCAGCCCTGTCCTTACTCAAAAATATGCTGTACAGCTGAGTGCTGAAAGTATTCATGCCAGAATAGTGGGTTCATATCCCTTCTCACAGTGGAGGACTAACAAATGCAACATTATGAGCTGCATGAAAGCAGCCTTCATTTACATACCTAGGCAGAAAAAAGGCTCCGAGGAGGGATCTTAATTGACTAGCAATCACAGCAAAAAATGTCACAAAACCATAACACTTCTTGCAATCTATAAATAAATACTTAAACATAAGCTGCCCACAAGCCTGCAAGAGTGTCACATTTGCCAAAGGCTACAGAATGACTTTTTCTACAAGAATCTATCTGCAAATATCCTGAAAATAATTTTCTAATTTCACAATAAGCATCATCATTATGATTTTGCTTCTACAGTCTCTCCTTTTTCCCATTATCTGATCCTTTTGAATGCCTGTAGCTGAATCTGCTAATAATGGGGTGGAATAGGGATAAGCTTGTTTATGTGCTTCTGATGGCAGCTTTTCATAGGGGAGGTGGAGCAAGATGATTATATCCTCTCTGGGGCTCCTTTGCCCTGGCTCTTGTGAAAGAACACCTTACCCTGATAATGTTGTGAGAGGCTTCAAAATGTCAGCAGTGGAAACACTTTTGCTAACAGTCTCAGCACAAAAAGCTGAAAGTAGTCAAATAGTTTTCAATGCAGAGACAACAGGAAAATAAGCAGGTAAAAGGACATGTAGGTATTTGTAGGGGTGAGGGACAGTACTAAAAGCTTGACTGAGTGCAGGCACACGTGTTTCAACTACCTCAAGGTTTCGACTGAGTAGGAGCATGTTTCAGAATACAATAGTCTTGATTGGTGCCTGGGTTAAACATGGGTTAAACATGCAGGGAAGTGATTTGTATGTACCACATGGAGGGGAATTTTTGAGTAACCTGCCAGCTGCCTTCACTGCAGACACTCCTTACACGGGGCTGTCTCAAGATTAAGCAGGATGGGCGGGTGAGGGGCTTCTTGTCTGCTGATGGTGGCTTAGGAGCAGATGGTGAACATGAATAAAGATTTTCTCCCTACATTTGGGCTGTGGCTTCTGCTGCACAAGCTTTCCTGCAGTTCAGGCCAGCCAGGCACTGGCTTTCAAATGCATGTCGGCCATGGTCTTGTTGACAGCATGGTCAAGCCTTAACTGTCATGCTTAGAGTTAGGCAGTGCTTTTTTGAAATATTTTTTATTAATTAAGTGAACATTTCTGGCCGAATGTCAAGGTTTGAATATCAGCTTGGACACATGAAATCCCAGGTGCCTTATGTGGTCCTCATTCTCAGATAGTTTTGCCAAGGAAGGAAGTGGGATATTTGAGGAAATTGTCAAAACTCCAGGGTCCTAGACTTCAGGCTGAGTTTACCAGATGTTTTATGTTTTCATAAATCACAGTCACAGCTATAGTGAATGATGGCAGAGAAAGTTAAAGAAGTTATATTACTTTTGCATTTAGCTCTTAGATTTCTGCACATCTTCTGTAAGCAGGAATATGGCAACTATTTTCCTCATTCCTTTTTTATTTTCTTTCCAGCATTACTCCTGAGGTGTCTGTGGCCCTGTGTAGTCAGTCTGATTATCTGCTTTCCCAAATACATGACATTCTGATATTAATATGCTGTCATTCAGACCAGTACAACTAATATATGGAATCTTGTCAACAGACCAAAAATAGGGGAAAAAAAGACAAAAGCAAGTATTTAGAATTTGTTGGCACTTCCAAAAGTTTGATGAAGAGGTAAAAGTGAGTATGTAAATATTTATTGTGTTGTGTTAGGGTAAAAACAAAACAACTCTACTGGTTTAGTTGTGAAAAAAGATACTATAAATTTTATCTATTCTTCTACTGCATCCTTCAAAGTTCTCTTGTTACAGTATCTGCTTCTTTTTCTGCAAAACCCTGTGTCAGTAGTGTGGGACCTAAAGCATTCAAGCCTGGACAAGCACATCGCTCTCTTCCTCTCCTGCTCTTGTTTTATAACTTGAGTGGTCTCTTTTATTAATGCTCAGGACAGTTTTATTTAAATTAATTCTTTCTCACCATATTTCATTTATTGAAGGGTTTTGGGCTTGATTTGCCTTTGGTTTTGACTTCTTTTTTTAATGGATTAGAAACTATGTCTTTTGAAAATCTCCTGTAGAGTGAGTTTAAAAAAAAAGTAGTAGTAGTAGTAGTAGTAATTGTAATAATAATAATGGAATAATTCTCTTCATGCTTCTTCCTAAAGGCACAAGAATGTAACTGTTACATTTGCTTAATTTTTCCCAATCTGAACTGATTTAGTGATGGAAAACCAGGATGCAATTCAGTACTACAGTGCTGCCAGTCAAGGGACAGGCATGTGAGAGCATTAACAATGTGCCAGTAATGGCCATCCTGAGTATAGCAACACTCAGGAGCTTCATTGGTTGAGAACTGGGCCCATTTCACTTGTGCTGTAATGCAGCAATCAGGCTAACTTAAAGGATCTTCCAAGATCACAGAAACCAGGCTTCTTCAGATGCTCTCAAAAAAAAAAGAAATAGCACTGAAAAGGTTGCATCGGGGGAAGTCAGTTCAGTTCTGGAATGAGCTGATGGGGAAAAAGTTCAAACAGGACTGTCTGAACATCGCTGCTTCCGCGGCCAAGGCAGCCACGGGAAATGTCCTAAGCAAACACAATGCCACAACAATAGGCAATCTGCATGACCTTCTGCTTACTCCAGCTGACATATCTGAAAATCACATTAACCTCTGGCTTTTATGGGTCATGGTCTTTCTACTATTGTGTGTAACAACCTAAGAAACCCAATAGAAAAGATGCTTTTTAACAGATTCAAAGCAATAAAGCAAGAATCGTGATCTTCCACCAAATAGCTGACACAGAATAAACATGCTGACCTTCTGGAAAAATAATTATTTGTGATTGCACATCTGTGTCTACAGTGGTTTTTTTAATTTAAAGTAATTTTTAAAAAAATTAATTATTTCTATGGAGCTGGAGCCCCTTTTCATAGTGATTCATGCACCTCAAATACATTCAAGTAATGAGAGTAAATAATTAGCATGCCATAACCTAAAACTGGTTGCTGCCAATTGTTTTTCAGCTTAGCCACTGAAAACAGTTCTCACTGTGCTGCAGGGCAGTTCGTTTTGTCCTGTGTTTTCACACTCCTTTACCCTCCACTTGAGTTCTTTCCTAAAGCCCTGCCTGAAGCGGGGAGATGCCAAGGGCTTGCTGCCCACGGCTGGCACAATGCCTCAGCCTCCGAGGATGCGGTGCAGACGTGGTACCCCGTGGCTAGCCCAAAACTTGTCACCAGCAAAACTGACCCTGGTCTCCCTGAAGACTGGAGTAAAGTAACTCTGCTGCTGCTTGCTGTCTTCTTCTGCCCAGTACAGCGTGGGGATGGCAGTGAACGTAATGGGGAAGTTTTTGGGGGCTGCTCAGCCCAGGTTTAGAAGCTCCAGCTCTCACAAATCCATCCTGAACCAAAAAATAGGAACCATGGTCACAGCTACACTCTTGCCCTTGGTCCTTTGTGCCTGTCCTTTGCTGGCACAAACCAAAAAGGCATTTCTTCCATGAATTTCATTAAATCTCCATTTGCAATTTTACCAAAGGACTTAACTGAGCTACAGGAATTTACAGTTCCATAAAAAGACCCATGATTAAGAAAAGTCTGCAAATGTATTGTCTATATTTATGCATTATTTATTTAATAATAAAGGGTTTATTATTAAGGGTTGGTGAGAAGCACTGTGAGATATTTTCCTTAGGGGTGCTCAAAATAACCCTGCTGGGCAGACTTCTGTTTCAGCTGCAGTTAGGGGGAGATGCAGGCCTGAAAGTCAGGGTGAAAGAGCTCCCTGTCGTGATAGCAGGGAGAGAGTCTGCAGCTCAAGAACAGACCAACACAGAAAAGTGCTGAGACCACAAAGACAGCCACGATGTTCCATTAAATCTGATGAAGCCTGAAATTCAAGGCTCGTCGGAAAGGCTGGTATAAACTGCATAGGAAGCATTTAAAAATGCTGATAAGCAGGTATCGCTCCAACCCTGTTGGTGGCTACACTAATGTACCAGGTTTTCAAGGATGAAGTTCTAGAGAAGTTTCTCAGTAAAGTTTGATGTCTTAGTGCTTTCAGTCAAACCCAGCCACGCCCTGAGTTTGAACAAACACGTTTAGGGAAAACAGTGACAACACTGTTCTGTTTCCTGTGTTGTTCTCATGTGCTCCTCACAAGGGATTTTGTGACACAGGGTTGTAGGTCACACTTACAATCATCATTTCATTCCAGATGCCCTAAAGCTATCCAGTGAGAGTCCACATCCAGGTATTTTTTTTAATAAGGGATTGAAACTGGTGTTTGGCACTGCAGTATGCTGAGCTTGCTGTCCCTCTCTGTGAGTGCAGAGGGGGCTCACCCAAGCAGAGCAGCGACCATGCCCCAGCATTTTTATGTGATACCTCTGCCCAGAGGGGCTTGTCTCAAGGCAGGGTCTCTTCCCTGAGCACAAACTTGCAAATAACCAGAAATCCTCCCAAGGATGGAAACAGGAAACAAGTCTCTGCCTCTCTTGGGAAAGAAATTAGATGCTCAAGATATGGTGAGAAGTGGTTTGTGGGGAATGGCAGCTACCACACAGTGAAAAATGGTTGCGATTTTAAGATTAAGCAGAAGGTTGAAGTGAAAAAGGCATCCAGCAATTATAAAGACATTAATTCAGTAATACAGATTATGATAATTTTAGACTTTTATAATAATAATGCCTTTATTTGTTTCATAATAAGGTTTCAGCAAAGACTGCAGTTCTTGTTGAAAAAGAAGTTTGGGAATTACTAATTTCATGAATAAAGGGTGATTTGGTAGGTTTTAGTAAATACTAATGATTTAAACAACATTGCCTGCAATTTTAGAGCCATATATTACACACTGTTATGAAGATCTTGCTGTAGAAAATTCATAGCCATTTAAGCCACCCTGATGCTGTTATTCTGCAAAACACAGCCATGAGAAACTAAAGGGTTAGAATTTGTTTCCAACTGCTTCTGAAGCTGCCAAGGAAAGCAAACCTGATTTTTAGAAAGTTCTTCCACTTGGCTTCAGCCACCTTTTAGCTTCAGCAAAATTGTATGCTTAGCAGCTCTTGAAAAGCAGTGCATTTCCATCGGGTACCCATAGCTGTATTTTGGATCTGGAGTTAAGCACTTGACTGTGAATTTCTGATTAAATAGCAATTTTTTTTTAAAAGTCATGGTGATTAAAATTCATCAAAACTCGAGGCTCATATTGCTGCCTTCAACACTCATCTTTTCCTGTTGTTTCCTAACATATACATTATCATTTGTATCTTGAACAAGGATTCAGAAAAATAAACTTGCTGTATCATAATAATATTACTGCAAGAATTCATAAGCCTAAATAAATTTTTATATGATAACTTGCCAGAATTGCTCATCCATGCAAAATTAGTGATGTGCCAACACTGGCAGGATTAGCACATAACCATATTTTCTGTCCTTTTTTTGGCAATAATCATTATACCAAAGATAGCAGTAAAGGGGAGCTGCCATGTGTGTGGTTTTAGTTTTGATGGCTTGGGTAGAAGCCATGGTCACAGTGAAATGAAATAATGCAGGTGTTAGCACAACAGAGTTTCCAGAGGAAAAATCCAGTGTTATTTTTTATAATCGGCTTACAATCTGCCCTGAAGCCCATTGCTTCTCCCCAGTTAAACTGAAGCACTCTCAGCCAGGGCTACTTCAATGAAGTCACAAAATCACAGAATGGGCAAGGCTGGAAGGGACCACAGTGGGTCATCTGGTCCAAACTCCCTGCTCGAGCAGGGTCATCCCAGAGCACACTGCACAGGACTGCATCCAGACAGTTCTTGAATATCTCCAGGGAGGGAGACTCCACAACCTCTCTGGGCAACCTGTTCCAGTGCACAGTCACCCACACAGTAAAGAAGTTCTTCCTCGTATTCAGGTGGAACTGCCTGTGCGTCAGTCTCTGCCAACTGCCTCTTGTCCTATTGCTGGGTACCACTGAGAAGAACCTGGCTCCATCCTCTTGACATCCTCCCTTCAGATATTCATAGACATTGATGAGGTCCCCTCCCAGTTGCCTCTTCTCGAGGCTAAACAGGCCCAGTTCCCTCAGCCTGTCCTCTTAAGAGAGATGCTCCAGTCCCTTGATCATCTTTGTAGCCCTCCACTCGACCCGCTCCAGGAGCTCCACGTCTCTCTTGTGCTAAGGAGCGCAAAACTGGACAGAATACTCCAGATGTGGCCTCACTAGGCCTGGCAGCTGCTGTTCAGCCAGTTCCCAATCCACCTCACTGTCCACTCATCCAGTCCACACTTCCTGAGCTTGCCTATAAGGATATTTTGAGAGACACTGTCAAAAGCCTTGCTGAAGTTGAGGTAGACAATACTCACTGCTCTACCCTCATCCATTCAGGGAGCTGTTTCATTTTAGAAGGTCATCAGGCTGGTCAAGCATGATTTACCTTGAGTGAATCCATGCTGACTACTCCTGATCACTTTCTTGTAATTCCTGTGGATAGAGATGGCCTCCAGAATGAGGCATTCCATAACTCTTCCAGGGACTGAGGTGAGGCTGTCTGGCCGGTAGCTCCCTGGGTCCTCCTTCTTGCCCTTTTTGAAGACCAGGGTGACATTTGCTTTCTTCCGCACCACTCGGATGCAAAGCCAGCATGGGGGCTCTGTGAAAGAGAACATGAGATCACAGCAGCTTGTGCTTCTCAGGCTTGTAGACAGTTATCTTTTGTAAAAACACAATGCTCAATACATTTTTGTATGAGTCATATGTGTTCTTCCTCTTCAGTCTCTTCCCAAACAAGTTCTCAGTGTTTCTGCATATCACTTCTAGACATTATCACAGTAGTTGCATAGCTTGTATAATAAAAAGTGCAAATAAGCTCAGAATGCTCTCAATAAAATAGAGGTTAATTCCATAACAACAACAACAACAACAACATCAATGCAGAAAACTGTTGCCTTTATAACACAGAGAAACTTTATGAGAGAATCTCCTCCAGGGTGGTGGATCTTTTGGCATTTTTTATGTAAATCTCTTCAGACTGCTTTTTCGTTTCCTTTTGCAGAAATAAAATAAAAATTTTTAAAATAGCTAGAGGGTAATATATTACCATATTTTAAATTTGAACAAGTTCTTCTGATTTCTTTCATAAATGCCATTGAAGCCAAAAGGGAGTTCTGCACTTACATTCTGAGGCATCAACATGATAGTGTGATTCACACTAAAAGTCAGTCTGAATAGCAATGTTTTAATGTAGTAGAAGAGAAAACAAAGCTGCCCCAAGGTTTCTGCTTATCCTGTACAGGGAAAGAATTATCTCTATAGGAAACTTAAAAGAGCTGTATTATGCACATGCATTAATATGCCTGCATACATAGTTAACATAAAACACTTCATGCTTTTGTAGACAGTATATGACACTATGATACACCTGAATTCAAGTGGGAGAGGTTTCTGATCTGGATGACTGAGTCTGTCCTGGTGTGCAGGGGTGATCCCTGTGCGCACACACCCTGCCCCTGCACGTCTGCACTGCCCACCAGGCTGCCTGTGTCTGCTGCTGCTCTGCATGGGGACAGGGCTGCACCCCTGTGCAGCCTCTTGCCAGATGGCACTGAGATGCCTGTTCAGTGTCCAAGGAACTGAAGCAGCCCAGGCACTGTTCTGGTGTACATGTTGCCTGGGAGAGAGCTTGCTCTTCAATGAGCGGCCCAGTTCACCTCTAACTGGGCGTGGTTTTCATCCACCAGTGCAAATGGGTTGCTGTGTGGGTGCACAAGTGTAAGCAGGTCAGATTCAGGAACAGTTTTCTGATTTCCCCTGGTGCTGTTGCCAGTGAGGCAGTGTGATTCACAGGGGAAATTACCACAAGTGTGGCTCTCACAAAAATCACAGCTGCTGCATTGTGGAAAAGTCCGGTTCCATTCCCAGTTCCTTGTAGCCCCTATCCATCTTCTTCCTTTGTAAATCAAAGTTACAGATATGCTTGCATCCCCCCAGAGTGGAAAGCAGACAACTTAGCTGTAATTACAAAGAAGACTTTTTAGATCAAAAGGTGTCAACAGTTTCTTGCAACTGTGTTTCGACTTCAAACAAAGTCAGCTAACTGAATGCTAAACCATGTCCTGCTGAGATGCAAATAACTTGAAAGATGAAGAGCAGAGGTCAGAGTACTGCCTAGGGAGTTCTGGCCCAAATACAGTGAGCCACATCTCTCCTTCCTTATCCCTGGTGGGATGGGAATGAGAATCAGAAGAAAGTAAAATCCATTAGTGGAAATAAGAGGAGTTTAATAATTGAAGTAAAATATAATAACAATAATTCCAATAACAACACCAATAAAAAAGCAGATAAGAAAAAGAGAATAATAAAAGCCAAGAGAAACAAGTGATGCACAATCCAATTGCTCACCACCACTGACTGATGCCCAGCCCATTCCTGTACAGTGATTAGCCTTCCCAGCCAGTTCCTCTCCGTTTACATACTGATCTTGATGCTCTGTGGTATGGAATAACCTTTTGGCCAGTCCGGGTCATCTGTCCTGGCCATGCTCCCTCACAGGTTCATGTGCACCTGTTTGCTGGCAGAGCATGGAAAGCTGACAAGTCCTTGACTTAAGTAAGCACTACTTAGCAACAAAGTGTGTTATCAACGTTATTCTCATACTACATCCAAAACATGGCACTGTACCAGCTACCAGGAGAAAAATTAACTCTATCCCAGGCAAAACCAAGACAGCAGGGCAAAGCAGCTGCTGTTTCCCATTCTAGAAGCCTGAGCTGTAGACCCATTCCCTGCAGGGCTCGCTGAAGGCTCTCCCATGTGTGGGAATGCCAGCCCCCTCTGCTGAGTTTTTAAAGAGCATTGTTAACTCCATATGTGTCTTTTGGCTCTCTGCTTTTTATTTCTGTGTTTTATCTGCTGGCATCCTTAGAGTGTTAAAAGTTGCATTTAACCTTGTCAAAGGAGGACTGTTTCTATTTTAAATTGAAGCATTTTTGTACACAAATCATATTTTGCTTGCAACATTTCCTTATGGTTAAATATTTATGTTGGAATTCCTAAATTATGGTACAAAAACAGTCAAATGAGCTGAGGAAGAGCAACTTCTGTTCCGAAAGGGAGTGTAATGGTATCTTCAGTATTTCGTAAATGAAACTACTTTATTTCCAAGGCAATAGAAGGAATAGCAGCTATGTATTTTGTGACAGATAAAGCCTTTCTCTTTTTTTTTCCCCCCCAAAATTTTATGAGCATATCACTGTTTCCTCAAATCCTTTTAGTGAAATGTCTTGGATTGTTTTATTTTGCAAATTGCTTTCTCCTATATGTTGACTGACAAGAGTTCCCAGGCTGAAACTTTATTTTCTCATACATGTGGCTGACATTGCTGAGGCAAGGCACAGTTACTAGTCCTTTCTTGGACAAGTGTGTACTTAACCTGCTTGGGTTTATTTAAAACTTAATTTTCCTTGAATGTGCCAATGTGTGGCTTTAAGATTCACTTTATTTTGGACCCACTTAGGCATTTTCCCAGAAAAACGGGGTTTTAACCATTAATCCTGCAAAATGACAAAACCTCACCAAAAATATTAAATTTACAGACTTACTGCACTACAGAAGGAAATAAATTAGGTTGGCTTGGCTTTGCTTAATCTGAACTACAACCTCAGTGCTTCAAATCCTTGGAATAAATTTCCTTATTACCATGTCCCAGGGCATTCCTTCTCCAGAGTCCTACAACAAATCCTGATTGTTACATGACTGCACACTCAGCAAACATTTCTGCATTTCTCAACTGATTTTTTTTGTGTTTTATTCCCATAAAAATTGGCCCCAATCTGATTTAGTACAAATATGAAAATATCTGAAACACCCCATAGTGCAAATTGTTGTTTTCTAAGCTCTCCTTCCTGCAATCTATCTACAGAATGAAACTGTAAACAAAATTAGTGGAAAGAGAAATAGCAGCAGGACAACCATGACTTAGCCAATTGAAGGAAACATCAGTGTCTATTTACAATGTTTTTTAAAATTTTTCCTAAGTCCATTTTAGTTTCTGTTGGGAAATGATATATTTATACAAAAGGACTATAAAAATGGCCTGAACTGATCTTCATCTTCAACTGAACTGAAGGTAGCCTGGTAAAATCTGACCATCACCTTTTGGTGATTATTTGGAAATAAAATACATTTTCTTGAAGTACTTACAATTCTTTTTGGTCATCAGGGTATGTTCGTAAATGCTACTTTCAAATGTACATTTCACACCAAAATAGACGCTTTTCCCATGTTAACTGTAAAAACTACTAGAAACTATTGCCTCTGCCTAAATAAAGTGATAACAAAGGAAACTAGAAATATCTTCGGTGCAAACTCATTTTTATCCCTTTGAAATAAATAACAACATCTCCCTTTTGAATAGAGATACTGAATGCATCCTCATTTTCTGTTCTTTCAATATATATTCCAAGAGGGAAAATACATGATAGGTAATTTAAATACATGGGAGACAAATATTATTGCGTGGTTGCAATCCAGTACACTGAGGTCCTTACTTCAGCTGGGACTTGATAACGGAGATACAATAAATGATAAGGAACACTACTTTTTCTTTAATATCTCCATGAAAATATACTTTATATTGACACTGAGATAGCAATAGAGCTGCATTATTTTGTTTCTGCAGAAAAACTCTAGGTAAACAGCAGCCATTAATAAACCAGACAATTTTCTCCAATACTGAAAAAGATATTATGAGACCAAGATTGTTCAGCTGATGAGCCTGCTTCTGTAATCTGTTTTGGATAACAGCATTATAGCAGCACAGAGAGTGTGCCAATGTGAAAGATATTAATGGTTTCTTCTGAAGCAAAATATGAAGATAAAAACCAGCTGTCTGAAATAGTGTAGGTAAAGGCTTAATTCAAATTTATTGTAATTCTGATTGCTGTGTGGATGTGTGCATGCTATCATAATCCATGACTATAACCAAACTATTAGAAACACTGAGACTGAGAATTAGAACAATGAACCAGCTAATGGCTGTCTGGATCACACTAACAGCACATCATGCCATGCTTATAATTTTTATCAATCTAGTAACAGTAAAATAATAATTGTTGGATAAAAATGGTGAAGCCATTGATGAAGATAAGCAGATTCTTTCAAACTCAGGTTTGAAAGAATCTGCATCTCCTATGTCACAACAAATGAGTGACTTTTGCAGTATGCCCTTTAACCAGCTTGTCTCTCTTTCCAGGTTTTAGTGAATTTCTAAACAGTTCTGCCAAAGTTTTCAGACTGAACCTCCCCAAAAACTATGAATCTAAGATGAAAGTCTTGCAGGTAAAGTGTATGAAAAGACTGAAATGAAGATAACTGGACTTTCTCTGCTACCTCAGTTATTAGTTTTTCTCAGTTGGGTCTCCAAACAGCGTCTTGGCTGGAAATCCAAGTTCCAAAGATGCCTATTTAGGATGGCTGAAGAATATTCCTGGTTATAGTGTGGCACTGGGATCAAGCCCTGCTCTCATAGCCTGGGTTGGCAGCCCCAGTGAGATGTGAGCTGGAGCTTACACAGTTCTGCTGCTGTATCTGCCACATGTCAGGCTATGTCTTGCACAAAGGACCAGCCACCTGATGTTGAACCGATCCCACTAGCTGCTCACAATCAGAAATCTGCTGAACCCAGCACATGGAACAAAATTTGCTGTGTTTTCTCATTGGATATGTGTTATGAGCTCGTAAGAGTGTTGCTGCTGGTGAGCAGTAGGTCAGCTGCAGAGTAGGATTTCTCAGCTTGCCCCTTCAGAGGTGGGAATAATCACTACACAGAGTTAAGAAGCAGAGGTTCCTCTCAGATCTCATCCAGATGTGCATTGCAGGCAAGGAAATACAGACTACACGCTGGTGGCTCTTCCAACTATCATTCTAGACCTTGCTCAAGTGTTATATGAAATGTTTGAATGGGAAGCAGTGCCCACAACTCCTTCCAGCTCACTGCACGTGGGCTTTTCAGGAGACATGCCCCAGACACTTCCATCCACTGGCAAACCAGCACAGCCAGAGCTCTGCGTGGCCATGGTGGCTGTTGTTGCCTCACACATACATCACTTTGAAGCCTGTAATTGTGCTTCTAGTCCAGGATGCCAGATGTGGTCTGGCTCAGGATGAGGACAGGACTATGGCCTAAGGACTAGCAGACTGCCTTGCATCAATGAAAAGGGACAGGGTCCTGGTTCGTGAAAGCATAGCTTAAGGAGGAAGAATGAAAAAACAGAGAGTTTAGGTGGGGCCATTGAGGTGCAAGAGATTGGGAAGAGTGGGTGAAGTAGAGAGAGATGTGGGGTTGAGTCCTGACAAGATCAAATAAAATGCCGTATAGGTAGTCGGGGAACCTGACACTGACAAATTTAGTTCAGGAAGCCTTTGTAGGCACTTGCAATAGAAGGATGCCTTGCAGGGTGATGAGCATGCTTGGAAGATGTGTTGCAGAAAACTCAGGCTACTTAACTGTCCTGTCAGTGATGTATTTGAACAAAAATACATGCATATGGCAGCATAAGAAAGTTGGAAATTTTGTTCATTCCTTTTAAATCAAGTGATAACCACAGGTCAAGTTTCTCTGGCAATAGAAAGATTGTCATCAACAGAGTAAAACTTGCTGCTAAAAATGTTCACATAAAGAAGGCAGAGAAGAGGGAAAGGGAAAGAACCTGTTTTCCTGTGGCCCAAAGAACACTTCAGATGTGACTGGCTGTTAAGGATCAGTGTGACACCTTCAAGAAAATACCTGAGCTCTAGAAATAGGGATGCCTACTTCCAAACCAGGATGATCTGCTCTAACATCATGGGATTGACAAGCAAAAAGCTGTCCAGTAGGACTTCCCAGTCTCCTTGGGACTTGCAGGCAGAACATGACCTTCATACAATGATCCCAGTACTGTTAATTTTTTGAAGAAAGGAGAGCTAAAAGAAGGGACTGTCTGTTTATTCCTGTAATCTCTGACATCCAGAATCACTGGTCTCTTGTTGCTATCCTAGCACAAATAATGAGAATAACTTCAGGTGATGACACTTCCAGTTAACCTAGAGTTCTTCTGGAACACCTACTGGATACTTACATCCAAGCACTATTAGAAATGTGTCTGCTACATTTGGAATAAAGCTAAATATTGCTGCACCTCATTCTTTCAACGCCTTAAGGCCTCAAAGCTACTGGAGGCATGATGCTAAATGCCTTTCCAGGAGCCTGCACGTACTGGGGAGCCATGGATGGAGATGAGGCTCCCAGTGGCAATATGGGGAAAAGTATATATATGTGACTTGGCATTCTCAGTGACATCTATTGGACAACTCTGTTGGATTGGTTCCCAGCATTAATTTGCAATAATCACAATAATTTACATTGAAATCCTAATTAATGAAGTTCTGGTGTTTATGGGGTGGGGGATCTTGAAAGGATAGGGTGTACTTTCTGTTCTATTTCTGCCATTTTTCATTCCAGTGAAACTCTACTCATGACTCACTGCTCATTACCATCTCCTGGCAATGTATGAAGAGAGAGATGTACAGCAGAACAAAATGTTTCTTACCCTGATTATTCACTTGTTTTCAACAGGCCAATACCTCCTTTACCACAAACTGGTAAATGGCTTCCTTATAAATTCAAATCCACAAAAATATTTATGTGAGGAAACACTTGAACATATGACCACCTCTAGGTTATTTGTATTTATCATCTCTGCGCTAAATGGTCGGGGTGAGTGGAGGGTGGAAAATCCCTTTCAGTGAGACCTGCAGACAGGAAGCATTTGGGCTCGGAGCCTCCAGCAACAGCACTGGACTGTCTCTGGGCCATGGAGACACCAACTATCTGCTGATGACAGGTGCTGAGGGAAGCTACTAATATAAAGAATGCTACGAGGTAAAGATGATTCCTTTATATAGATAGCCACAGAATCATGGAATCACAGAATGGTTTGGGTTGGAAGGGACATCCTTCATCTAGTTTCACCCTGCTGCCATGGGCAGGGACACCTTTCACTAGACCATGTTGTTCAAAGCCCCATCCAACCACATCCAAACGGTTCCAGGCATGGGACATCCACAGCTTCTCTGAGCAACCTGTGCTGGTGCCTCAGCATCCTCACAGTCAAGAATTCCTTCCTTATGTCTAATCTAAACCTACTTTTACCCAGTTTGAAGCCAGTGCCCCTTGTCCTATCACTACAGGCCCTTGTAATAAGTCCCTCTCCAGCCGTCTTGCAGGGCCCCTTTAGGTCCTGGAAGGCTGAAGTAATGTCTGCCTGCAGCCTTCTCTTCTCCAGGCTGAAAACACCAACTCTCTCAGCTTCATTCAGATAATTAGCAAGGTAATTCTTAACTTCAGGTAATAGTAAGTTAATTAATTTGTTAACCAGTACCCATGTTAAAGCACTGCTGGGTTTGTGGTACTTTCTTCAGTGCCCAAGCTGGTTGCTGGAGCTCTCTGAATCTCTGACTTGGTAACTTCTAAAGTACACCTTTGTCTCTCCCTGCTTTCTTATATGACTGCTGCTTCCAGATGAAGGACAGGTACACTGGATTTGTCCCTCTTGCTGCACAGGGTGACCCTCAATAACCTGCTGAGGTGCACATATGGACAACATCTGGCCTGAATGGTGGCATCCTGCATTGGTGTGCACCATCCCTTTGTGTCCAGCAGCTGCTTTTGGAAAGAAATCTGGTTGCACAAGCATGGAGACAGCCATGATGTGTGAGAGCAGATCCTCTGGTCCACGTAGCGCAGGCATGGCTACTAGGAATGAAGACCACCAAGATGTGACTAAAGTTTCCGTTTTTCCTGGAGGTATAACACTTGCAAACTCTCTTCCCTTGGAAGAATCAACCATTTATCCTACAACCATGCAAAATGTTATAAAATTATTAACTACTGATATTTGATGGGAAAAAAAGCCAGGGATCTTTCCTGGGTTTTCTGCATTTGATGCTGTTCTGGTGAAATTACTTTAGGTGGAATCTTATTAGTCAAGGGTAAAGTCCGCTACAAAAATGATTTTGTATGCTTTGGGAATGAAAAGTAGATGTCAATTTACTTTATTGAAAGATGTGGAAGCAGAACCAGAGCCCTAAGAAGTTCTCCTAACTCTGTTTTGTGAGCTTGTTGAACAGCACAGAGCACTGATGACTTCTCAGCAAAACAGGCACAGTGGAGGTGTGGTGATCTGAGTGTGGGCCAGGCCATTTCCCAGGTGAGAAGGATTGTCAAGCCTAAAGATAAACTTCACATGGAAGGTGAACCAGATTAGGGGGAACAGCCTTTGGGAGATGTGTTTGCTGCCACTGAAGAGATGTAAGGAATGCGGGTGGCAGCCACCTCAACACTTCTCTACCCCATCCACCCCTCTCTAACCAGCAGAAGCCAGATGAGCTTTACAGAGATGTAGCTTCACAAGGCAGTGGAGAGAGGACAAGGCTTTTTGGCCAGCCCTAACACTCTGATGCCCTCTGCAAATACCTGCTTTTCTGATGCATAATGCCAGTGCAGGGATGATGGCGAGGTGAGTCTGGAATCTAAATCTGAATTACAGAAATTCTGAAAAATAGAAAGACACTGAAATCGTCCCAGGGCATATTTGGTTACTCACTTACAGATTGCACACATTTCATATCTGACAGTAGGACAAAGCACTGTAAAAATACCCTTAAGAATGTGAATCTCTACTCTGATTTATACTCAAAAACAACATCTGATTAGTGTCTGTGTTTAAAAGACCAGGAGGATGAAAGCTTCTCAGATATTACCTTTATTTCACCAGGTATTTTTTATAGTATATTGTGGAAGAAAATGCCACATTTCATTAAAGTCTATCATTCATACACAAGAAAGGATTTGGCAGCAGTTCATAAACCTGCAGTTTTTACAGCAGTTTTAAACTTTGCCCATTTTTCAGGCTCTGAAGGTTCTTTTAAAAAAATGCCTTTGATGACCTCTGAATCAACTGGTGTTCGCTGGTCTGTGTGGGGATGTGTGCTGTTGCACACCAGCTGTGGGGCTGCCTTTGGTACAAGCAGCTCAGTTGTTGTGTCAGCAGTTTCCACACTGTTTAATTTTCATAGACTTGGTTACACAACACATTCTCAGACCTTCCAGCTGTGCCTAATGAAAATTCATACTGACACTCATTCAGGTCTCAGCATCCCTCTTACTCTGGTGTTACCTTATTATTCTTTTATTATTCTACTTAGAAAGAACTGCAGCACTCCCAATATAGGAGATGTGATATATGTTGAGGATAATCTCCTGTCACTGCAAGGTTTCTCCTCTGTTAGCTCTCTCTGTGTGCTTCATTTCATCTGTTTGCCACCCATTAGAAAGGGTAGTGAAACATTTGGTTCCTAAAGGGTTGACTGCTTCATTTTATGCAATGTAACTGCATCAGCAGAGCAGTAATTTATTATGAATAACTTGTTTGTCAGTCTTAGGCTTTTTTCATGGATTGTCTTTCAACAGATTGTAATTTTCTTGAATTTATTAATTATTCAAAATGTTAATGATTCTGGGAGAATGATTATGAGCAATTTCATGTGAGCATTTGGTATGCAGTACTCCACTTCTATGGCCATTAATTTCTTGTGTAGGTAGATGAAGGCACATCATACTTTCTGTATTTTGTTGTCAGAAGATGCTAAAAATTATCAATGCAGTTTTGCTCAGAGTGTAAGAGTTTAGTGAGACACAAAAAAAATCAGAACATTTTCCGTTTTAAGTCCTGACTAGATAAAAGAGCCTTTCTAAGACTAACTTATGAAACAAAGAAGATCGTTGTCAGATTCCTTTTATTTACTTATCAAATTTTAATTTCTTACAGTAACTTGCACAAAAAGGTAATAGGGTATGTACTCAAAGTCTCAGTGGGGGTGTCCTACAGCTTAGGTTGCGATTGCCTTGTGATTTGGTGAAAAGTCTATTTCTCTGTATAAAATATTCTGAAAATACAGTTATCATCAGCTTGAAAATTTCTCTCAAGGTTATTGTGAAGGTGAAAGTGACTGTAGGCAGTTTCCAGTCCAGAATAATGGAGCCAGAAGCTTGTGAGGTTTGCTGGTCTCTTAACACATGCTTTCTGTTTCTATTGAAGCATGAAAATTTCAATTCACCTTAAATTAGCATTTTGTGGGATAAAACCCTGGGTTCTTGAACAGCAAGTGGCTTAAAATAGGTGTTAAATTTTAAAGTAATTTGAATGCTTGAGTACTTGAACAGGAAGTATTTTGCCTACTTTTGCTTTAAGAGGGAAGAGACAAAGGAAAGTTGCTGTGAGGAAGAGGTAAATACTCCTTGGGTCAAATCATGAGTATGACAAAGTTGAAAATTCACATTTTAGTTACAATACTCCTGTGACATTGACAAACGTGATAAATGTTCTGTGACTGGCTGCTGCTGGCTGAAGCCTTCTGCTGTGTATCTGAATTGAACCTCTATGGGTTCTGTACCTCCACAATGTACTTTGTTCATGGCTTTGAAGAGGAGGTCTATTTATGGAGTTCTTTGAAAAACTAACTGCTACCCAGACTTTAGAGTAACATGCTGCATGCTGAGTCCCCCTCTAGCTGCTCAGGTGAATAAAGAGCACTTTCCTCCAATGGCTCTGCATATGTTAAGCTGTAAGTAATGAATGTCGCAGACACTGCAGAGGATTGTGGGCTTAGGACAGGAATGGATTGAACTGCAGCCTGCACAAGCTTGTGAGAGCTCCTGTCTGTAGTTCTGCAGTCACTTTCATGACTGTTTTCCACTAAAGGTCCAGATTTTGCTTTACTTCTTTTCCCACAACTTGTCACCACCTGGCTTGTGTTTAAAAGACAGATAGTTCTATACACTGGATTGCAAGAGTGCAGGCTTCTAGCTAGCTCTGCTTCTGCTCTCCAGGAACTGGTAGCACATTATGTGTCAGCTGTTAGACAAAGATAAGGGTTTGCTGGGTAGAAAATGAAGCAAAGGCTATACATCTTAAGGTTCCCACAAGCAATGGAAATTAATATATTTTAAACTCCTTATATCAGTTAAGCTTCTTGGGGCAGGGATTTGTCTCTTAAGTCACTGTAAAATATCATGTCATATCTATTCTACTCTATAAAATGAGTAAAAAACATTACCCACAAAGCTCAGCTGTCTTGCCAGAAATTCGTGTGGCACCTATATCTGGTTTGCATTGAAACCTCAGTATCCAGCTCTGCACTGTAGTCACTGAAATGGAAACTCATCATCAGTTAACAGTGCGCTGGCATTTCCCTGGCCTCGACTGAGGTAGAGTCAGGTAAGGTCTGTTGCAACAAAACATGGAATTTATCTAATTCTCTTCAAACTTCCAAATGTAAGCATCTGAAGGTGAGCTAAGGGCACGATACAGTCACTTGACTACATGTGTCTCGAGGTACCAGAGCTGCTCATTTGCTGAGCTGTGGTTATGTGAACCACCTGCCCATGCAGGCTGGGCAGCTGTGACCAGTGGGAGCCTCATGCCCACCTGGAGCAGCAGGGCAAGCTGGGTGGATTAAGCTGGTGCATCCTACTTGAGTTGCATTGTATGCCGCTGTTTATCAACTGAATCAATCTGTGGGTATGTAAATTCCCATTGAAGTCAGTGGATATTTACTAGTGCAGAGGAGAGAGGGCACAGAGCAATTCAGTCACCCTAAACTGGACACCTATGTGCTTGAGTCATGTTTTCTCATTTCACTGTCAGACTCTTTGAAAGCTGTCTGGAACCTCTCCCTCAAATGTCACAACTATGCTGCATCTGGCCAGAGGGTAAGTCAGTGTGGAAGGTGTAGAACCCATGTCTCATCTCCCTAAAGTCTTCTAGATTCACCAAGACTGCCTGACTCACAGCTTTCCAGCCACATGCCACAGAGTGGTTACTAGACCACAGATTTTATCCCTTCCCACATTGCTATTGCAGTGCACAGTTATTGCGTGTGCTGTTCTCTTTCCACACAAAGAATAAGGTGAGCAAGAAGTTGAAGTACACAAATATAAGCACTTACATGCGATTGTGCCATACAAAGATTGTTGTCACTAAAGCGGTCGAATAATTTACAAATGCCAATTTACAAATGCCACTAGAACTGAAGTTTATATGCATTAAATCTTTGTTTGCTAATTCTGAAACAGGGTCTCAATTGATTTGAATTCCTGCATTGTGAAACCCTGCTTCTTCTGTGCACATACGCCTGAGTCTACTGGAGTTCAACATGTATTTACTAAGAAAGGACTAGATGGATTTTCTTCCCTTGAAATACATGGAGGAGTTATCACTCTGAACCTTACAGAAAAGTAGAGTGATAGGAAAGCAACAGGGAGAATAGACCTATAAATTTAGGAACAGTGTCTGATTTTGGTATGAGGAAAACACAACTGGCCAACAGGGTGAGTTTATGGAATGCACTGAAGTATCAGCAGAGGCTTATCCTTTGTCGACCACTTTTAACTTGACAAGATCCTCAAATGTATTTTTATAGTTTCCTTCCTGTTATGCTCCCAGAGATAAGTACTTGAAGTAAATGTCAGACCAGAACTAGCTGGAATAAAGCTTCTACTTACATTGTGTGAAAGAAGCCACTGAATTTGTTCCTGATTCCTTTGCTGAGCTACCACAGCTGATAAAAAGAAAAAGGATAACAGATTTTTATTTTTTTAACTTATTCACTCCTGGTTATTCTGAAAACAGTATGAAGAAATGTAAAAGCTGATGCACACAGTAATACTCGGTCCTGCACTTGATCATGGACTTCAATAAAAAGAGAAGGATTATAAACTCTGAAAGAATTCTTCCTTGTTTCATATGGGAAAATATTTCTTGTTTCACTCATTATACTGGGTTTTCCAGCATGACTATTCCCAGTACAAGTCTGCTCTGTTCCTGAGCTCTCATTCATATGTACATCATTAAAAATATTGACTCTTTTGTCTGTCCCGACACTTCTGATACATTTAAAAAATTATTCTTACAACAGCAATATTCAGTGTAACTACTTTTTAAAGTGGTTTGCCATTTTATTTATCTTTGGGAATCGCGGCTAATACATAACAAGTAGTGTTTGAGAAATAGCAGAAAAGAGTAGATCCTGTACCTCTGCAGCTGGATTTGATGCTCATACACCTTTGTGTGCAGTTCTGCTTCTCCTTCCACTAAACACACACCATACAGTGTGTGAATGACATCAGAGATCAAGAGCAAAATCTGTGGCTTTGGTGGGGCAAATGTACCTCAGGAAAATAAGTCCTGCTGGAGCTGAAGAGGGAGCGGTGGCAAGGGACTGCAAAGCAGACAGACTCCAGCAGCCCAAAGGGATGCTTCCGCACCACCCTGGGCTCTCTGAGTCTTTGATGCTGTAACAAGCAAATAATAGGCATGTCATGCTGACACAAACTCAATTATTTCACAGCTTTTTATGTAGTAAATGACTGAGTCACTAGCCAAGAGGGAGAAAGACCACTGACATCGATGGGAAGGCTCACTGACTTTAGCATTTTTGATAATGCTCCAAGAGATGTGGGATTACTTATAATCAAGGGAAGGTAAGACAGAAACTGCTCTAAAGGAAACCTTGTTTTGTAGCTTACATCTCTGCTAGCTACATCTTTACTGAAGAAAGTTATCCAAAGCACCATCAGCTGGAAGTTAGCATGAAGGCCATTTCCTATGGAGTTATACAGTAATGTTTGCTTAGGAAAATAAGAGATAGGCTGGAAAAAATACCCCACCTGGAGTTAGAGGAAGGTAATTGGAGTAAATCTCTGCAAACAAGAAAGTTTAGAACATTCTGGTTACAGTGAAAGCAAACACCACACAGCTTCCCACTTTTTAGGAGAGGCACTACATACGTCTTTGGAAACATCCTGTAGCACAATCTACCTCATTAGAAACAGCTGAACTGAATCAATACAGAACTATTTTACCTTTCCTAGTGTCACCCCTTCAGTGTCACCTGATACAGCATAATTAAGTTCAATGAAATTGTTGTTAGAGGGAAAAACCTGTTGTTTCTGGTAATGATCAGTTAGAAGCTATGCTTGCATGGAGAAGCCAGAAGGTTGTTAATTACATCTCTATACGGGTGAAATGCACCTTCTAAGAGTAAAGGGAGCCCAGAGATGGGCAGATTCCTGCTGTTTGCCTTGTCAAGACTGCAGCTGTGGAATATATAATTAGGGAGAAAGTAATCAGAAATCAATTTGAAAAAATGCTAACAAGATATTAAGAACCTTCTGAAATCTGTAGAAGTGTCTTAAAAAAAAGATCTGAAAAGCTTCTATAGAAGATGTTGAACAGTTTCAGCAACAGGAAGTGAGTATCTTTATGTATAAGGACATATTAGGTCACAGGGTTTAGGAAGTGAGAGGAACTGACTTCTATTCTTAGACTTTCTTTGTATTTTGCAATGACCTCAAAATTTAGCATTTTAATCCTAAATTAGCCAGTGAAAGTCAAAAGGCCAGATCAGGAGCTTTGCACATTTGAAGTGCTCTTTAAATGTTATATAACAAGCAAGAGTGGAAATTAAGCAGTCTATAGACCCTACATTACACCCTTGCACATAATTAATTTTGCCCTGAAGCCTGTAAAGAACTTTGCTATCGCCAGGCAGAAATCACTGTTTACCAGCCAGGGGAGCCCATTCATTACATGGGTTAGGTTATAATTTTAACTACGATCTCCCCCTCCAAAAAAGGCCATGAGGTTTGTTACAGTGCATGTGGCACAGTGTTGAAAATGAAGCATTTGGAAAAGCTCTGGACTGAGGGAGATCCCAGCCAGCTCCTCCAAAGAGAAGTGCTCGCTACAGAAATAACTTACTGGAAGCTCTGCACGTTGTGTTGTATCTGCATGTGGCTGTTTGTTTGGAGACATCAGTAGTCAGGGCAATGAAGAAATCTTTAAGTAGGATCTGGGCCCTGCCACGGTAGGGTTTTGACCACTACACAGATTCTATTAAGCCAAATCTGCCAGGGAAAATCAAGGAGGGCAATTTTCTGTATATCATCTTCTGAGAAAATACGCTTATTTCAAATATGCTAAGCAATACCTTATTTCAGCAACTGCATGGGAGGATCCTCTAAAGCTACCACTTCTGTAGAGGAACATCATTATAGCAGGAAGAGATTAAATCCAGCTCTCCTGACTTCAGTCCTCTAAAAACCAGGCACTGGGTATAAAGGAGGTAGACAAACATTCTCTAAAATCAAAGCAGAGAGATAAAAGCCCTCCCGTGACAGAGGGATTCATTGCGATCTAAAGAAGGCATCTGAGACAAATCAAGTGAGTTCCGCCTGGGACAGGCCTCTCTGCTGGTAATGGAGTTGTTCAGTATGGTAGGAAACCATCTCACTTCCATGGGATTATGCTTTCTTGGTTTGCTTAGTTGCTGCCTGGAAGCTGCCCATCCGGGGCACCACTGTGGAGCAGGTGTGGTGTTTGTGCTGTGCAGCACCTCTCTGGCCTCCCAGTGCTCACATCTCATAGGAGCATCTCCGCCAGAGTCATATGTCCACTGTGCCACCACCTCAACCCACACACTAGTTTACCTGGATTGTTAATTTGTGACATGGCTACTTCTAGCCAGGCTTTGTGGAGGAAAGTTTTTTCATACCTATTGTCTCTGACATGACTTGCCACTTAGAGTTTTCATTTATTCAAGTTCCTAATAGCATGACTTACATCAGTCTAGGCACTTAAGCCACATAACCTTAATGTAACCATCTCTATGGAGACCTATATAGTTCAATCTAGAGACTATCAGCTATCCACCAACTAAATAAATGTTTATTTTGTTTATATCAACTATGTGTAGCTCTCTTGAATAATTAATGTGAAAGATTGTATGCAAAATTGCAAATAAAGCTACAGGTACAGCATTAGAATTTCATCAAAATTCCTTTTTTCTCTTGAGTAGGAAAACTCATTAGAAAAAAGAGGTGAGACATTCAAATGTTCATTCAGAGGAAGAATTTCAGATGATACATCGGTGATTAGCTGTTGAATACTTGTTATTGTTAATGTGAATGGCTGGTTTAATTCCCTTGCTATCACACTACAAAATTACCCTTGACATGATCTTCTGTAATGTGATGAGCATTATTGTATAGACTGAATTTCTAATATTCTAATGAATTTTGTTTGGTGAGACAGACCGTGAAAAGGAAAAAAGTAAGCACCTCTTTGCCACGCATGATTTCTTCCATGTTTGCTTCTTGAGGTAATGTCTGGATTGTGATTTCTTTCTTGGTAGTTCAGTACATTAAAATAAACTAATGCAGCATTAACTAAGCACTAATAGGCCATTAAATACAAACTTTTATGCTGGAGAAAAGAAAAACATTTCAAATGTAAATATAAGTCAATTTTATATGCATGAATTTTTGCTATCTGATGCCATTTGTATTAATAATTAATACTTGCGTTTCATCAGGATTTTATCAGGCTTAAAAGATAGCCAAACTTTCTTGGCTGAGTATTACTCCTTTTCTTTGAAAACGGTTCAACAGGCCAAGATAACACTGTGCATTTCTTTATCCTCTCCTGCTGACTACCTGGCAAGAGGATGGACCCCACCGAGCAACGATGCTGGCGGCGCCACAAGTAATCCAACAGCAAACAATCATCGAAATGTGTCCTGCTGTCCGAAGCCCTTAGGATCTGCATGACAATCAGCAAACGTTTTCTCCTAGTTAGAGACATAGACTAATAGTCCCAGGGCATTTATTCGAAGTGCAGATACATGCACAGTCATCCTGGGAAGTTCATAACCCTTGTTAAGAGCCCCTAGACACAAACCTTTAGCAAGTACAAAAGCAAAGTCTTTTGTGGATCCAATTCAAACCAAATTTCTTGCTCCAGCATGGATCGCAAAATGACAGAAATGTGTGCTGGAAGGGCCCTGGGTGTCACAGAGTCACCTGCCCCCCTTGAGGCAGGACCCCCCTCCCCAAGGTGATCAGGCCACCCCAGCTTTGTGGAGGGCCATCTGGGACAGAGTGTCTCAGCTCCTTGAGCAGCTGGCCCCATATTACCCATTACACATCCTCCATGAGAAATGAAGGTTATCTTGAGGTTGCTCCTAGCCAAGCATCAATGTGAGAGTCTGTTTTATAAGGAAATATGCCATTTTTTTGTGTTGAAGAGCTATTTGATGGAGATAATTGCCCAACCACAGTTTCAGTAAAAAACAGTGAGTCTCCTCTTAGTGCATGTGGGGGGTTTCTTGTTAGGTTACCCACACTGTACCTGATAAATAGTGTGTATGGCTATAGCTAGTGATCCTGGCCCCCTGCTAGCCTTTGAACATCTCTTTTGCCAGGGAATATACAAGGTAATAAAAGGCTAGCTTGTTGTTTATGATCAGTGATAAATCTTTTGGGAAGAAAAGGCTTTATTCTCCATTCCAGTAAAGATGAGGACCTAACTGTACCAGGAGTTGCATACACTTATCCTTATATACCAGACAGTCCACTGAAATCAAAGGGAATACTTGCTGCGCCTAAACTTACAAATGCACCATGCTTTTATCAGATCTGGGCTCGTGGCAGATATAGTTTAAGGGATTATCTTTGAATTTATCCATCTACACAGCTGTCAAGAGGAAAAGAGAATGTGAATAGATGGTGAATACAACAGTTTTCATTTTCTAAACCAACTCTACAGATAATTTCCTAATGAGGGAATCTGTCTGAGTTGTTGCAATTACGTAAGCTATTGCATTTGGCTTTGGTATAGATAATCATGATAATAATACTTCTCTGTAGCAAAATGCCATACTAAGGCAGGGGCATGATTTCCATCTGTCTTTCTCGGCTTGGGGTTTTTTCGTTTGTTTTTAAAATCCATTCTTTCAGATAGGAGCTGCTCACATAATCGAAGTCCAAGATATATTTTCAGCTTTAGTCTACTGATTTGTTGATTTGGTTGCCTGCCTTCTCCACAGTCAGGGGGATCTTTATTACAGAGAGTTATCAAAATGTTTTGTGTCAGCATTTAAGTGCCACTATGTGCATATGTACCACTTAACTGCAAAGGGGCAGAGGGGATATTTTACTCACATTGAGAGTAAACAGGACATCAGAACAACCTTCTTGCTTAAGTCAAGTTTTCATGTGAGAATCAAATAAGGGTTTGGTCAAAATCAAAGCACAAAACCAACTAGCTCATTATCGGTACTTGCCCACCACCATTCCACCTAGTCCAAAATGGGAGACAGGCCTGTCTCAGAGCTTGGAGGCAGCACTGTTTTGAGGTGGGTTTGATGCAGAAGAATCAGGATCCCCACTTTTAAATCACTACAAATCTAAAAGCCGCATAGAACAGATGCTTTGATTATAGCATTTTCTAATTATTACCTGTATTTAATTTGAATGATCCCTGATAATCCAATACTTTCAATTCAGAATGATAAATCTTTTCTCATCTTTGAAATATCAGTGTAGCATAAATATTGTTTGTGTCTGAAATGCCCAATTTTAACATGTGGCACATTTGGAAATTAAATCTGCTCCTGTGTCCCCTCAAGACTGAAGCAGATGATGGAAGGTAAGTGCTCTCATTTTTCAGCTCCTTAAGATATTTTTGTCTGGATGAGTCATTAGGTATTCTGGTCACTGCTGTTACCAGTTATGAATTTCACAGGGAAAATGTCAATTGTGAAATTTCTCTGTGACAACCATTTTCATTGCAGGGAATGTTTAAGTCATTGTAGAAATATGGAAACCACCCCTGGCAGGATATTTGAGGGGTCATGTAGTCCACCCCATGCCCCAGGGCAGGCTCAGCTCTGCCAAGTTATCCCTGGCAGAGGTTGGTCTAATCTGCTCTAAGATACTCCCCTGTCCATGCCCGCCATCCCCACAACTTACAGCTTCCCTGGAAGACAGACAGCCATGGTGTTAGGTTATTTGAAATCTATTGTTTAACATAAGCACTCCATGTGGCACTTTTTTGAGACCATTTCTCCTCATCCTGTGATCCATGGTCTGCAGAACATTTCTAGAAATGCTGAAGATTTTATCACACTTCTCCTCAGCTTTCCCTTGCCTCAGAGCCCCAGTGCTCCCTGTCTTGCCTCCGAGACTGTGGACTCTCGGCCTTTATCTTTCTGCTTCTGCCCTAGTCCCATCTTTCTTAAAGCACAGCTGAGACACTGCCAGTTACAGCAAAGGCAGAATGTGTCTTCCATACAGTGCCTTTGTGCATCTCGCTGTGAAGCCACATTGTCATGGCAGCGCAACATCATCGACCCAGGTCATCCACACCCAGAGCCTTTAACAAAAAGCAGTTGTCTGGTCCACAGCTTCCCATCTTATATTTTTGATACCTGAATTATCTATTTAAGACTACTTCAGTTTTCCAAAATAATTTAGAATTCCTGTTGCATCCTCCAGATTGTGTCCTGTACAAGAGAGCTCCATGGTCTAGTGTCCAAACCATTAAATATTGAATAATACCAGACCCAGGAGAAACTCTAGCTCAGATTTACTCATCCTTTTCTCCAGAAGTATAGTTTTCCAATCACTTGTACAATAATTTCATAGTGTTTTCAGTAAAACTCTTTCCTTAAAGTGCTTATGAGACTTCCTTGGGAAGCAAAGACAAAAGCAGTGGTACAGCCAATATACAGAAAGCTACTACTCTTGCACTCAGCAGTGCACTGTGTTTTTCTTTGTCCTCATGTTCTAGCAAATGTTCTTTCCAAATATTTTTTCTGTTCTTTTTCTTGTTACCTCCTGTGTTAATTCTATTGTATTCTACACCTTGGCCTTTCTGATTTTGTCCTTGTAGGTTTGTGATAGTCTTACATACATCTTCCTAGTAACTTGACCCACTTTCAATGTCAAATAATTTTCAAGTCACTGAAAAATTCCTGAGTTAGCAGAAGTGGCTTCTTAATACACTTTTTGTACCTCCTCTGTAGGAAATAATCTGTGCTTGTCTTTTTGAAGGTACCTTTTTAAGAGCTTCCTTTAAACTTCCTTTTTCCTCCTGTGTTTCTTCTGTCTCAAGTCTCAAGTTGGTTGATGCTCTATTCCCTCAAATCCTTTATTTTTATTTTACTGCTTTTCACTTATTCTCTTGCTCGATCTCAGGAGTACCACTCTTTATGATCCCTGTCACAGGGCTTGCCTTCTCCCTTCACCCTCTGGACCAACCCCTCTTCTCTTGGCAGAAAAAAGATCCAAAGGAGCCTTTCCTTTTCTGAAAAACAGATAATAATCTCCATTGCATCAGGGCTGTTTCCCCTCCTTTTTATGCTTAAAGGCTACTGGTGCTCATAGCAGACAGACACAACCACATACATACCTCAGAAACACACCTCTCTCTCTCTGCTTACCCAGAATAAATCATAAATGTATCATGTCACTTCACTTATCAAATCAGTTAAGAAATAATTCTGATTGTGAATTAAATTTTTCTTCAATTAGTTTCTCATGTTTCTTATATTAGCATATAGATCTCCAAGGTAGTCATCCCACTCTTTTCTTTCTTATCCCTTTTCATGCCCAGGGGGGCTTAGTGCTCTGTTTTCAGAACATGCAGTATCTGCCTCTTTACTAGTTGGCTCAGGCTGTGCCTGATAATGTTCTCACTTCTCTGTGTGAGATGTACTCTTTTTCTTCAAGTATTACTGCTTCCTCAGCGGGAAGCTGCAGTCTTTGCCAAGTCCTGTCTCCTGGCCACCCCATCCTCTCCAGATGCTGATTTCTGCCCCGGCCTTTGCCCTCAGGTGGAGGCACTGGGGAGAGCAAACCTTACCCCTCCTTCCCAATACCCCCAGCAAAGGGCTCACTCAGCTTTCCCAGGGGCTCATTTAATGGGAGAGGTTTTCCAGCAGGTCTGATCCAGGCTCTCAACATACACTGTCCCTTCTGGGATGTCAGGTTAGATCTGCAAGCAGACATCTCTGTCACCTTCATCCTCCTTCCCTGGCAGGCTCCCAGTTTTGCACATCTTAGACTAACAAAGGAGTTCAAATCTTGCTAGTGGTGATGATTCACTTGGTAGCAAGGCTGAGCCTGGGTAACTACGTACACAGTGCTGAAGAATCTTACTAAAATACAACACAATAACATCATAACTGCGCTGTACCCTCCCAGATTTCATCAACACAAGAGTGGTTTCTTGCCAGTGGTCATGTCACTTTACTATTTTTATAACAGGGGACACTTCAATATCCCTGATTCAGCAGAATGTCTAAACACAAATTATCCAAAGCCAAAAATTAATGCTGAAATGATGCTTACTTCTTGCCTGAGTCTAGACAAATGGCAATGTGTAGAATTACTTTTACTAAAAAATAATCTGTGCTACTAAATACCCTGAAGGTCATAGGTGAGAACAAAACTGTTCTTATTATCAAGTCTGAATTTCATTCCAACTTGCAAAGTATTGAACACTTTTTCTCTTTGACCCTGTTTCTGAAAACCTCAAATTATATGAGATTCCAAAATTTTATTAAAAACCAAGCAATTATTTCAGCAACAAAACAGCAAACTGAAAGAGCTTTGATTTATCTTTTTTTTTTAATCCTGTTATTTGAAAGTGAATTTTGTGACTAATCATTTTGAACTGTTTGGACCTGCCATTGTGCCAAGTAAGTGTGGCAAATGCTTGCAGGACTGAGGCCGTTAGCTCGAGGCTCTGAACAGCTGAATAGCTCTGGGAAATAGGTAAAATCAACTTGGATTTGGAATCTTGTTTCTAAAGACTGTTAAAGTACAACAAAGTACAACAAAGTACAACAAAGTACAACAAAGTAAAGCAAGGAATCATTTAATACAGTGACTGGCGAATTCCTACTGGGTTAGAATTTGATATTTAACCTTCTAAACAGTTCCACTTAGCACAGAAAAGCAGCTGGAGAGATTTTCTTATACAGGGGAAGATGCTTCTTCCATATTTTAATGAGAAAATAGGATTCTCACTATGGTATTGCTATTGCCTCAACATGCCGTAGTTAAACACTCATGCTCAAGGCTACAAGAATTAAGTAATTTCTTTGGTTCACTGAAGTTAAAGCTAAAACAGGAACACCTTTCCCCATCCTCATTTACAGCAACAGCAGGGATATCAGAGTGACCATGGCAGGGAGCAGATGGCAGAACACTGCTTGCTGCAGGCACAGCTGATGCAGGTGAGCACCACCTGTAATTTAGCACCACTGCCATCCTCGTCTTACCTCCCAGCAGCACCTGTGGACACAGAGAGGTAAAGCTGCTGCCTCCAGACACAAACAAAAGTCTGTGGGAAAAAATACAAATCCTTTCTGGATCCCAAATCCAGTATTTCTAGATAAAAAGGATTTATACCACAGTGTTTTTTCTTCTCTAAGATGTAGCTCTTAACAGATGGTAATTATCAGTTTGAAATTAAACTGTAGCCTGCTGAATTTCTTGATGCCTTTTTACAGCACTGTGCTCTGGGCCACATCCTCACCACTCACACTTTTTGGGAAGTAGTTCTTGGCTGCTCAAATAATTTTTGCCAAAACGTGATTTCTGCTATTGATGCTGTTTTTCCAAGGTGTCAGATGTCAGCATTTCCACAAACTGCCCACTGGTGAGAACTGAGGGACTAGAACTCAGAGGTGTCATGCCAGGCTCAAGTTTGTGGTTAGTCTATGGAGAATGAAAATGTGTTTCAAGAGTGGCAAATCTGTCAAACATTTCATTATCAGAATGGATAAAACACCTGAGAAGTAACTGCAGTGAGTAAAATGCCTACAAATGGTAAACCGCTCCGAAGGCCCATTGTCAGCTTATGTCATGAGAGAGGAGGCCAAAACTTGCCTTCCCAGGAGTAGCTGTTGTCATCAGAAGGACACAGATGTCGCTCAAGAAGGAATCATTTAGGAGCACCTTCCATTTGTTCCTTGTGCCATCTTATTAGTTTAAGTAAGCAGGCTAACAAGATTCTTTCTTCTGACTGCGAAAATGAGAAATAGTCTGTGCTTGGTAGCTCCTTAAATGGCACCTTTCATTCTGATGACAGATTAACTCAGAGGTCATGTTCAGGTGTCAGGATGCTTTTGCTATACATTTAGGATGATAGGACTTTTCTATCCAGTCGGTGGTTCCTGATCATTTTCTATAGTATTTTAGGTAGCCATTTTGTCATGGGAATTTGCTGGTGGGTGTCAGAGGTGAGTGGTACCATGCAGAGGAGAAAGCATTCCCTTCATCAGGCTGCAGAGGCAAGTGCTTTTGGAGGCAGAGCATGCACACTCCTGCTTACTATTGCTGTGAACTGTGTGACAACCAGTTTGCACCCTGGGACTAAAGATTTACTCATTAGGTAGCTTTCACAGATAGCTCTCATTGGCCATAATGCCCTAAACAGCTCAAGATCCGACAGGGCACCAGCTATGGGTTGGCTATGAGGCACAGCCATGTCCCCCCAAGCTGCAGCTCCCATGAGGCCGAGCCTGAGCCGCTCCTCACCCACATCCTTTGTGTGCATCCATACGCTCAAGGGCGTGCTGCAGCTGGGCTGGGGACATTCTTCGTGGGGAGAGCAGATGAGAGTTTGGTACTGATGAACAGAGCCAGGTCCGTCTGGTGCCCTCTGTTCCCTCTGGAGCTGGGAACAGACATTTCCACATCTGGCAGACAGTGTCAGACCAGGTCTCCTGGAGCATGGACATGAGGTTTTGGCCCCAGCCTTCAGCTGTAGCACTGGATGCTGCACATAACAAATTATAATGCATTTGGCCTTGCTTTCAAACCTGCCCTGATTTTACTGATAAGTTTTGTTCCCCAACCTGGCCTGTCCTGGACAGCGCAATTAGGCCCTCACCATGCCCTGGATGAGCTGGAAAGCTCAAAATTCACCTTTAATGCTTTACACTGAAATGAGCTGTGTTTTCCATGATAGTCCTCAAAAAATGAGGAGAAAGGACTCGAGTGCTTCTTGTAGCAAAAAATGCTTGTGGTAAATGATAGATTTTGCTTAACAGCCGAAGGAGAAATTATAATGATTCTGTATGTCAAGTGAAGTGGAAAAAATCAGAGAGGTTTGGGTGAGATGGCAATTCTTCTAGGGAAGAAAAGGCAACCAAAAGTATCCAGTTCAGGGAAGCAAAGAGAATACAGAAAAGCAAATTCAATCTCTCTCCTTCATAAGAATGCCCTGGAGTTAAAGAAGAAATTTCTGCCTGATATATATAACAGGATCTGTGCAGCTCTGTAATTTTCAGATTCTTTACACAAAATATTTCCCTCTTGTATCTTTATTTATAACTAGACTCAGGCACATCAAATAACACAAAAGATATATTCCCTTTGTTTTTTATTCTTTTCTACATTGCTTGATGATAGTGATGGATGAATGATGCGGCAGCTTATTGTGGGCCAACAATTAAACAAACATAAGTTGCATTTTCAAGAGAAAAGAAGATGCGTGACAAGAGGTGAATCAGATGGAGCATTGCAGAAAAAGAAATCAACCAAGAGCCAGAGCAAATGAGTGATAGCCGCTATTAACTGCAGAGAGAGATATATCAAGAAAAAACTAAAGATCAAAAGAAATACCATTCATAAGAAGAGTATCTATCTTATCAGGATGGATCAGCAGCTTCTAAATGATCTGTTAGCATTTGAAATTTCAGATTATAAAATGTTGACAATTAAAGCTATGTTTTGCCTGCCAGGATGTCAAATGCTGTTCCTTGGAGGCCTGACTCATTAGGCAATTATTTGAGCCACTCCATTTCAGTGAAATTGCAAGCACAAAATAGGCTCGGAGCTCAGCAGAGACATTAGCTATTACTGGAGTCTGACTTTCAGTGTAATTTCTCTGTAACTCACTGAATGCAGTAAGAAATTGGTGGCCTCCTTCTTTGCGTCTTTTATTATGCTCCCAGTTGGCACCAGGAAGAAAGTGATTATGAATATGCCTTCTGATATCTTACAAATCCCTTTATTGGTTATAAACATGCCAGGAGCCTGTATGTGGGCAACCCAAACTGACAGCAAGGAAGTCGAGTGGTGACAGGCTACAAGCTCTAACATGCTCTCATTACTAATAGTATTTTCAGGTTATTATCCTTTGGGTGCATGAAATAAAAAATAATCATAGAACCACAGACTCATTCAGGCTGGAAAACAGCTTTAGGAACGTCGAGTCCAACCATTAACCCAGCACTGCCAGGTCCACCACTAAACCATGTCTCCAAGTGTCACATCTACACATCTTTTAAATACCTGCAGGGATGGTGACTCAACCACTGCCCTGGGCAGCCTGTTCCAACAGTTGATAACCCTTTCAGTGAAGAAATTTTTCCTAATACCCAAACTGAACCTCTGGCGCAACCTGAGGTCATTTCATCTCACCTAATCTCTTGTTACTGGGGAGAAGGATGCTAAAGGAATGTACATATTAAGGGGCTACAAAAGAGAAAAGGACAAAAGACAAAAGGAGGAAGAGTTGACCATCTCAACTGCCTTCCCAACTCTTATTTTGTCGGTGCTGGTTTATTCTACACCAGGCCTTGGTGTAGCATTTGTGATGCTGCATGTAGACATTGCAACATCACAGGGGACCTGCACTTTTACAAATGTGTAGCAACACTCTAAAAAAACCTCCAGCAAATACTCCAAATCCACCAATTCAAAAGACAGAGGCTTCAACACTGAGCGTTTCTACTAAACCAGATTCCTTAGTTTCTGAATGATTGTATTTTCTGTGTATATGTTTAGAGATGGGTGGTGGATGTTAACCAGGGTAAGGATTTAGCTCAGATAGCACCTGACCTTTGAAGCACTGTGCCTGCAAATGCCTAATGGCGCACACAACTTCTATTTGAGCAGTTTAGGTACCTGCAAACACAATAATTGTAGAAACCAAGGCTGTAAACTGGTTGGAAGTTTCAGACTGTTTATAGAACCAACTTGCAAAGGTCTCTCTGTCTCAGTCTTGTAGGTAGCACATGATGCTCTCATAAAACTGTTGGCAAACTCTGCTGTCTAATGGCTCAGTTCACAGATCACCTCATCCCACATGGAAAGCATGCTGGCTGCATCAGTCTGTGCTCTCATTTTCTTCTGGATGCACTCAGTATATGTGGATGAGCTAAATGTGCCACTCTTCCGCAAATGAATTACCTCCAAATTGTCTGGACAGCCTGTAATGCTGAGAATACACAGCAGACACCCCCCCCATCTTCTACCCGGCTTGCAGGAATGTACTGCACTGCTCTGAAAACAAGACCCGGCTATGGATGTTTATTCAGCTCCCTCTTCCCTCCCTTCCTGGAAAGCACACTGAAAGAAGGACATTCAAAAATAAGAGTCAAAGGAAATTTTAAAAAGTTAAACTGAATTAAACAGCTTTGTGTAATATTTTAGAAACTGGAAGTAGCAAAAAGATAATGGCTAAGCACACAGAGACACAGGCACACACAGGCAAACAAACAGGCAAACACACACATATATATGTAAATTATTTTAAAATTCAGCAAGGCACTTCCTCAGTGTTATCCTACAGATGTTATTGATGCTTAGAAGCCGAAGAGCAGGCAGATTGTCTTCCTCTCGGTGCCACTTGCACCAGCTGTGCAAGTGGACTTTCTGTAATCCCGCATCAAGATAATGCACTTCTAATCTTACCCTTTTAATGTGACTCCTGAAAAAGGACGCTGCATCCCCTCCCTGTCACTGCATTTTCACAAAGAATCATATTCTTCATTTCAAGATTCAAAATTATTGTGCTTCCTGAAAGAGCCTTGCATTCAGATGATCTTAATTTTCTAATAAAAACTATCGTTACTTTACAACAGGAGAGTCAAAGATGCAATTGCTTCTCATGTATAATAGAATTACCTAAACCTGAAAATATCCCTCAAAACGAATTAATTATGATTTCTTCTTCCACATGCTTTAAACATCATCTCTCATAGACTGTTCCTAGGATCATTTTACTCCTGTTAAATTGGGATTTTCTCGGAAGAGATTAAGCCCCAAACCTGGTGTGCAGTCCTTAATCACAGGATTAGTCACATTGATTTAATGAATTTCTTACCTATGTAATGACAGCAAGATCAAGTTACTAATTTGTTTTCTCATTCTGGAGGGATAGCAGCAATATCTTGGGTATATCCAAAACCCCATTTACCTTCCTATCTATGCAGCTACCCATACATGTAACCCTTGAATGTGTATATTGGCAGTACACACGCCCTTGCTGGACTGTACGCATGGGAAACACTTAGAGGCAAGGTCAAGTTACTGTCATGAGCCTTGGGAGCATCAGTAACCTGGCCCCCCCAATGCCCTGGGTTATGCCTATCCAGCTTGATCCCTGTTAAAACAGAGTTCCCTCAACATCTCTGATGGTCTAAGCCTCCAAGCAATATGTAAGAGGGAAAGTGGAGTGAAGAGTGGGAAATAATTTTCAGCCTCAAAAGTCCTTTGAGACTTGTGAGGTGAGCAGCCAAAAAAACTTGTTTCAGTTTCAGAAATGGAAGTGTGAAAAGAGATTTTTACTAAAATTACAGAAGTCCAGTCAGGCTTGGAAAGGAAAGTTCCTCATCCCACTCTTGTGACAGATTGTATCTAAAACACTATTTTCCTTTGCCAAAATTTGAAGTTCAGTTAAATTAAGAAAAAGTGTGTGATATGAAAACATGATGTATAGAACTCCAGAGGTAAACACCAGTCCAACCAAACAGGCTCAGGATTATGTTTCCTTAACATTTTTTACTGTCAAAATAGGCAAACAAGGCAGCTGTTTGAACAGCCCAGGATACTGGGCCCAGCATAAGGGCACCATTGCTACGTTCAGCTGTTTTCCCATGCTGGGGACTTCCCAAAGCACCTTTTAAAATGTAAGGTAATAGTGGTTCTATCCACAGTAGGAGCCCAGGTACCAGGGCCATCACTAGCAGTTCCAGCAGAAAATGCTATTAAAGCATATAAACTTTCACCTAGAGAGGCTTAAAATTAGTCCCAGCCTTTTTGAGGGTCAGGAATTCTTTACATAAAACTAAGCATAAAAAGATCCTGTATGCACAAGGTACAGATGTTCCCCAGTGATTATGTATGAATGACTGAAACCCCTGGCCCTACTGGCACTTCTTCCTGGGCAGCAGAGATTTGCCCAGACCAAGGGCAGCACAGGGAGCGCAGCAGTCTGATGCAGCCAATTGCTGCCTTGCCGAGGGTCGAGAGAGAAGAAGCTGCAGCTTCTACGCTCATAAAACCCAGTTAATTTCCTTGAACCGATTTATTTACACAACCTCCAGATGGGTACACATAACATTGCCTTTGGAAATGATCCAGCTCCTTGCTTGGAGCTGAAGGAGAAGCACAAGTCTCCTTTCAGAGGCCATTGCCGCCTGTTAATTTGCTGCCAGGTCTGCAGGGAGGGATGGGGACGATGGCCTCGTCAGTGCCAGGGGCTGCCCGGGCACAGCCCGCCGTGCCAGCCCATGCTCGGTGCTCAGTGCTGAGCGGGAGCAGCAGTGCCTCGAGTCTCCTGCTGCCTCGGGTGCTCCTGTCTGAGCGGCCCTGCAGAGGAGACCTCGGTGTTTTCTGTGCGGTTTGCGAGTCCACCAGGGCGTGAATGGGCCTTTCACTAAGTGCTATTCTTCCCCCCCGCACTGGTGAGGAAACATGGAGCCACGCCGGAGGAGACTTAGGCGAGTTCCAGCCGGATGTGCAGGAGCCAGAGGCCCCTTCAGGGTAGCGGGGAAATGGCAATTTAGCAATGAAAGGATGCGGGAGCCTGCACAAGGAGGTGGGGCTGCCGCCGGGTAGTGATGGACGTGTGCTCACAGACACGCAGGCACACTGCTCCTCCAGTCGCCAGGCTTTCCTCAGGGGGATCCCTCAATCCAGCCGAGCAACCAGAACAAGCCTTGCCAGTGAGCCCACGGGCTGGGCTGGCCTGGCCAAAGGCCAACAGCAATAAACAGAAGCCAGTGGGGTCTGCTCTGAGCAGACCTGGGACACTGGGGCTTTTTGCAGGCCCTTTGCTGGGGACATAACTATAGCCACTGTCTTCCCAGGCCTTGAGTATATTCAGAACTGGGGAAGCCAGAGGGGTTAAAAGTGCTGGCAATGGGAGAATTTCTTTGCATGCTTGTGGGAGAAGGTGCTAAGGGAGAGAGCAGGAGAGAAGAGGCATACGGGGACTGAAACAGATAAAAGCAGAGACATATCAGCTGAGCAGAGGTGAAACGTGATGAAGAAGACAGAAAAGACTGTAAAGGCCTCAAAGAAAGGGGATAAATGAGAAATAAGAGGGAAGTACAGAGAGCCCTAATTAAACCAGTCTCTGGCTGCTTCCCTGTGATTACAGTGCAGTGAGTCCAGAGCCATCTGTGAAGTTTTAAAAGAGGGGGAGCAGAGGGAAATGCATTCCTCTTTCTTCACACAGAATTGTTCTAGAGAAGGAGGACCACAGAAACTACAGGCCCGTCAGTGTCACATCAGTGCCAAGTAAAATAATGGAAAAGACTACTCTGGTAAGTATTGAAAAACACCTGGAGAACAACACAGTCATTGGTCACAGCCAGCACAGCTTCATGAGGGGAGAATCCTGCTTGTTGAACCTGATTTCCTAGTTCATCTAGGAAAGCCAGTAGATGTAATCTTTTTGGATTTCAGCAAAGCTTTTGCTGCTGTCTCTCACAGTATCCTTCTGGACAAGATGTCCAGCATGCAGCTAAATAACCATGTTATGCCATGGTTGAGCAACTGGCTCACAGGTTGGGCACAAAGAGTTATAATAAATGAGGTGACATCAGTCTGGTGACCTGTGACTAGTGGGGTTCTGCAGGACTCCATCCTAGGCCCAGTGCTCTTCCACATCTTCATTAATGACTTGGACGCAGGACTGGAAGGAATACAAAGTAAGTTTGCTGATGACACGAAACTGGGAGGAGCTGTTGACTCCTGCAGGGGCAGAGAGGCCCTGCAGAGAGTTCTTGACAAGTTAAAGGGCTGGGCAATCACCAACCATACAAAGTTTGGCAAGGGCAAGAGGTGGATTCTGCACCTGGGACAGGGCAACCGTGGTTCTATGCATAGACATAAATGAGAGGCTGGAGAGCAGCACTGCGGAAAGGGACCTGGGGGTCCTGGTCGATGGCAGGTTGAACATGAGCCAGCAGTGCCCTGGCAGCCAGG
>VXBT01004902.1:723684-764532 GCA_013400235.1 Oriolus oriolus
CAAGAAGTGTTTGGACAATGCTCTGAGGCACATGTGTGATTCTTGGGATGTTCTGCACAGGGCCAGGAGTTGGACTTGGTGATTGTGATGGGTCACTTCCAACTTAGCATATTCTATGATTCTATTCTATGATTCTATGAGGTCAAAAAGGAAAAATAAAATGAGAGAAAAGCTGTATCAACAGCTATGATAAACAGATGTGACAAACAGATGTGATAGAGGCTGGTATTTTGAATGTTGCTTGAAATTGTTTGCAAGTCTTTCATGATAGAAAAATTGTGGGAGTGAAAAAGGGAAGGATCTAAATAAATGTAGGGGGGACGTGATGCAAAGGCAGGTATTCTAAAGTTAAGACATATTACTTATGTGTATAAGCAAGGGTCATTCCCAAATCTTGCTATATTTCCAAGTCAGAATGGGACAGAGCAGGTGTAGACCTGGAGGAGCAAGAACGCTTGTGAGTCAGCTGTAACACTTACACGTCAGGAGAAAATGCATCATTTTTTCCATCCCAGTATGAGTCTCAGTAGAAGAAAAAGAGAGAAGTAGATGTCTTACACCTTAATGTCTATTAAAATAAGATAAATCAAGGGATTAAATGGATGATGAGGACTTGCAATGTGTGGGCCGGATTCTAGGTATGAGGGCCTCATAAATAAGTATGATGGGCATCAGGGCTCAGAATCTTTGACTTTCTCAGCCAGCCATACCAGTGAACTTCTTTAGGCCCCCTGGATGGGATCTTCAACATCCTAAATGTGAAAACATAAGGAAATGGCTATTGACAGCTGTTCCTTCAGAAAGAAAAAGCATGATCTGTGAGTGAGGCTTTCTGCAGCCCTGCATATGTGAGCTTCCCTCTGCCAGTAAGGGTCAGGTCCATTGCAGCAGCTTCTCCTCACCACACGGACTGGGCACTGACTGCCACTTACATGAAAGAATAGTGAGTCTGGTCTATCAGTTGCCTCTCAGGGGACCTGGAGGGCCAGTGGCATATGACAGTGGCTGCAAAATCTCTATCACAGCAGAAAAAATTGCACTGCATTGGTAGAATTTATAAAAAGATCACACAGTATACTGTGGCTACTTTGGTCAAGAGTCTTTCCAGTGCTAGGAGAGACAACATTTGGGTTTGTGAGGTTGGACAGCCTCTTGGCTGCAGGCAATTTCTTCCAGAGAGTGGAGTGAGAGAGCACAGATCACTGCTATGAAACTTCTTCTGATAAAAGAATGTTGTTCCAGTGAAACTGGTTCAGAGTTCTAAATTTCTGGTTTGGGAAAACAAATCTAAATTTACAATGGAAGGGTGGAGAATATTTATGGAGATTTTTATGAACAGATGAGACATATGTCTGTCAGCAGTTACCTAACAGACCTGATTTTCCTTTGGGTTAGTCTCACTAGAAGACCACTCAAGGTCCCTTCCTAAATGAAAAGATCATATTGCATACTTCATTTCCACTTAATACTAGGAATTGTATTTCTTTTCCCCCCAACATTTCAAACAGAGTACAAGAACTTTATGATTACAGATTATTTGGTTTTTTATGATCTGCAGTGGTAGGATTGCAATTAGCTGTGAGAATAGCTAGTGTTGTCCTTGCATCAGCCACAAACACCTTGACTCCACTCAATTCATCCTTAGCAAAAACCCATGCATTTTAATGAAATGAATGTGTTATGGGCATCTCAAGTGCATCCAAGAGTGCAAATGACTCCTAAGTGATTTTGTCATTATTTCTCTGCTATTCTGCTACTGTCCAGGCAAATTTTTTGTGTCCTCTTTCAATAAAAATCAGCATCTCCATTTCAACAGCTGGAAAACAAGGTGCTGGAGGACCACATGACCCTTATCTTTCTGGGTATCACCCAAGACACTGACCCTACAAAATTTTTCATCATGCTCTTTGAGAACCATACCCTAAAAACAAATGGCAAAGCTCAGGCATATACATTCTTCATATTTCAGTACTAGTTAGGTAATGAACAGTAGCTGGGAAAACCCTGAATACTTGTATTGATGACTGAACATACTCATAGTACTTTAAATGTTAATGGCACCCAATACACCAAAGTATATGAATGAAAAGGAAAACATGGCAACATGAGAATGAGGCTTCATAATTTCAGCATAGACCTGTACCCCTGAAAAGAGACAGGAAGAAAGCAAATCAGGTCATGCTTAACTCATGCCATCTGCAAGCTCTGACAGAGGATTTATGCTACAGGTAGCTACAAATTCTTAAGATTCAGGATAGGTTATTTAATGTGTGTGAAGCAAAAGACTGATTCTGGTGATCCACTTGAGGACAAAAAACACACAAAGAGAAGATTTACCTGTATTTATAGATGTGCTAATGTCTGTAATACTCCTATTACTAAGGGTTTTTCATCACCACCATTCAAGTCTCTAAGGTAATATAACTGACTTAACACTAGTGATGATCAGCAGTTATATGACCTTTGTAGTTTCAAGTATCAGAGCATGCCTTGAACTGGGTCTTACCACTGTAGCATTACACATGAAGAAGAGTGGGAAAGAGTAAATGGCTGACCAAAGTTGTGTACTAAACCAGAAGCTGAATAGAATTAAATTTTGCCTACATAATCTTAGTCCACTGAGTTGCTCAATCTCTCTACAGCTGTAAATGTTTAGGAATCATATGCTGGAAATTGCTTCTCAAGACTTTACCTCCTAGATTAAATATTCATTTTTGCTTGTAACAAAATGTTTACTGCTGCTCTTTCCAGTCTGTAGACTATAAGGATGGACAAACTGATGGCCAGTTGCAGTTCAGATACAGCTCAGTCAGTTTAAATTGTGCCCAGAGCTGAGCAGGATGCAATTTGGATGTCTGTTTGACAAGGCTGTTGTGGTTACAGCCAGTTTTTGGGCTGCCTCTTTAGCTACTCCTTTCTCAGTTTATCGAAGCTGATGGCATCTCCTCCACCTCTACCTTCAGGCAGTCCTAGTGCATGGTGCAGCCCATACAGCCCAGAAATGGGGAGCCTTCTCAGCTCATTATCCTCTTCTAGCACTCTGGAAAAGGGCTGGTTTGTCTTCAGGGAACAGCAGCCAAGCTGGGCACAGACCTGTCCTCTTATCAACCCCTGACAAGTCCAAGCTAGATTTATGAAACCATGTCAAGGGCTAGCTGGTAGCAAAGAACCTTGGCAGGGCTATTAACTTCAGGACTGTCTAGAAAGCTTGCCAAACTCCGTTACATCCCAAATCTTTTTAAAAGACACTAAGGAATCAATTCCTTAGCTACATACAATAACTCTAAAACAGGAGGGCAGACAAGACTTGGTTAAACTCTCAGGACTGTAAGAACCTCATGAAAATAGACCACAGGACTCGCAACACACATATCTGGGAGTGATAGGAGCTTTCAGAAAGTCTCTGGCCATGACTCTGTAACCCCTCTCTCAGCTGAGCAGGGCTTACTCAAGGAAATAATTGCTTCCAAATCAATAGGAAGGCTGGTGTGAATAGCAGCTTTCAGCTCTTGATGCTATGATCTGCTCACATAATTTTACATTGTACTGTGGGACTTCTTATGCCCCAGCACAGTGAGAGTTGGACATAAGTAGTGCCGGGGAATCACATTTGCTGCACACCAGAAGAAAGTTTCTTCCTGCAGGACCCCCAACTTGCCTCACACCCCAGCACGGGGAGAAGGACCGGGCACTTTGCAGAGAGATGTCAGAAATGGTTTGTGTTGTGCTCAGACACGCACAGCCTCAGTGCGTGGTGCAGGGACCAAATCGTTATTCTCATCTACAGTGTTTCTCTTACATAGGCTCAGATCAATACGCATTGTTTCCAATATGACCTTCATGGTGAATACTGCAGCATGGAGAACACATGATAGCTCTTACATCAATAAAAAAATGTTTAAATAGCAGCTTTTAGCTGTAGTCATCAGTTTATATCATGGGGTTTTTCCTGAGGCTATTTGTGTTGTTATTTCATCCAATCTTCCTTATTAGCCACATGGCAACTTCCTACTTAGTTTGTGAAGTTTCTTAAAATACCTCCTCTAAGTGATGAAAACAGAGCTGACGATGTGTTTATCTTCTAGTCTTTTAATGTGATGTGCTCTCTTCTAAACTGAAACAGATTAAATTTTTGCTTCTGTCTCTGGTTATTTTTTTGTCTTTTTCCCCCAGTCTCCGCTCCTCCTTTTTTTACCCACAGTTTGACCCATGTAGCACATTGTTCAAAAGTGACATCTGACTTGAGTTCTGAATCCGTATTATTCAAGTAACTTTGCTGCTCCCATTAAGTAAAATTATTTTGTTCCAGAGCTCTTGCCTAGATAAAATAAAAGATGAAATAATTTATCACTGAGTTAGGATAAAGATAAGGCCCATGATACTTAAGGAGGAGAATTATTAAAATGTCATGTACACCCAGCTGTTTATTATTTTGACAGTCTTGCAGCATTCTTCTCTATTAACACAGAATGATACATTATTTACAAAAAGACCTCAACCAGTGACATTAATGAGAGTTACTGAACACAAAAGATGTGCATAAATTGGACTGTTCTTGAACCTGGACAGAAGAACATGAAGTTCGTCTTCTACTTTTGCAGAACAAAATCTGCTGGTGTGTTGTCTTTGACAGACAGTGGCTTTGCAGTGACCCTGTGACATCAACAACCCCATTCTCTAATCTTTGCAAGACCTGCTTTTGCAGCATTATGGAAGCCCCTACCTGCTTTTGGCTTCCCTGGGAGTGACGACAAAGTCTTTCTTTGTCCCACCACCGCCACAGTCACCAACGCAGTGCGGTGGCCTTGCCTCTCCTCAGAAGGAAGAACCTGTTACTGACACACATTTTGTTTTGAAGCAGAAAACTATTTCTGGATGCCACAGGGCTGACTCACCAGCCTGAGTTCAAATCCCCAACCACAGGATTCAGTTCCTTTTGTTTCGTTGCTTCAGTTTTATTTCTTCAGAATAAAAGAAGAAGCTTCTGAGCACATGCTGAAACATATTCTCAATGTCTTTCCCTTCTGTGCTGAGCACAGGCTTGGCAGAAACCCTGTTCTATGCCTATCTGCTTTTGGAGTTTAGAGAAGACGTCATTTTTTTTATTCCTTCATCCAGGATCACATTTCAACACAAATATCCAATAGTCATAAATAAGGGGGGTTCTTCACCCATCCAAGTTTGGTGTTCCTTGCTGACACAAAGCTCACATGACCTACAAGCTGTAGGTCACCTCATATTGTCTTGCACACAGGCCTTGGCAATCACTTGTCAATGAGCAGCTGGAAGCTTTAATTTCATCACTGTGAGGGATTCTCTTAGCAGAACTCGATCTTATGGAGCTATTATTTGAGACCTATTTGTAAAGCACTTTTAAAGGGGTCTGGCTAGCAAACAAAGCTACAGGCCTGCTGGGTCACCAATTCCAGTCCCCTTCTCTCATGGGCAATCATGTCTTGTTATTTTTTAAATTATCAGAGATCTAAATTTAAATTAATCTTTTGTTGCCCAAGAGAAGTAGAGGCATTTGAGAGATCTTTAAATCTTTTCCTGAGTTCCAGCCTAAATTTTAATTACAGGCAATTTGTACCCATCTGTTTCTGTGCCAAGTATGTTCTTCATCCTAAATAGCTTGTCTCCCTCCTCAGCACTCACCCCTCAGTGTATTTATAGTCAACTCTCACAACTATCCCCAGCCTTTATTTTGCTGGGCTAGACAAGTGTTCTGTTTTAGCTTCTTTATTTTATTTTGATCATTGCTGTTGCTCTACGTCTATTCATCCATTCATCAAGTGGCCTACCTCGCCTGGACCTCAGACTGTCTGACACAGGGCTGCAGGCAACTCGAGAGAAGTTTCACCTTGGCCTTAATATTGTGTTAAAAACATTTCTTCAGCAAGAATATTCCATTCAGGTTGGCTTTTGTCTTGTTGACAGGGACATCACATTGGCAGCCTAATAGTCTCCCTGTAAGTGATTAAAAGAGCCGTGTCTGCCTCCTCTCCTGGCATGTGCCCACAACGAGAGTGAATGCACATCAGGGGACGTGCTTCATCAGACTGGTGCTTGCATTCCCTCTCTTTAAAATGCTGGAGGAGTTAGGCATCAAGGTTCATGTCAGGTAACATGGCAATCAGTCATGGCAAGACGTATGGTCCAGAGGGATGTGCTTGCACAGAGTAGGGATATGCCTCCAAAATGCAGGTTAGCACCGGGGCACCCAGGAACATCAAAATGTGAAGAGTTGTTTACCAAATCTGAGGAATAATCAGAGGTAGCATACATCAAGTTAGCTTCAGACAGACTAATAGGAAATCAGATACCAAAAACCCTTTGGAGGGAGCAGGTTCAGGTTAGAAATGAACCCAGGTTTTTCTCTAGTGGGGGATGAGAAAGAAAACTTAGTTTTAGCTGGTCAATAGATATGTTATTTAAGTTGCATTGATTAGGATCAGACATTATTAAATTGTGTGCAGTTACTCTATTTAGATAGGACAATTTCCTGTTAGTGGCAGTAATATTAGAAGAACAGTATAACTTTCCTGTTGATCAGTATGTGTGCAGAAGTCATTATTTCCTTGCACCTTTCTCACTGCAGCTGAGCTGCTGCACAGCAGGAAGGACAATTCCCTGGGCTGAGAGGGCAGCAGCACACGAGGATGTAATTGTGCAGCACAGTGTAGTTACACGTCCATGTATGAGAAAAGTGTTCTCTTGTTCCAGCCCTCTGTTCCCTGAATTGACTCTGTGTCTTACATTGCACAGTCATTTGCTTTAATCTTTGTTTAAAGTATTGAAATAAGGCTTACAAAGAGAAGACCGACAGATTCTGAAGGATAGGGGACTATTTTTCATCTGTGCTCATATTCAGCTGAAAACTACAATTTTACTCTTAAAGTTTCTATTCCAAGACTCTATTTCAACCAGCATTTCCCCCAACTGCCCAGAGATGCAGTAATTATTCTTACCTTGTTTCAAATTTTTTTCAAAAATTTAGTTCAACAAACTGATGAATAACCTGGGATTTACTGACCTCTAATGGTTAAATCAAGATCTTCCACCTTTGTTTAAATGCCACTGAAATGAGAAAGTGTATTCAGAATCTGCAGGTTTTTTGAGCCAAAACACTCCATCTTCAAAAACATGTCTCCTCCTTTTGATGGTAGAGAATAATTTACTATTTTAACTGGGACAAGTAATTTTTTTTGGCTTATGTGAGTATGTTATCAGTCACTTTCTCATTTCATGTAATTAGAATAGTAAGGGGAACACAAGAAGCCGGGGTGCTTGGTTAGTGGTTTTTAAACAGCTCTGCATGCCCTGCTAATGCAAAGGATTCAATCCCCTCAGCAATTTTAAACTGTTTACCTATGAACAAATGAGATTTACTTATAAGCACATTACCTGGACCATTTCACAAAAACATATGGAAAAAATGTGGAAAATCAGGACTGGAAGATGTGAGTATTGCACCACGAGCAGGATTTATGAGGACTCTGAGTTATTCTGACCTCTGGTGACCAAAGATGTAAAACTAAATCCCAGGGAGTTCGGTACTGTGCCTTGTCAGACCCTGTGTCCTGCCAACCCCAGCTGCAGACAAAGAAGGCGGCTAGAGGAAGACTGCAGGCATTTTAACCTGCTTGGATTTAAAAAGATTAAAAATAAGTCTTGGTATCATTATAGTATCTAGCTAGCTGTGAGTTTTTGAGTGCAAGGTGCCTTTTCCCTATCAAGGACAAGCAAAGGGCAGTTCTGCTCTTGTATACAGCTTCTACTCTCTGCTAAAAAACAGCTTGATAGGACCACCATTCATCTTCTGTCTAATTCCCCTTAGCCCAAAGAATCAGAATTTATAATTTCTGTTTATGGCCATGGCTCATAAGATATTATCCTGTTGCCAAGGAAGCAGGCAGAAAAGATAACAAAATAGATGGACAAATATTATTGAAAATGGCATAAAAAACTGCACCATAGCTGAATGCTGCCTGATGTGCACCATAATTTTTCAAGAAAAGCGTTGGGTTTCCTCTTGAAAGGTTAACTGCGTAGTCAGAATGAGCCAATCAATCACAGATTATCCTCAACTATCAATATGCTTCTGCTGCTTTTGTGACAAAGTCCTTCAAAGTATTAACAACGTTCTCTTTTTCCATGTTTTCTATGTAATAGAAATATGGGTGCATCCTTTCTATGTGATATACTGAGCATGATGCTGTATGGTGTGGAACATCCCTTTGGTCAGCTGTCTTAGGTTACAATGTAAGATGTAGCCAAAAGCATGTATTCTATTCTCATCTTCACAAGCTGTTAAAGCAGGTGGGGCAATGTTTGTTATCTCCTACCATGACTCATCCCTGATAACTCCCTCTGAGAGCTATCTCTGTTTAATGGGCAATCAAGGACCCACCCCATGACTCACAGAATTACATCAGCCCATTGTGAGATGCTCCGCCCAGAGGGGAGGAGACAGGCATTCCCACCTGGATATAATCTGGGCTTTGGAACAGCACAAAGAGTTCTTACCTGTGGGATTCCCAGAGGGCAGGAGTTACCACTGGACCTTCAGGTGAAGACCAGACCCTTTTCTCCAGGACCACTTTAACAGGACCACTTCATCTGGACTGCTGCCACCACCCTGACTAACAGGGTGTCCAGTTGTATCCTGACTGTGTTGGTGTTCTTGTACTATTGCATTTATTTTAATTTTCCTATTAAATTATAATTCTGACCTGTGATCTCCCACTGGTTTGTTTTCAATTTTGTACATTAGCATCCACTACCAACTCCTTGCGCTACCCCAGACTCCTCTCTGGTGGGATGGGTTAGAGATAGAGTGGCAAAGCCTGTGATCATATGTATTAAAATCCCTGCTTTTATTAAGCTATCATTTATTGTACCTCCAAGTTATAAGTTATTTTATTTACAACTGTTTTCTAGAACCAGCAATATGTTGTTAACCTTGTAGTTCTGGAGATCTTGTGTAGCCTCACAGAAAGGGGAGGAGTGAAACATCACAGATCTTGAATTTTGCCCATGTCTGAGCATCAGATTTTCACAGAAGGGTGAAAACATCCACAGTGCGACATCCACAATGGTGTGTGATATTGGCAACAGTGAAAGGCCTGTCTTCATGTCCACATGCCATGTGGGGAAAAACTGAATGTCATTTTGGTATTTGTGATGGCTGGGGTAGAGTTAACTTTATACTGTAGCTACTATAGGGCTACGTTTTGGATTTGTGCTGAAAAATGGGTTGATAATATGGAAGGGTTTTTGTTACTGCTGAGCACTGCTTGCACAGCATCAAGGCCTTTTATGCTTCTCATACCACCCCACCAGTGAGGACACTGAGAGGACACAGCTGGCCAGCTTACCCCAACTGACCAAAGGATATTCCATACCATATGGAATAAGGTTTTATTTAGCAATAAAACCTGGCAGAAGAGGAAGGAAAGGGGACAGGTTTGGAGTGATGGCATTTATTTTCCCAAGCAGCTGTCAAATGAGATGGAGTCCTGCCTTCCTGGAGTTGGCTGAACACCTGCCTGCCCATGGGAAGAGGATGAACTAATTCTTTGTTTTGCTTTGTTTGCGTGTGTGGCATTTGCTTTACCTGTTAAACTGTCTTTATCTCAACCCAACAGTTTTCTCACTTTTACTCTTCTGGTTCTCTCCCCATTCCAGTATGGGGAGGTGAGAAGCTGTCAGTACTTGGTTGTCAGCCAGAGTTAAACCGTGACAATAGCTGCAATGGATTCTCAAGATCCAGATGGGTCACTGCCTGTTTAAACTGTGCTAAAGCAGTGCCTGGTGGAAAACGGTGCTACCACAGGGAGTGCCATCAGCTCAGACAACAGTCAAGGTCTCTGAAGATTAAGGAGAGAGAGGTTTCCTTGTCTGGCAAGACTGTAGCTGATTGTCTTGACTTTTCTTACTTGTCATCAGCAGGGTAGAAGTTTGTCTGTGATTTTGAAAAGTGCTCTTTGAAATGCTGAACAGAAAGAGCTTCTCCTGGGGTTGCCCATTTCAGTGCTTCATGCTTTTAGTATCAACAATTTTCTTTGTATGGTATTGTCAATGGGATATGACCAGAGTCACAGAAGTAAAGATTATGGAGGCATCAGCTGCCACCTATGCTCTGTTTCTCTCTTCTTTTAGTTGCTATTCTGGGAATGCAGTCCTGGATGGAGCAAAATGATAAGCTGATTGTAAAACGTGCAGCAGCATGAGTTTGCAAGAACAGCAAAACCAACTGTACTTCCTCATTCTGCTCTTTTCTCCTCAGTTTGGTCTCAGTCTTTTTCATGAGGAAAAGCAAAAGAAGATCAAAACCTGAAGAACAAGTACCAAAGTACAGAAACAATGTTTTTCTATAGCTCTTTGTACAGTCTTCTTCAACACTTCTAAAGAGCAACCAATTCTGGTCACCTGTAATCATGGTATCTTCACTAAGCCTCTGCATGCTGGGCACTGCCTGTCGCAGATTATCCACTGATAGTTACTGATTTAAAAGCAGAGTCTGAAGAATTCACCTTGTGTTCCAATGAGGATTCATTTTGTGCTCCTTGCTTTCAAACAAACGTGTACCTGAAGTGATACCTGGTAAAGTCAAAGAGTAGATTCATTATATCAGTCAAACAAAAAAATCAGGCCAGGTGGTCTCTTCTCCCATAATTCAATCATGTGTTAGTGCCTATGCCACCAAGAACAAAATGTTTGGGTTGTTTTACTTATGATTTTCAGATTTTTGATGTGTAGGTCCATTTCTAACAAGTGCCTTCTTTTACTGCCTACAAAACCACACAGTGCTGAGCTAGTTTCCCAAAAAAGAGCAGTAACCCTATAAAGAACTCCTTCAACATTTGCTATATGTAGCAGTAATGCTTATTTATAGTATTTCTGCTTTGCAATGTGTCTTAGATGCATCTTCAGTCAAAATACAACAGCTCCTCTTTTACCGGATTTGTACCATTAGTCCTGCTGTGTTTTCACTGCCATCAGGTTAAAAACTGATCTCACAGTTTGCTTCATTCACGTTTAACGTCCTGAGCCATGTTGGCAGAGCAGTCTCCACTAACCTGCTCTTTGGTTACATTCCTGAGGGCAGTGCATTAAGGCCTGAAGCAGCAGGGTGCTGTTTGCTTTGCCTCAGTTATTAACTCAGGTCATTTAGAGACAGGGGCATGTGGCAACCCTGGGAATTAAGTTACGAAAATTCACTCCTCAGTCTGTATCTTGGCATTTAAGAGAAAAGTAAAGGAATACTATTACCTGAAGGATAAGCACTGATAATTTTGTTTTGTAGTTATTGGTTCAGCACTCTGAGACCAGGCTGTGAAGGATATTACACAATGGAAATAGCTGGACTACCTCCCTTCAAGCATTGTCTGGTCTTATTTAAAATATTTTGAATTATAAAATTTGCACTGCTTCATTTGGGAGGCTGCATCACAGTCAAATGTATCTCTGGGCCTGGAGTTTCTGAGGTAGTCAGGCACATTTTCATATGTGAACTTTGCCCTGTGGCTCCAGCAATTTATCACTCACCTTGAAGGTCACTCACCTACAAATACTATACACTTCAGAGATGCAACAAAGCAAAAAAAACCAAAAAACCCACAAACAAACAAACAAACAAAAACCAACAAAAAAACCCCCCAAACAAAAACAAACAAACAAAAAAAACCAAACCAAAAAAACACCACCACCAAAAAATCAAAATCCCCAAAAAATGAAAAAACAAAAAAACCCCCACCAAAACTGATGGGAGGATTGTGTATAGGTTACAGATTATGGCAAGAGAAGTGGCTTTCCCTGGGTAGCTGCGGCTTGGTGGTGTAGAGAACTTCCACAGAGGATGAAATCATGTCTATGAAGTGCAATGCTTTAAAAATAGTTCTTTGTAAATTAATCCCTGCAGCCTCTTAATCCCTGTTGCTCTTTCCATTACTTTCAGGGTACTTACATCTTTCTTCTACTTAAGTGGTTAGGACAATAAGCAGCTTTTAAGGGCAATCTCAAGAGGGAAGAGCAGGAGGAGTCTATTCCCTGCTGACTGAAGCAATTACTCCAGACCACAATCTGAGATTCTGTTTGCTCTTCTTTAAGCAGCAAAACATTTTGGCCTGAGAATTGTCTGTGTAAAGAAAAAAGGAGAATTTACAAACAAAAATACCAAATAATGTTATTCCAAATATTGCTAAATCAGGATCACATAGTTATTAAGAAGTGGTGGGGAAAGTCTGGTTTTTCCTTTTGTCAAGTCAGATATGTGCCTTCCACTGTTTAACCATGGGGTCCCTACTATGTCTTGCCAAAATTACAATGTAAGAGCAATAGTTACTGTTATTGACAATAACTGTTTCATGATCTTTAAAAATCTCAGTGAAAAGGAATAGATGTAAGCAGAAAAGAACTGCTATGTCAGTTTCTTGTTGGGACCACTCTTGGATTTAGTTATAGCATCTCCAAATCAACTGTGAGCCTTATCTCAGTGTGTGTCATGGACAAATAAAGCAGTTTATAAATTAACAAAGAAATATCACTTAAAACATCATTCCTCTTGCTTGTTTTTATATAATTATTTTATAAACAGACAGAAATAAAAGATTATTACTAATCCATATGACAGAAATTATGTTTTTAGTTGGAAAGAAGCATTTCAGTAAATAGTCTGGAAACAGGCAAACTAGAACTCTTTAACTAAATGCCACTGTTTCTTTCTGTTCATCATAGTTTACACATAATTCTTCTCTGTAGCCCACTCCAACATTTTTTTAGCATTTTGCTTCAGTAATAATAATGATTTTGATGATTTGGAAGTCAAACAAGAACATGAAGATGAATCAGTGCGTTTTCCCCCATAATTCATCACAAGACTCCTTTGGGAGCAGGATTTTGGTGGAACAGCTTTCTATCAATATCATGGTAATGAGCTTTAATATTTAAATCCTGTTACAGGGCCTCTAAATGAACAATTATGAGTTGAGAGCTTTTCCTCATTATGTTATGCAGCCTTTTCCTCCTTCCCCTTCCTTCTTGTCCTCTTCCTGCTACTGTTTGCTTATTAGGCTCTGGGAGTGTTGCCTGGCAGGGGTAGCGAGCTGAAATGAGCCAGGTGCATTGGTGAACGTGACCACATTAGCAAGAAACAAAAGGTGTAGACAAGAAGTTAAATCATTGTAATGAGACCAAGTGAAGAGGCCTGTGAGCTACAGATCAGTGGAAGCAATGTGGGCCCACACTGGGAAGCGATCAATACACATCTGCTTGCTCTTCTGCTCATTCTAGTCATGTACCTTTGCTACTGACCACAACAGGATGCTGGAGTAGCTGGGACCTGTACATGTCTAATGTTCTGCTCCTATGACATGACTGAGCAAGGGAGTGCTCAAGGGGGCAGCAAGTTTCACTTGGTGTGGTTTAACCCACTTTCTAAACCCACTTACTTCAACACCATTAGCTTTTGGTTTTAAAGCAGCCCAGACGCTTTCAGTGTCCATGTAAAAAAGAATCTTCAGCTGTTGAAAAAATCTCTCTGACTCACCCAAATCTGCAAAGACAGCCTCTTACTGTAAGGAATCATCAAGAAAGGAAAAGCAGCACCCTAGGAAATTTCTCCATGTTCTCTTTGAATTTGACCAGTAATTGCTCAAATATCAAGAATTCATTCCTCAGTTTATGCTTCATAAATTGATAAAATAATTAGTTATTTGGCAATGTTCACACATTTATCAGCATACACTGAGAGGTCCTTTTGCGTTAGTTGCATTTCCATCTCCCCAGCTGTAAAATGCAGAGATATCTAATTGATTGGTGAATCAGATGTTCCCAACCTCAGGGCTATTGTTGTACTTACTGCAGTGCATTATTTAAATCAATATTTGGATAATATCAAGAGTAAATGGGAACTACGGGAAATAAGATCTCAGACATATACAACATATATCAATCAATAAAACATCCATTCCACCAGAAAGCAGTGTTTGACATACCTGCAGTTCCACAGAAAGGCTGGTGCAGCATTTGGCAAGACCAGTCACTGGAAAATGTGTAAAAAAGCCCCTGTGAATGAGTTAGTTACAGTATGTCTTCTGAAATAGTTACCATTTTTCTAAATTCCAAGCAGCCAGCTGGTGTTTAATTGCAATAGATTGATAATTCTTAAACTTTCAAGAGCTTTCAGTGATCAGTAACTTATTTTGATAAATTTTAGTGTAATAAGAAAATACTTTGAGCTTAAAGGATCAGGCTTTGACATTAGGGAGCCTATAATTCTCTCTCGTAAAGATAGTGCCAGTAACAGAAATCTAAGGAAGACAAGCCTTAGACAGAAAGGTAATTCATAAACAGCTCATGCTGGATAGATTTCTTGTTGGGTGGTAGTGGGCAGGATGCGATCAGTAAGTCATTTACATGTGCTGTTTGTGAGATACATAAAGACTACAGGGAGTGGAGAGTTATTGTACAGCTATCCAGAGTCATGGTTCACAGAGTCATGTGTTCATGGGCACGTTTGGATTGGGGTTTGAGTGAGCATGTGACATAAACATTAGGGATCATTGTGATTTCAGCTGTGCCTGGAAAATGCTATGGATGAAGAGTAGCTCTCTTAGTTTATTGGGAAGATCTTTGTTTGGAAAGCCAGCCCCCAACAGTGTTTTTGAAGAACAACCCTGGAAACTCGTGGCTCTGGTTTTTGCTCCAGTTGTGGGATGGCTGCCACTGCTGCTGCTGAGGCCCATCATGGTGTGAGGCCTTGCTCCCGGTAGAATGCTGGCCCAAGCTCCGCCACAGGGGAGAGAAGGAGCTGCTTAATTTTCCTTGGAGCTTTCTCTCCCCTCAGCATGCCCTGCTTTCTCGGTCAGCTGTGCGGAAGGCGGTTGATGGCAGCTGTCACCTGCCTCCTACCCCTCACAAGCTCCATGCCTGAAAAGCCACCAACCCGCTGCCTGTCACAGGCAAGTCAGGTGGCAACTGGCATTTCCAAAATCCTGGATTATTTTATCCCACAGGATAAATATGTTTTTAAAAAATATTTTACCCCAGAGCATGAAATATATTTCAGAAGCCCAAGAGCTTTGCAGTAGTAGCACATGTCCACAGTGTGGTGCCAGTGTAATGACAAGCAGGGCCTTCTGGAGGCAACTGAGGCAGTTTCTGAGGAAACACAGTGTCTCTTGCTTTATTGTGGGATTTGTTTGGTTTGATTTGGTTTGGGTTTGGATTGGGGTTTTTTTGTGGGGTTTTTGGGGTTTTTTTCCTTTTAAGCACTGAGGCAAACACAAGTCTTCTTCATAGTGTCCAAATACTGACACAGATCCAGGTGTTCTTTCAGGGCCACTTGTCTTTGTTCTTCCAGCATTATTTGGCCCCAAACCAACCACCTCAACTGGGTAGCAGTCCTGTAGCAGGGTCAGCATCAGTGCTGAGGTTGAGTCCCAGAAACATCCACGATGATGGATATGTGGGCCTTCCCCAGCACCATCACCACTTCTCAGGACTCCTGCTCCTACCTGTGTCTGCAGGAGACCCAGAGAGAATAGGGTGTGAGTTTTCAGACTCCTCCTGGTGGCAAAATGGGGTTTTAAATGCTTTCACCACAAGATTCATCTTTCTGTGTGAAACCACAATTTTGTCCTGAAACAAAGTCTATTTGTTTTCATTTATATGGACCCCATGGGGTAGACAGGCAGGTAATCTAAACTCAGATAAAACTCAGCTCGATTCCTAAACTCATGTTTGAGGAACATCCTACGTGTTACCTAAGGATGCTTCAGCCTCAGATCTAAAGGGGAAAGCAGGTGCCGAGGTGCCTGGGAGCCCCAGAACCTCTTAATTTTTTGCTAAAGAAAATTGTCCCTACTGGTACAGAAAACCGTCTGCAGAGCCTAAATCGTGACAATGGATTCTAGACGGACTGACATAGCCAGCTGAAGTATTCTGCAAGAAACAGGCAGCTGTGTTGAGGACTAGAACAAATTACAAATAAATTCATTACTGGTATTTCTAGTTCAGTATGTCTTCAAATCTGAATGAGTGTTTCTGGAGGCTCCTTGGCAGTGAGTTACACAGACAAAGAGAGTTAAACCTTTGACAGTGAGTTTAACAGACATAGAGGACAGAGTGCCAGCTTGTTCTTCCAGAGCTAATATAACACTCTGTAGACAGTATCTTAATGATAATAAATGTTATTTGTCTTTAGGAGCTTATTGCCTTTGTAACCAGCAAAGGCTGACTTACGCTTCTGTCTCCCAGACGTTCTGTGTTAATCATTGCCTACAAGACAGACTGTAACAGTTGTAGCGGGGGCGTTCCTACCCAAGGGTTACGTAGCTTTGGGTCAGCACCAGTACGAACCATAATGGTCTCCGCCTCACACAAAAATGCACACTTGAACAGTTCATTTGTTATTATTGCAGGTGTCAGTTGCACTAGACTCTTGTCTGCTTGGCCCCAAAATATCTAGTGTATGGCATTTCTCTTTTAAATATAATGTAAGAATCTATAAAATTCTCATGATTTTTAATGTGTGTAACCCAGAGGGATGATAACCCCTCAGTACAGTGTGAAGAATGAATGCTTTGTGACATAGATGGAAGCACATTTCTAAATCAAAGAGCTGTCTATAAAAATTAAAAATTGGAAGGTAATGAGGAATTCATGCAAGCTGTAACATAATAAAGCATGTCCACAGTAATACATCATCACTTGGAAACATCTATTGTATGGCTATTTATATTTTTGTTACTGGGGTAGCTGCATGAAGGTTTTCTGTAGGTTTAATAAATGTCTGAGAGTTTAAAGTCTGACAGAAATGATTCTATATCATTTGTATCAACTCAACTCTGATCACACATTTGAGATCAAGGCCCTTAAATATGTGAAGAATATAGGCAGAATATTGCAACATTGTCTAAGTTCTGAAGGCACATGGCAAAAACAGAAATGTGCATGCAGCCTTAATAAAATGTGTGGATGGATGTTGAAAAGGAATAATTTACCGATAAAGAGGTGTGCATAACATGAAGGAATCTCAGTGCAGAAAGAACTTTTCAGAAGAACTGAAACATTTGTAGGAGAATTCTGATAGAAATTAAAATTCTGTCTGTAAATAAAAGCTGAAAGCTATAAGCATATGAGAAACAGGGGACTCAAATTAATGCTTGTGACAATTTAAAGAGATCTCATCAATAGCCAATCTAAATTGTCATTTTTCTTCATCTGAAAACACTATGAATCCTCTTTTAGGGCTGATGGGAAGGTGTCTTGTACTGTTATGGCAACCAAGCAGGGGTATTTTTAGCTTGTCTTCTGCTTGTTGGAAATGTAAAGCCAGTTCTCAGAGCCACTGCATGTTAGGATGCTCATGTGAGCTTTGTGGTGTAGTTCCAAAGCACACAGCAATCCCCCCAGCTAACTAGCAGGGGTGATTGGGAAACAGCTGCAGTACTGCCAGCTGCACCACTTTACCACTGTGTTTTTAACATGGAGTGTGTTGTTGCCATCCATGGCTGATTTTCTTTGCCAGATGTTCAGGACGCCTGTGATTTCAAGCACCTCAATTTTCCTTTCTTAAATGAAGATTCAAGCTCTTATGATGACAGTGAAAATCCTGTCTCACAACTGAATAGCTCATACAGCTGAATAGAAAGTGAGGCTCATTTCCAAAAACTGTATTTTCATGTTTTCTGTTAGAAAGTGTAGAAAAGGAAACATATGGTTTGAAGGGAAAAGAAAAAAATTCAGTTGACTGCTAGTGTAAGAGTGTTTTTGGAGGGAGGTTCATTACATTATCATATTGCAAAATGGTTCTTTTTCAAGTTGCATATGGTGGAAGGGATAATGTGATGTATAAAGTTAAGGTTTAATTTCATTTCAATGAAATAAAACCATAAAAATATCCTAATTAAGCTCTTTTTTTTTAAATCTAAAAAGCCCTTGGCTTCCTGGACTGGGTGACAATTACAAACATGAGGTAAATATAGATTATTTTATACCTGTAAATTAGAATGTCCACATTTTTCTGTTTTGGCCATATGCCTTTTAATAACTAGGGTTTGTGTCTTGCTTATAGAATTATCTGCATAATGGTGAAAGTCAGTGATCTTTTGTAAATCATGCAGGACAAATAAATTTCTCCATAATAGACTTCACAGGAAACACGACTTTGCTATTATATTTTAAACTATCAAGCATTTTCATGCTACCTGAAAAATTACAATAAATTGAACTGATATGGGTAATATTTAATCTGCTTATTAACTCATGGTACATTTTGTTCAAAGGTTTTACATTCCCATTTTTATTGAAGATTGGGTGATGAATAATATGAAGAGTTGAGAACATTTTCTTTTCAGTTGGAAGGTTTGTAATATTCTATTTGATATGTTTTGTTATTTGTGGGCCACTTCTACGAAGTGTGATAATCACTGCAGTTCTGGCAACACTGGAGTCCATTGAGCTTTACTATATTGATAAACTTCACATGTCTCTGCATACACACCTGCATCCTGCACTCACACCACACACACATGTGCCCAAGAACATACCAGAGAATGAAAACCACTGCTACATCTTTTAATTCTGCTGCTGAACAATGTCACGAAGTTCTGCTGTAAACATTCAGAGACACTCCAGTCCACAGTCACACCAACAGGCAAGGGGACCAGGAAAACAGCAGTCAGCTAGGAGAGCATCCACAGCCTGATTTCAGAGACCATGAATAAAATCAGTCATGATGACTCACAAGCTGTAGGAAAGGACATTATGTGCTGCATGCTAGAAGGTGCAGAGATGCCTTGCTCTTACTTTTGCAAAACATGAAAACTGTCATCCAGAGTTGCCAAATGCTGTCCTATATGTGTCAGCACTTCTGCACCCCACAAGAAACATTTTTACAGTGGTCAAAAGGAATGCACATGAAAATGGAAAATGGTTTTCTTCTCCAGCAGGAAAATAAACTGAAGTAGACTTGCTTACTTGACAGGAGGGATAGGTAAATAATTCGGAGTTTGAGAGAGAACAACTTTTGCAAAGAAAATGAGAAGTTTTCTGAGAACTCCAAGTAAAAGCTGTTGACTGAGAGTCTTGAAAAGCAAATGATTTGTAGGTTAAAAAGGACAAAAATACAGAATTGGCTACCGGTGGCAATGACTGTACTGTGTGATGTGAGAATATCTCCCAGCTCCCACGTGTGGGTACTCAACCTGGCCATGTCCTAATGGCTCCCTGGGGAAATGAGCATCACCCTTTCTCACTCACTCACATTTCTTTTAGAAACTGATGAAGAAGAAAATCTGGTTGCATAAGAAATTGAGATGATCAGACCAAGAGAAGATGCTGTGGATTTGTTGTACCATTATTAACAGGTAGATTTGAAAACATCATATATCCCAAACTTTTTTAATACTCTGCACAGTAAACAGCATTATGTAGTTCTGTATCAAAAAAAATGTTCCTTGGAGAGGGAACTTTGAATTTATCCAGATATGACAGAGCAGTAATCTGTTTACAAATTCAAGTCCTATTTCTGTTTGAATGCCAGAGGGACTAACTTGAACAGCTGCAGGAATTTCCTACTCATAGACTATATTGTTGATCCACAGGTACGTAAGTGCAGCTTAGACGACTGATGCATAGATTGAACTTGAGTTAAAAAACCTTTGCACTGTCAAAAATGCAAAACATGAAAGAAACTGCTACAAATAGTGTTAGGCTTTTCTCAGTGTACCACCACCCTTATTTTATGTTCCAAATTAAAGATCCTAATGATGCCTTAGGTTTTAACTCTTATAATTTTCAAATTCTGTACTGCTTAGTGTGTAACTCTGAAGTTTCTTGTAGCCTGTTAGCTGCTGCTCTCTCATGCTAAGATAGACATAACAAAGCCTCTCCAGGCTTGCTCTCCAAGGACACCCAGACTGTCCTAGGCCCAAAACGTGTAAACTGACATCTTGGAGAGGGGGGCATGCTTGGGGAAATTACATCATTAACTGAAGCTTTAATTGGAGAATTAACCCTGATATGCAAACGGACCAAACCTATAAGAGTGTGAAGAACTCGTGACCCAGCGTCCATCTTGGGGTTCCTTTCTGGATGTAGCCTCTGGCTCCCCAGGGTGCACCTTTGAAGGCCTTTCAAATAAACACCTGCCTTTATTCCCTTACTCCTGTCTAGTCTCTGTTTCTAGGTATCCACTTCAGGCATCACTAAAGCATTGAGTTACAATATTTACCACTACATGAAGCATTGCTTTGGGTGAAGAAATAAGAACAACATGACCATCTTATTTATTTGTTTTGCTATGAGGCCAAATCACAACAAAATAATAAGAAGAAAAAATCCTGGTAATTTCAGGGGAAAGAGTATCTGTTCAGTTTTGTTAACACATCTAGGAACAGAGTTCTGGAGTATAATTCCCATGATTCTCTGTGATTCTGTGATTCCCACAGTGTACAATTTTAGATACTATAGGCTATTTTGAGTTGACTGCCTCTTGATGGAAAAAGAAGAATTCAATATTTGTTAAGAAGATAAAAAATATGAAAGTGATGATTTCTTTTCATTTTTGCAGTGTTTCTTTGAATAATGCCAATCTGTCTTGTATTAAAAACTTAAACCTGGTGAAGAAACTTGTTATTGCGACATTACACAACCATATGTTTTGTAAACAAAACCAAGAAATACAGTATTAAACCAAGAAATTTGCGTCCTTCCTAGTTAACTTTGGGGTTTCTGAGCTTAGCCATGCTTCTCATGGGACCCTTTTTTTCCCCATGTAATTGGCATTTTGAATGGAAACCTATTTTCCCACTTCACCACAGTGTGGGAAAACAAGACAGAAGAAGATGTGTAAGTATACAGTCACAGAAAAGCAGTCTAGGAATTTGGATCAGCACAGTTTATGGTTGTAGACTGTTTAAAATCTACAACCAATGGCATTTTTAAGAGAAAATGTAAAAATACTCTTTTCAGAGAACAAGATTTTGCATCTCTACCAGCTGGATACAGCTTGAAGATACATATTTCCTGAAGAAAAAGGAAAATGCAGGGCCTTCTGTCAGGAAGAAAGTGCATTTCCATGGCTGTGAGAGCAGGGTAAATTGACAGTGTTGAATTGCTAAGACATTTTCAGATTCTTTGAGAGTAAGTAAGTTAGGTAAGTTAGAACAAATTACAAGCTCTATTAACATGAGAATGGAGAGGAACATAGAGCAACTCTTTCAGGGCTCAGTTTCCAAGGACAAAAGATCTGGGAAAGTCACGCCAAGGAGTTCACAGCGCTGCACAGACATTGCTCCTTCCACACCTTTCTAATCTGGGCCACCCAATGTGCTGGGGATATCAGCCTCAGATTCTAGGCTTCGTTCATTTTATGCTTAGGGTTCCTTGGACCACAAAGCCTACAGCTCCAGGGACACTAAGGTTGGGAAAGTCGTGCTGAGGAAAGCATGTACCAACATCGCTCCTTTCACCCTTTTTAAACCTGGGCCATTCATGATCCTGGGGAGCACATCCTCAGCCCCTGCTGTTGGGGTTAGGGTTAGTGTTCAGAGAACCACAAATCTGACAGCTCCAGGGACTCTGGGCTTGCAAAAGTCATGCAAATGTGTGCATGGCCCTGCAGCCACCTTTCTAATCTGGGCCACCCATTGTGNCCTTTCTAATCTGGGCCACCCAATGTGCTGGGGATATCAGCCTCAGATTCTAGGCTTCGTTCATTTTATGCTTAGGGTTCCTTGGACCACAAAGCCTACAGCTCCAGGGACACTAAGGTTGGGAAAGTCGTGCTGAGGAAAGCATGTACCAACATCGCTCCTTTCACCCTTTTTAAACCTGGGCCATTCATGATCCTGGGGAGCACATCCTCAGCCCCTGCTGTTGGGGTTAGGGTTAGTGTTCAGAGAACCACAAATCTGACAGCTCCAGGGACTCTGGGCTTGCAAAAGTCATGCAAATGTGTGCATGGCCCTGCAGCCACCTTTCTAATCTGGGCCACCCATTGTGTTGGGGACCTCTGCCTCACCTCCTCGCAGCCACTAGGGTTAAGATAATGATTTGGGTTCAGAGAACTACAAAGTCTACAGCTTCAGGAACACTGGTTTAAATTTGAATTTGAGTGGCCTGTCACTAGCTCCTATCAATGCATGTTCCCTACTACAGACCAAAAGTTTTCTCCATGTAAGGGATATTTTATCTGCATCTGGATGTACAGCTCGTAACTCATGGCTCGAAATTTTCAGCACATCTCCAGATGCTCAGAATCACCTCATCTACTCTGCTCTGTCTCGGTGTTCAGACCCACCTCTTTAAGCTGATCATCTGAATCTGCAGACTGGCTCATATCTATGGTTGTCTATGATTTACTTCTGTCATCTCCAGTGGCTGGGCAAAAGCTGTGTTCCACAACATTTCCCTAAAGCAGCACATTTGTTTGCAACCAATCCTAGAAAGTGAATCAAACACCCAGGATCTTGGCAGGATAGTGCAGAAATCTGTTCCCCCTCCGTTCATGTTATGCACTTCTCAGAAACATACAACATGAGCCTGGCACTTTCCGGAGTAGTGCTGAAACCTGAGCCATCATTAAGCCATTTTCTGGGCAAAGTCTGTTCGCAATCAAATTAAAGGTCTCACCTCATCACTTCCTGGGAAGATCTAGAGTTCTGCAATCACTCCTTTGTACTGGGAGGTCTGAACCTGTGTGTAACGTTCCTCATGGGTGAGAAACACAGTGCTGGGTGTGGGGTCCACTACAGCCTTGAAGGTACTGGGTTAAACCTCTTAGGTTACCATACAGATAATAATGAGTGTGTGGTGATTCACAGTCTTCCATGGAGTATTTTGTCTACATTTAGCTAGTATTTGCCAAAATAGCATTAGAAAAATATGACAAAATCTTTTTTTTTTATACATAGCCTTTTCTATGAATTAAACTTATTTAGTAGTATGGTTCTCTGTCAATAGTACAGCATAGCAATAGGCCTAAAACATAAAATCAGAAAAGTTCTCTGTATGAGAAAATCAGCTCATCTAGTTCAGCAGACTCAATCTTATATCAAATATTACACCAATAATATAACAGTCTGATCATATTACGTTCAGGGGAATATATATGGTCATGAAAATCCCTGTAGTTAGTGAGGGGAGTGGAAACAGTTCTGAGAATGTGCACCTTACATCCAGTACTTCTGTACCTTCCTAGAAACTGTGGGATGCCTACAGCCTTGAGAGCCAAACAGCTGTGGAGTACCAAGAATGACTTGAAGGGGATTATCTGACACACTTCACCTACAAGGGGCTCCACTGCATCACATTTTGTAGTACTTGGGTAGGTGGCAGAATGTGAGGATGAATTCCAGATTCCAGATCAAAATAGAGTTTACAAGTCCTTGTAGCTAGTGAGGACTTCAGGGCAGGAGACTGGTTACTGTAGTAAATGGTAAAATAATTATTCTATTGCCAGTCATTCAGTGGGACTAAATCATAGATTTTATTTATGTGAAAAGTACTACTCATGCACTTTTTCTTGCTCCTTCCTAACATTCCCACTGACTAGAACAGATACAAATGCAGTCCTAAGCTCTAACTCTCCTGGAGTCTCAAACAGCAAATTTAACTCTTTCATTCTCCTTCATGGGAAAGAGGAAAGGTGCATGGCCTTTCCTTGAAACAGCTGATGATTTGCAGAGGTGTCTTCATGACAGCATGAAAGAAAACCAACTCATATGCCAAACTCATTTGCTTCTGCATAGGATTGGAACACTGATTTAATAGACTGTAAATTTATTTGTTGTTTTTTTTTTTCCCAAGGGAATAGAAATCAGTTTGTTTATAGAACAGATTAGCTGTCTGCTGAGAACCATGCTTATAGGTCAGAGATGAACTGTCCCTAGGGTGAAGAGTAGAGAGAGAGCTAATGGTAAGAGTTTGCAAAGTTCATGTTTGTGCTTCAGTCTTCTTCCTATTACCAGTCATGACCCAAGAAATCAGGGAGAGTCAGTTAATCTAATATTTGTCATAAAAGACAAATTCAGCTAAAAAACCCCAACCAAAACCAATAAACACAGTAGTGAGCTAAAAAGAGCAGGGCTTTTAGGTTTGCTTAGATCTTCAGCTTCAAAAGCAGATGAATTCCTCTTGAAGTCTCATACTGATTTGGATGGTTTTCCTCAAGGCTCTTCACTCATGTAAGGACCCTGAAAAGAATATTATCTCACAGCCTAAAGGCTGCTTCTGTTAACCAGGGACCATGTAAGCTCCACTTACCTCTGGAGTGAGTCACCAGCCACACAACCTGCTGTTGCAAAGCACTGGCATGTGGGATTTTTTCCCCTCTTTCACACCATGCAGATCTCCAGCCCTTAATCACTTGATTCACTCACAGTTGGTGCGCCAACAGCGCAGGTAATTCTTAGATCTTCACTGCTTCCCAGTGACTTGCTTCATGACAGCTGTATCCTGAGTCATTTGTTGGTGAGTGCCATCCCTGTTTTGCACAAAAGACCCAGTTTTACTGAGGAAAACCCAAAAAGCACATAACCATCTTGCTCCCACTAGCTCCTGCCTCAAATGTTTTGGTACTGCACCAGGACCCAACATCACAGTCGGCAGCAGAAGGCAGAAGATGGTCTCAGACTGGAACTAGGAGTGTCAGGTGCATCCCCAGACTGTGAGATCCTGCAGAGGCAGCAGATCAGCCCCTACCAATTCAGTTGCACAGCACTGCCCACCAGGGAGTTCTCAGCTCAGTGCTGTACAGCACCAAGAAATTGCACTGATTTCTGTAACACAACCTTAAAACACACACAAGAGACTGCTCATATCCACTTCACCCCAATATTTGGCACACCTGGCACAGGGGAGATCAGTGCCCTTTCAAGGCTACATCCTTCTACTGCTGCTCTTCCCTTTGCCCATACTGCTGTGGCAACAACATTCCCTCCTTCCCTTCCTTCTGCTTTCCATTTCCATGTCGCTAATTGCAGAAGGCAGGAGACAACCTGGCCATTGAGCTTTTCTTTCCTCCTGCACTACCTTTCTTACAGAAGGGAACGGATCTCTGAATCAAGCATTTAGCTATTAAATATTTAAATCTTTGTAAGTCTCAAGGTTGTATGTACACTTCCCATGTACACAACTGTCTATCTCTGAGCCTTCCCAGGGTGTCTGAGACTTCTCAGATGTTGCAAGACCAATGGGTCCCTGGTTTCTATTGCCACTCTACACTGCAAACAACATAAGGAGTATCTATTTATTCTTGTTAACAAAAGCAGCATGAGAGCATAAAGGTCTCCAAATTCAAGGTTTTACAGGGTTTTTGTACCAGCAGTGAAGTGACTTGCAGCCTGTTTCCCACTTACATCCCTCCCAGGCAAATATCTGTAGGCTGTAAATTTCTACCGTACCCCATGACCGATATATTTTAACTAAGAGATATTAATTCTTAATAGAAAAACTCCCTAAAAGTTCACACACATTCCTTTCCCAGTTTTTGACACATGCTATAAAAGTGCTTGCCTCATTCTTTATTTTGTCTTACCTTGGTCAAGTCATAAAGTAGACAGAGTGTTCTTTTAAAAAATGGGAAATCATTTGGGGTCATCTAAAAATTTCTACTGACTTTCAACTCTTGAGCACTTGTTTATCATTTACCATTTATATCTTCTTTTTGTGCATGCATTTTTTATTTCTAGCTATAAATATCCTTACAGCAGGGAGTAGAGGGGAGTTCTGTAGTGGATTATGACTTGCTTTCAGGGCATTTGTAATTTGTCAAACAGTGCTGATTCAACAGGGACTACCAGATTGCTATTTCAAAAGGAAACTCACTTTTGAAAAAAGGTAAGAAAATCTACCTTTAGATTTATGCATACAAAAACTGATTAAATTCAGCAATTTCTACCCCAGTGTTTACATCTTTAACTAAAGAGAAAAATGGAAGTGAAGAGACCACTGACTTTAATGATATTGCAAAGATATAGTATAAATGGGAGTCATAATTTGGCCTAGAGGCAGAAGGGTTGAGAGGTTTTAGAAAAACTATATTAAAATACTCTTTTCTCTATAACTGATGCACACTGAAAAGGTTATAAATGAGCCCCATCTAGAAGGAAACAGCCCCTATGCCTTGCACTGGCAGATCCTTATAATACTCTCTGAGATTAGGAGAACACACAGGAACTGAAAAACTCCTAACACTTTGAGGCGTGATGCTTACTGCATTGCTTGGTAAGAATGAAAAATTACATACTACATAGCCTGAAAGGTGCATAAGCCTCTTCTATAGTCCTTGAAGAGGAAAACACATTATTTGAATCTTTTTTGTTTTGAAATGTGCAGGATCAGGCTTTTAAAGCTCTGTCTCTTCACCTAAGGCATGCTGCAGTGAGCTACATGCAATGAGCTGTGCTAAGGCTGCTATCAAAGTTATGCAGCACTCCATCTCGTTTGTCAGTTTAAAAGAAACACCTGGGAATAAGGGTTTGACTGTAATCCAGCAGATTTTTAACAGAAGAATCGCCTTTAGTGTACTCATGAGAGGGAATTTTCACAGCAACCAAGAAAATTTAGGAAGGAGGAATCTCCAAATACACTGTCCCAGGTTTTCCCAGGAGCCCAAACATTAACTGTCATCAATTTGAAAAGAGAAGCTCTAAATATTTTACTGTAGTATAATAGTAGTAATACTAATACTACAACTGATAACAACTATTATCATTGTTGTTGTTGTTATACTGCAAAGAAATATTACAATGGCAAAAAAATCCATTCAGAAGTCATGCCATTTGCATTAGCAAGCATTTGATGATTTCTCAAACTTGGTCCATGCACAGAGGTTATTGAGAAAAAGGAGGATGCAGGACTGCATTCACAGGAGAGTTACTACAGCTTTGGCAAGACAATACTGTTACTTCTCACTTTCTCAGAGATCAGCAGCATCCTCAGGGCAATCCAGTACTGAAAGAAGGCAGGAACAGCCTGTCAGAGTCCAATACTCCTCGACCGGGTTCTTTTAGATATTCCACACATGGAAGGTGAAATGTTTATTGTCAAATGTACTTATTTAAAGACAGTTGATGTTACGGGGGATTTCTGATTTAGCAGAGTAATAGAAAATATATTGAATTCACAACACCACTGTAAGTTAGACTTAGCAAAATATACATAGCAACTGCAATAAACAGTTGAATTGTGTGACTCTCATTATCCATCTCTATAATATACTCACTGTCATGACACTGGGCATCCTCAGTTGTTGGAAAGGAACTTATGGGTTGAAGGCAGCTCAAGCCTGGTCTCTTCGAAACACTTTTGCTAGTTGCCTAGTTTTTATACTGCGTGTCAGGCTGAACCACATAATCACTGCCCCGCGCTCTCCTGGCTAACTCACGGAGACATTTACACTCTTCTAATGAATTCAGTGAGAAACATTTACACTACCAGTTGAGCCACTCAACTGTTCTTAGCTGTTTATGTAAAACAAAGGTCACCCTCCTTTGCCAAGGAGTCCTGTTGCAAAGAAGTTTTCTTTGCAACAGCTGTGGTCAGTCACATCCTACATTATTCCTTGAGCTTCATGATTACATCACCCTTGACCGTTTCCTCTGAGGCTTCTTCTCTTGTAGGGATTTATTGCTCAGTCACATGGCCCAAAATTTTCCTGCTCCATCTCTTCCTCATCCCCAGATTATTCCCTTTTCAGTAACTTTAATTCTGCAGTTGATGTAATTTAAAAGACTGCTTGCTAACATTTCCAGTTTGATTATACAACAGAGGAAGACTAAAATTTGGAGCTCTGGGACCAAGATGGTTCCAGCTTTCAGCAAAATTAGAACATATATAGCCAAAATCAAAATTTGGCTTGTGTCTCAGCTGGATTGAACTAAATTCAACACAGAACAGCTGCAGGTTACTGGAAAGGCTGATGACAATATGTCTTTGTTATTTCTGAAGTCTAAAATGGTTTTAATCCTATTTTTGCATAAGATTGGGTATGGTGCATCTGTGCTGTTTTGACATTAGTTATGCTTTCATTACCCTTAATATTCAGTGGCCCAGCACAAAATTCAGATACTGTTCCAAAGTCTTTTACACTTTATTTCAAATATTTCAGATTCCAGGTACCAAACTCAGTGGGATATAGTGTTCAGCCCCTTGAGGTGACACCTGTCAACTTGCTACACCTTCACATGTGACCTCTGCCCAGAGAGAGATCCTCCTGAAAGCAGAATTGCTACAACACTGAGTGCTCTGTTGTGCTTTTTCCTCCTGCATCTCCACAAGACCAGTTTGTAGTAAATTACTATATGCTAATTCACTGCGAGATCTTATGGAAGGGAAAGGTGATTTTAATTTACAAAATCTCTACACTGATTTTTACTTATTCACGTGTTTGCATGCGTATGCTCAGCAGCACTAGGATGTATGGCAGGGCTTGCAGTGAAGAGTTGATGCCGGTTTGCCTTCGTGCCCTTTGGAAGTGGGTGTTGTTCGAGATCTTTCGCATCAGTATGTCAGCTGGGCCATCATAATTCTTGCTTTACTTATCTGGTTATTTTATGGCTCCAGTCCTGTTCTTCATCTTCTTGTCAGCTTATCTTTAGTTCAGTCTGTTCCTCCTCTTGCTTTGAATGCAATAACACACGTAGGGTATTAATCTGACCTGTCCTTCTAAACTTCGTTCTGCTGTTTCATCTGCAACTTTCACACAAATATTTCAGTCCATAAGTAACCCATATAAATTGTCGTATTTCTGTTACAAATCTCTACAAATTGCACTAGTTTGTGTCCTATCTGGGACTGTGGCCAGCTGCCAGTTGCAGTCACCCCATCACCTCATGCCAATGTGACCTGGCAGATCCTGGCTGGTAGAGGGACCATGCAATACAGCTCTGCATGGCCATAAATTTCACTCCAAAAGCGAGATCCTCAGCAAACTTCCAGACACTCATCAGGAGGAAGCAAGGAGAATTTCTGTGATCCTTGAATGTCTTCTATAATCTCTTTTCTTTAGTCACCAGCTGATTTAATACAAAAGACTGTGTGAGATTGGTTTAGTTAGGGAATTGAACCCCCCGCTAAGCATAAGGTAAATAAAATGTCATACAGGATCCCACCTGGATTCAGATGGATGAGAAAAGCACTGAATTCAGTGATTAATTCCCAGCTGCAGCTGAGCGAAGGCTCATAAAAATGAATCATGTTGAAGCCAGTAAGTGAAATGCTGCATTTGGACATACACATGAACTCATTCAGCTCTTAGGCCAGAAAGAATAAATACAATAAAAAGTAACATGGCAAATAGCATTCTTTGAAAGATTCTTTAGAGCATCTTTAAAAGATTGCCCTGAGGCAATCAAACTGGAAATGGAGAAGTCCCTAAAGGGGACTTCTCTTAAAGAGAGAAGTCCCCTTAAACAGAAAAAATGCTTTTCCAACTTTGGAGACAGTTTTATCATGAGTGTCAGCGTTCAAGGCGTAAGAACCAATTTTCCTGCTGTCATCCCTGGAGCTACACAAGAGACTGGCCTGCTGGTTATGTATTTACCTACTGCATTGCTTCAGATGGCACTCATTCAAGCCCAGCTGGAAGAACCACTGAAAATTACACATGTATTGCATCCCTACAATTCTCTGTCAGGTTGTAAAAACTGAAGTTCTACTTTTGCCTGAGAGTGCACACCACAGAGGAAAGATAATTCTGTCCTTGAAGTGCCAGCATATTATAAAAAATAAACGTACCAACCTCTAGGGAAAAACATTTTGGACATAAAGAAGCCAGGAGTGCTCGGGCTGCCTCCTCAGATATAGCCTGCTGTGGGGAGAAACAGTGTGCTGGCCTTCTCTAGTCCTTGGGGTCACACAGAAGTGTCAGAGCTGGTGTTATTTCTGTCTCACACATTTCTTCTCCCACTATTAAAGTGACAGAATTGCAGCCATTTCCTTTTGTGACAGAGTGTGATTCCTTTTCCCATTGCTGCTGTTGCCTCACTATATGTAACAGGCCTGCCTGTCTTGTGAGCAAGCGTGCTTCTTTGTACAAATGCTTTCGCTGAAAAGTGCTGAAATTAAGAAATCAGTCCTTTCTGATGGCACAGTTACACAAAAGATCAGAGGTAAATTAATTGAAAGTGTATTTGCATGGCTTAATTCTTAGAATCATTATCTCCAGTATGCATAGTATTCTGTAGTTTACAGGTCAGATAAGCACAATAATCATTGTATTATGCTTCGAAAATATTTCTGTAGTATGCAAGTATTCTGTTATGCTTTGTACATGATTGCAAGACAGAAAAGAACTTCAAGTTAAGAAGATTAATAAAAAGACTAAGAATGAACAGTTCCAAATGCTCTTCATTTCAAATTAATTCAATTTTGAAAACCGAGTACCCTCTTTCTGTCATGTAATAACTATAAATCACAGAATCTCATGAAAGTGCATTTTAAAATATTTATGCTTTATAACTGATTAATGCAAATGTCTGGTATATGTTATGAGTGTTTCTGCTAATTAGCAATATGTTGGCTTGCTCTGGCTTTTTCACTGAAATGAAAGCTTGAGGATTTGGATCTTTATTTCCCAACTCCCGCTAACAAGCTCACAGAGAAGAATCTCAGCTACCACATGTGCTCCTCACTCCTCAAATAAACAAACAAAAAAACAAACAAAACAGAAAAAACCCAGAAAAAACTCTTAGTTAGTTCTCATCTCATCTACAAGACATTTTTATAGACCTATCTCTCCATGATCTGGCTTTTCATTGTTGAAGAAGTTCAGCCCTTATTTTTGGAAATGTTCCCATCCCAGCTAGCAGCATGTGCAAAAGGATTTTAACCACTTGTCTCCTAACAGAGACCGCGTTTATCCCCAGGCTCCCACAGATGCAAGGGCAAATGAGTACCCACATTGCTGGTCTGGAAGACCTCACTGAGGGTACTCCAATGTACTCCAAGGGTGGGAGTATGTTGTTTCCCAGTTCCTGAGCCTGGCTGGCTCGTCAGAGCTTGCTAACCTGGGGCAGGAGTTACAGGAGTGTGAGTTCTCTGCCCTGCTACCAGCCCAGCAGCAGTGCAGGTAACCCCGCCTGGACCCTCCTCCTGTGTTCATGAAGAAGGACACAAGTGCAAGTGTCCCAGTGAGTTTCTTCATTCCCTTGTGTCCTTGCCTTCAGCAGGATTTAAAAACTGTAACAGAAAGATACACAGGGATTACAGGAACTCAGTCATGTTGGTTCACGCAGAGTTACTCTTGCCAAACCAGAGTGTCTTCCCAGTGGGAGCTGGAGTGTGCTGAGGTGGCTTCTGGGGTGTCTGGTTCATGCTCCCTGTTTTCCTCAGGAAAACACTCAAGGAAAACCTGGCCTCCCCACCAGGCCAAAAGGTACAGGACTTTGAGGCACATGGAGTTAGTTTCTTTTTTTTAAATGAATCTGATATCTCTAGTGGAAAAAGGACCTTTTTTGTCAAAGAGGTCAAATCTGGGGTTTTTCCACTAAACCATTATATTGCTTTGACTTTCCATTTAAGCACTTGAGAAGGGAATATGACCAGAATCACTGAGTCATTTTTTGTGCTCATGCTGAAAGTAGTCATTGATGACATCCAGTGCAAATCATTTTACACTGATTCTATTTGGAAAGTTTTTATAATTGAGTGGTTTCTTAAGGAAAACAGGACTTCATATGCAGTATGTGGCAGACATACCTAACATACCACTCTCCTTTTCCTTGTTATTCCTTTTTATTCCACACAATAGTACCAAGAATTTTAGGTATTATCCTGACTTTTTTCCTCCCCCATCCTAACTCTTTGTGCAATAAAATATATCTTTCTATGTTGTACATTGACCTTACGATTGTATTATCTGAGTATCTTGAGAGTTCTGCCTAATTAGGGATTTTCTCACAAATCTACCTTTAAGGACAAAGGAGATGGAAAGGTTCAGCATGCACAGATGGGATACACAGAGAGATTAGATGCAGAGATTTTTCCCTCTTTATAAGGCCAGAGATATCATCCAGGTGTGAGGAGGTAAATTGATCTCTAGGCTCGTTTTGGTTTTGGTCTTTCTTGTGACACAACTAACAAAGGCACCCAGCTGGCAGAACCTTAGTAATATGAGCCCCCTTGGTTAGCAAAAGCATCATCAACTCCATCCAAATCAATATGATGCTATTAGATGGTAATATTTTGTAGTTGCCCTTAAAGAAAGTAAAATCCTGAACTAGTAACGTGGAGGTGTCTAGTGAGATCTTCCAGTAAAACCTATAGTACTTGTACACAGCTATCTGCAGCACATGTGTACCAGTTTGAGCTAGCTGCCTACCTGCCATGAAAAACAATGAATAAATTGTTTTCCATATATCAGTGGAGATAAGGGCAGTGTTCTTGATGTCCTCGATATGAAGTCTCCCTGGTCTCCAGAAACTAGTTTTTTATTGGCCACAAAAAAATAATCACTTTTGCTCAGATGGACACACAAGCACTGTAGGTACATTCATGCAGATGAATTCCACCTTTGTGTCCTCCAGCTTAAAATGCCTGTATTGAGGCATTTGGGTCATAAATTTGGAAATAAATGAAATTTTATTGTTTAATTACACTATGCCTTACACTGTAACCTGTGAGACAGAAGAGCAAGAGCTAATGATATATCTTAGGTTGAAAGAGAGAGTCAAGATGGGATTATCCATGGTGCTTTGGATCATCTCATCTCAGTATGGCTTATTTAAATTATAGCTTTTCAGGGAAATTGTCATAATAGATTAAACAAAACCAACCCCCAAACAAACAACAAAACAACACAAAAATAGAACTCTCTCCTCATTTTCCATATTCTATTCAATTCAATAACATGTTACTAACTGATAAGCCCCAAACCTATTTCCTTAATAAAGAACATTTGTAACCGTATATCACAGTTTAGGATTCTTCATCATTGGCTTCATGGTGAACTCAGTTATCAGAGATACATAACTGAATCCCTGCTCTTTTCTGCTGAGAAAGACAAGTGCAATTTGGTTTGATAAATGAGATCATATATAGTCACATGAACGCATCTTTTGCTTTTGTTTATTATTTACTGCTTATAATTCCTTGTTGCCCTGAGAGCCCTCACAATGTTTGGAGTATTGGAGACAATGGGACCACATAATGAATGAAACCCACATGAATGCCCAAGTGTCTTACTGAACTCAATCCTCAGCTCTATGTCTCTACATGTAACACTTGGAAGCCACTCCTTTGCTCCCATGGAAACCCCGAAACGTCTCACATTTAGAAAATATAATGGTGGCTATTTAATAATGTTTGCTTCTTCTCTGGAAGAGGATTATTCAGATTAATTGTGTAGCAAATTAGTCTGATGATTTGATTTCCTTTTTTTTTCGGATCTCAGCCAACAATAAAGTGAATGGTAATCTGTGGTTTCCTCTGAGGTGACTGACACCTACAGTATTTCAGAAGGTGCATTTGCCTGTGCCTACCCGAGTTTGCAGATTTCTTACTCTGCATAGCTCTGCCTGCTTTACAGTGAGCCAGGACAGAGCATTTGCTATCCTATTTTTTGGTTTTGCTACACTGTTTTGTACAGTTATTACTCTTATTTAGAAAAACATTTGAGCAGCACCTAAGCAAGTTTCTCCTTTTGATAATAATGCTACAAACTTACATGCCTCCTAATCCTCTGGATTCTTCATCTACTGCTTCTCACTTCTACATAATCTTCAACCAAGAGCTTTCTAAAATACTAGGAAGATTGTTGCCTTTTAGTTTGAACTTTTAGTAATCTATTATGATATTTACCCTGACTATCACCTCTTTCCAAAAAGGGGAATGATATTTAGGCTCCTTCCCTTCTCCTCCCTGAAAACTCTGTGTCTGTTCATATTTCCCACAGGACACATTTGTTTTGGGGTGGCCAAGGCCCTATAAGTCACATGTTGAATGCTTAACTTGGAGAGATCATTGTCCTTTTTTTAGACATAGGCTTGTAGCCATCTCAGCAGAGATACTTAGTAGATTTGTAAGGAGCTTCATGTAGTTACAGTTCCAGGAGACAAGGGGTTCTTTTTCTAAATACATAAAACATATCTTAAAATTGCAAAATGGAAAGCATTTTGATACTTTCAAATAACCTTTGAGATCAGATGTTTTATTTGCTCTCTGAGTCACCAGTTCATCTCTCTCCCAATATTCACTGTGGGTTTTTTATTTGATAAGATCCACATTCCTCCCTTCAAAAGGAATTTTAAAATAATGTGCTTTAATGACAACCCTGTCTGCTGCTGCTGCCCCTGCAGTGCCTGTCCCTATTCTTGCTGCCATCATTACCAGGGTCAGGAGAGACTGGCAGGGGCAATCACAGCAGTAACAGTGGAAGAAGCTGGAGCAGTCACTGCCAGTCTCTGTTACCTGTTCCACATCTTCTGGAATGGTCTTTATGCCCTGGAGAGCCAACGCCAGTTTTGTCACGTTTTGCTACAAAGGTGTAAAAGCTCATGGGATACCCACAGACTGCACTGCCAGTGCTTTGCTTGAAAAGGAATATTGAACTTGTACACTGTACTTTTTAGCCATGTGTCCTATAAGAATTTATGGAGAAAGATAATCATCATTACTCTGAACTGAGGATAGATAACTCGGGCATCTTTTGCTTGCAGAGCGCTGAGAAAGTGCTCTATCCCAAAGCCTCCTCTTCCATCCACCCCCCTGAAAAAATGAATTTTGGAAATGGGAAAAATATTGGGATTGTGCAAGATTCTTCCCTTATTGGAAGAAAGTTCACCCATATCCAGCATTTTGGTCCACCTAGAACTAGAGAGACTTACCAGTCTTCTCACCACAGAGCTGCAGAGACCTTTGCACTCCTAATAATGCCTCACAGCCTTGCTTCTCAGAAATTAAGCAACACAATGGACTGTATCAAGAATTCAGCTGAAAGCGTCCTTATGGAGAACCAAGGCTAATTAACATGTAAACTGTTACTCTAAGCAAGTTTATAATGAGGCATGGCAAATTACTGGGCAGATGTACTAGAACAGTGATGCAGCGTTACTTAACACCAGACTGGATCTGGGGCGTTCTGCAGGACAGTCCTGGGACAGGCAGACCCGGCCTGGCTGGCTCTGACGAAGCTCAGCAGGGACTAGTTGTGACTGTTGTTTACTTGCTTTTTGCACAGCTGCACAAACCATCCTGCATTACTTACATTACTTTTGGCAGTCCCCTGCCTTTTTAAAGATTAGCTGGACCTACTCTTGTGTGAGGCACTGTTACCTGAACCAGTCAGGACTGCTCCCTGTGGAGCAGCTGTGATCTAGTCCTGGACCTTGAAACTTGTCCATTTTTTTATCCTGTAATTTCTTTACCTAGGCAGCAAGTGATACATTTTCCAGTAATGCCCATTCCTAAAGATAAACATAGAAAACTAGCTCCAGCTAATGTTTAGCATATGAATTCCTCTCTGCCTCCCCAGTCTTTCACGTACAGAAGGAACTGTACAACTGAAACTTGTGCAGACACTTTTTTACAAGAGGACACTGTATTTAATTAGTCCTTTTTGTAGGTGGGGAGCTCAGTCTAGGAGAACTCTGTAAGTTTTTTATTCAACAAGTAACTGTATTTCAGCAGTACCTCTACTGTAAGATCTGTGTCCACTTCCCAAAGCTGGGTCACCAGTATCTGCCCTAGGACAACATCGAGCTCCGCTGAGCCTTTCCTTCTCCTGCCCTGGTTTCCATATGCATGAGTCGGAAGGGAGTATGCATGCACTTCAGCAAGGTCCCTCAATATGGACAATTTGGAACTATATAGCTATAGGATTTTCTGCAGACAAAACCTTTGTCTTTGAAATACTGGGCACACATGAGTTTATGTCTTCTTGTAGATTTTGGTCATGATGGGGTAATATAGGGGAAAAAAAAACCAACCTTTTTTGGTTTTTGTTTTTTTTTTCCAGAGACAACAATATGTTTGCCTGCAAATTTAAAAAGAAATTAATGAAAAGAAGCTTTTTGGCAACTTATGGTTCTTATGTAAATGAACAAAATCCTTTCCATCTTCTGTATCTCCACTTTTGCCATCTGATTGAATTTAAAATGCTTGCATTCTAGTAACATCAGCACAAACAACAGAGTACAGGCTCATCCATTCAATCATGTTTTACATTGGAAGATAAATATTTAAAACAAAATATCAAAATAATGCCTCTAGAACATGAATAAGTGCTAAGTTACATGTTTTAACAATACGAGCAGCATACAGTGGAAAGCTGACTGCACGTTCCTTCTTTGCTTGTGTCCTTCATGCACTACGTATAATAGAAAAACATTTTAGTTTTGTTCACTCCCTAAAGCTTTTCTTGGAAAGAACTTATTAAAATTAATGAAGACATTTTGAATTTTGTAAAATGTATTTAGTATTACCAAATACATTTCTGGCCTTGCAAAATCTAGACAAGCAAAAAACCCGAAATGCTTCTTATCAAACAAACATGCAGGTTTATTAGAGCATGTTTCCATGTTTTAAACTTGCAATGGTTTTTGTTTCCTTCTGTTTCCATTAGAGCAACCTCATGATGATCCAAAGTAGCTTTTAAAAAAATATCTCCACAGATGAAAAATTAAAAATACTGACTATATCTTCCAACATTACACTTATGTGAAAAATTGTACAAAAAATGTCTGGAAACCAAATATTGATAAATTGTGTTGTCAGTTTAATTATAGAAACTATAGAACACTCACAGGGGAAATTTATGCTGACAAGCTCCAAGTGTAAGCCTAGATTTTGTAACATATTTGAAAAAAACCTTAAATTTATACTTTGGGTCTGTTTACTTTAATACATATATTGGTCATTACCCAGCTCATTTTTATTCTCAACATTATTCTACACACATTTTTTCACTATCTTTTCTGTTTGAATGTAAAGTGTAATAGAAAAAAAATTCAATTATGCAAACATGAAAATCCTGTTAGTACAGCTAATTGCTTTCCAATACAGATTTCATGTACAAAGAAAGTAGTAGCACAAACAGAAAATTAGGCAAAATATAGTGTACTTAATTTGAAACACTTGCGATTTCAGTAACTGTGAATTATCTGCTTGCAAAATATACACAGTACATACAATGTGCACAAACACACACACCACTGCATGCATTTTTTTGGACTAAAATATAACTTCAGGTTCACAAACCTTCATCCAGAGCTGGTGAGAGCTGTAGTCACATTTGTACATTAAAGGTTGTCAAGAAGATAGTCTGTTAAATATAAGCCATTCCACCATGCTATCCTCTGGTGCTTTGAACAACAGCAAACACAATGAAAGAGAAGAGCAAAGATTTTCTTTAGTGACAAAAAAAAAACCCAATTAAAAAAAAAATATTATAGGTATAATATTCCCTATTCTTTGCCCAAAATAGTCAGTGGGGAGCTTCTGGAGTGGTTTAATATGATCTTATTCTGCATCTAACTCTATTATAATTTCTGCTACCGTTATTGGGGCAGGCATGGGCACCATCGTCAGTGAAAGCCACATGCAATCTCCTCAAGCAATTAGAAAAGCAATCTTGTTTGTTAGGTTTTCGTGGGAAAGAAAGAAACCTGCTGCTGAGCTTCCTCCTTGCACGCACGTTATGCAGCCATGCTCCCGTCCCACTGCTCCAGCAGCCAGTTGGGACTGTGTCAGCACTCCTGCGGGGAGCCAGGGGAACACCTGGATTTCAGGATCCGGAAAGCTCAGGAAAACAGAGCAGACAGGGAGCTGTGCTTCTCAAAGAGATTCTCAAGACTTAAAAACTAAGCAAAACTTACACAAGGAGCTTTGAAACCCAACCTCAAAATAAGAGATGGGCTCCAAAGAAAGATGTGATTATTTACCATATAAATGAACTACAGTCAGCTCAGCATGCATTGTATTGAAAACAAGCACACCTTGAATGCTTTGTAATTAGCAAATACGTTGTGATGACTTTTTATTGCAGTTTACTGATAATTTTTAAGACTATATTGTTAAGAACTGGCAATAAAAATAATAATTTGAAAAAGACAAACCAACAACATTGACAATTTTTGTATGTTCCCAGAAGACTTGTAAGTTTGATTCTCAGATCTGTGTCTTGAAATATACTGGTTCTACAGCTCTTACCAAATGACTACACTCTCCTGAACTCATGACGCTATTTGCTTGACAATCAAGCAATGTGGCTTGATCCTATATGTCTTAGTGAATTAAAAAAGAAAAGATGGCATTCCTGCCCATAAAGCAAGTGGTTCTGGTATTCATTATGAGTTTTCTTGGTGTAACAGTGCTCAGCTAGTCATAGCATATCATACTTATTTGTCAATATATTTTAAAAATTAGTTTAAACAATGAAGATAGGTGCAACAACACACACACACAAATACACTGTACAACTTCCATCAACATGAGGGGAAGAGGAAATGTCCCCCTAAAAATGAAACCCAACAATATGCACACAGACACTGATAGCACTAAAAGATTTGCCTTCACAAAGGGCTGTTAAATTTCAGTGTCTAAGAACTGCTAGACCTTTGCAAGATGAAGCAGCATGAGCAACTGAATTCCAACAACTCCGAGTCTGTCTAACCACATTCCTTATCTGGACAGCCAAGACTTTTTCCCTACTCCTTTCTTTTTATGTTTAAGACTAAACTGTAGTCTTGCTCATATTGTCTTCTTTCCCTGTGACTTCATCAGACAATCATGAGAAGTTTTAGGCATTAACACTAGAGAGTGGAGTTACCCCAACACATGACAACTCCATTATTTTTACTGTTTTAAACAGCAAGCAAACAATGCACTTAGTATTTTAGAAACAGACAAAAAAATTAAAATAAATTCTCTTTAAAAAAATAATTGCTTTATTGTTGCCACGCTTTCCTGATCAGCTGCCCAAGTCCTAAATAACTTTCTGAAAATAATTTATATGCTGCAGCATAGCTTATCAAGAAAGGTGGCACTTTTTATCTCATGGCCATCTTAGTCATTCCTTGGTACCATGATGCCCTGGACTGGCATAAAGTGCCATGCCATAACCTTCCCAAACACTGTGACAGGACTGCAAGCCCTGCCTGCCCTGAGGCCTGTCTCATGTCGGAACGGGGATGAAGCTATTCGCTTTGGAGTGGGACATCTCTCTCCAGGTGTTTAAGCTGTGGGTTGGGCTCCTGTTGTTGGTGAAAGAAGTCTGTCGCCTGCTATTGCTGTTTGAATCTTCTTTACTCAGCGTTTGCTTTATTTGTTGGCAGCAAGGGAAGCTCTGTATGCAGTCTTGGAGGAGGTGCCCACTGAAGAACATGTAGATCCACGGGTTACAGCAACTGTTCAGGCTGGCCAGCAGAGCCGTAACAGTAGTCGCAGTGTTTTCAGAATCTGGGGAGTGGGGAAGAAAGCTGTTTAATCATCAAAAGAACATTTGCACCACTCAGTCAATTGTTTCACTAACCATTGGATTTATTTTCCTGAATATTCTAGTTCTAAAGGTTGAGCTGCAGCATTTGAAAGGAGTAATGAGAACATAATCAGTAAAGGTCTTATTTATGTAAGACTGCCATTGAAGTCAATGGGAATTTCTCTGAACAGACTTCAAAAAGCTGTGACAGAGTAAGTTACAGGGTAATCCATCCAAAATAATGATTTAGTCACATTTCCACTGATGTGTATCCATGTGTTGATAAGCTCCTGCTTTAAATACTGAAAAGTTTTTATCCAGACCTTGGGAGACAATGGCAAAATTCCCACTGCTTTCAATAACACTGAATTTTGCTGTATATATTTGCAAGCTGAAAAGTATTGAATGCTCAACTAACTACTGGATTGTCCATCAAATCTGGGTTTTGGGCGTTGAACAAGTTTTACTAAAGGGAAAAATGGGAGTTAGCACTATGGCATGAAAAAACTATGCTCTTCTACCTTCAATAACTAGTTAATAGTTAGATCAAATACTCTAAATACGTATTTAGTCTAATCAATTATTAGTGACTTTTCTTTGTAAACACTGAATCTTCAAAGAAGTATAATTACTGTGTTGTGCAGTTCCACAGATTTAAAGAATCTCTTCAAACAAACCTATCAAATACCCATCTGTTCAATTAAATTTCCTTTGAAGTAAAAAAAAAAACCTATTTGTTTACTGCAAGCCTTTATTTCTTTATAGAGGCCTGCTTTATAGGCTTGACTTTAATCCCATATTAGAGGGAATCGACGCTCTCACTACAGTAAGTGATAATTTGGGGATATTAAAAAAAAATCAAGAAATTATGGATTCCAACATTTTGATTTGCTGCTCTCTCATTATAAGGAAACAGAATATATGCTACTATGCTGCCTGTCATTACCTATGCGATTAAACTCACAATTTTTTTCAGCCATATTTAACAGTGGGACAGGTATCTCCAAAATCTAAATTGCCACTGATTCGTGAAAACCGGTGACTTGACTAAAGCAGCTACTCAGAGGTGGCTGCCTCGCTGAGAGGAAGGGTTCAAGGTGTGCTCAACCCTATTATTAGACAGCAGATACGGGAAAGAAAACGTAGTAAGTTCTCTGCTCATGTAACTGCTCCGACATGTATGCGTGTATGCTTCACAACAATACTAAATATTTCTAAAAGTTTTCTTATCGGCAGCTTCAAACGGACGAAAATGTTGCTGGTTCAAACTACGGCAGCAAATATTCCGGTTTCCATCTGCTCGTTTAGCTGGGGATGAGAAGGCTGCGGCTGCTGCTCCTCTCCGGAGGCGCAGCTGCTCCCAGCAGCCGCTCCCGCTGCTCCCGGGACGGGCCGAGCCCAGCGCCGCGGCCGCCGCCGCTCCC
>VXBT01004906.1:7634-47168 GCA_013400235.1 Oriolus oriolus
GGCCGGGCGGTGCCTGACCTGCGGCGTCCGCCTCTGCCGCTTCTGCTGCCGGGCGCACAGGTGAGGGGCACCGGGGCGGGGGCACCGCGGCTACGGGGCGGGCGGGCGCAGCGGGCAGGAACCCCCTCGGGGTGAGCCAGAGCAACAGCTGTCCTGCCTCCCAGTTTTTACCCACCGCCCACCACACCTGCCTGGAGGATGGTCCGTACTCAGGTGGGGACCCGCAAGCTGCTAGCATAGAATCATAGAATATCTGGAGTTGGAAGGGATCTACAAGGATCATGGAGTCCGGGTTCTGGCCCAAGACAGCACCAGGAATCCCGTGTGCCTGCGAGTGTTGTCCAAACACTTCTTGAACTTCTTGGGAGTAGGTCCATCAGCCATGTTATTGGCCATTAAGTCCAAAATCAGGCTACCCTTTGCCTGTAGTGGTGTCCACATGCTGGTTTGCATCTCAGTTTAGTATCACTGGGCAGCAGGCATGGGTGTGGTTAGGTACTAGCAGAACAAGAGCCTTGCATGGTGTACTGCCCCACTTTGGAGAAGACACATCTCCCAAAGGAAAATGGGGAATTAAGCTGCTGCTCTGCCTCTCTGCACCTCCAGGACCATTTACTGTGTGTATGTGTAAAGGCACCATTAGGCAAAGTGAAATGAGATGTGTGGAAGTCCTGCCTATTGTGGTTGCTACCTGCTAATGATAAACTCGTGTGCTTGCCTGCTACGTGTTGTGGAAGTATTGTAGAAAGAAGAGGTATCTGCAGCAGAGTTAGGAGTTAAGGGGGAGAGGGGTGCAGTGGCTTGTAAGCCAGGCAGAGGACAGTCAGAACTACGGAAGAAAAGTGATATAACGCCTGAATGGCCTTCTGAAGCAAGGAGGTGACAGGCAGGGTCAGAAAAACACCCAGCAGCACAACCCAGGGAAGCCTCAGCCTGAGTTAAGCAGCTCAGTCTATTCCCTCCACGTTTGCTGCTCCTTTCCACTTGATTAGCAAATTCTTTCCCCAGAAGGAACTGAGACATATTCCTCCTTGCCCTGCCCCCCTCCACATACTGGTGCCTGTGGGGAAAATGGTTTAGGCTCTTAGTTACCTTTCCGCTCCGGGTGTAATTTTCAGCATACCATTCTGATTAGCTAATGCCTCGTACCCCATGGAGCTGCTGAAGAGTGATAAGAAAGGACCTTGAATAGCAGCCTGCTGCACTGACAGGAATAACTGCAGAAAGGAGAAAGCAGAAGAAAATTTGTCCCTGCGACCCACTTCCTATAGTACTCACTGCTAACATTTTTTCAACCCACCTGCATCTACAGACTCTCACGTGATTTAGTTGATGTCAGAGCAGAATAAGGGCCAAGGAAAACCATTTTGAAAGGATTTCCTGTCGTGTGGGGAAGGTTTCTATGGTTCTGAGTGCCGTGGTTGTGCTCCTTGGAACAAGTGAGAGAGATCATAGGCTGAAGTCACACAACACTGGAAGGCTTTGAAAATGTGGTGGATCCAAGGGAGATTAGTGGGAAGCAAAAGGAGTAGCATAAGGGCCTGTGGTGAGGTCGCTTTTTGTTACCAGAGCAGCTCTGCAGATCTTGGTCCTTGGAGAATGTCTTTGCTTATGGCTCGGAGCTCCCATTGCAACTGCCACAAGTCATTGGTGCAGGAGACAAGGAAGGAGAGGAGGGTTTTACACTGTTCTCAAAAACTAGCTGCCAGTGTCCAAAGTAGCAGAGAATGGAAATGTTCTAGTGCTGCCCTGTGACATGGTAGATGTCTGGGTTGTAACAGATTCTCTGTGTTCCATCCTTGGCCTCTTCTGAGCAGGACCTAACCTGGCAGCCAGCAGGAAACCAAGTTTCACTTTTGGAATATTAAATATTTTACTGTTTGACTGTCTTCTGGCAGTGGCCTGAACTAGATTTTCCCCTGAGGAGTATTAGAGCTCATTTGCCTTGTGTCTGAAATCAGTGCTGACCATGCAGTCAGGGAGCCTGAGGGCAGCCCCTAATGAGCTCCTCCTTTGTGTGGAGCCTAGTTCTCAGGAGGGCACAAGTCCTTTCGGGGCATTTCAGTGGAGACAGGAAGAAAAAGTGCACACTTTGACTTTCAGCCTGTACAGAAAGGCATTTGCAAAGGGTCTCAGTCTTTGCATTTTGTATCCAACATGCATAAAGTGATTGGTGGTTGCTCCCACCTAGGAGACAGAAGAAGACGGCCTCTCATGCTGTGACAGAGCTGGAGAACACCAAGGATTGCAGCCAGGCCGGGAAGCCTCTCCTGTGCCCCTCCCATCCCACGGAGGAGCTCAGGCTGTTCTGCGAGCAGTGTGACCAGCCCGTGTGCCGGGAGTGCGTTCTGGGCAGACACCGCCAGCACCCCTGTGACTTCACCGGCAATGTCATCCACAGGCACGGGGACGCCCTGCGGGAGCTGCTCAAGAGCAGCCAGCAGCACATGGACACCCTGGAGGATGTGCTGAGCCAGGTCAATGAGATGGGCAGTGCTGTCCGCAGTCGCGCAGAGGCTGTGGCCGCAGAGATCTGCCAGTTTGCCAGGGGCTATGTGAAAGCCATTGAAGAGCACCGGGACCGGCTGCTGAAGCAGCTGGAGGACTTGAAGGTGCAGAAGGAAAACCTGCTGCACTTGCAGAAGGCCCAGCTGCAGCAGCTGCTGCTGGACATGAGCACAGGCGTGGAGTTCACGGAGCACTTGCTGATGAGCGGCTCAGATGTGGAGATCCTCCTCACCAAAGGGGCGGTGTCCAGCCGTCTGACAAAGCTCAACAGCGTTGCTTACAGCACCCAGCCCAGTGTGGACGACAGGATCCAGTTTTCCCCCCACGAGAGGGCAGGGCAGTGTTGCGGCTATGAAGTTTTTGGGGCCATTCTCCGTAAAGTGGTTGATCCAGCCAGATGTACCCTGCATGGTGAAGGTAATGGGGTGCTGTACAGTACCTGAATGGGAGTGCACTGCTCCCTGAAGTCGCCCCTCTGCTCTCTGTACCCACATGGTGTGCAGCTTCTGGCACTGTTGGCTCCCTGCTGTCCAGTCATTGATCAGGGGCAGAGGTAGAGCCCCAGCAGAGGTTGCACTGCTCACCTGTGGGAGCTGTGCTGGGCAGGGAGCCAGGCAGCTTTTCTCATCCAGATGTGCAGAGCATGTGGGACTGCCCTTCACAGCATCACCGACCTCAGCATGGGGCTGAGGTGTGAGGAGGGCTCACTCAGGGGATGGGAATGGCACCTGCAGTAGCAGGACTTTATGCTTTCCTTGTGACCCTCAGCATGAGCCCAGGCAGATCCACTTTGTGGCTGAGTGAGTAGGTTCATTCCCATTATGGCTTCTACTGAGATTGCTGTGGGAATACCTGGCATCGATGGTTTCATGGATATTTGCTTACTAAGGACTTGGAGCAGGGCTAGCAAACAGATAATGTTCAGACCATCCCACAGAACACAGCCAGCTCTGGTCAGTAAAAGCCTGTGCAGGGCAGATGAGACAGACCCAGGGCTCCTTGGATCCCTCCAATGCCAAACTGTAGTGTTTGTAGGTGTTGAGTTTTCTGGTGCTCCACACTGCACAGTGGGGCTGTTCCTTCTTCCTCTGGGTTGCACAGTGCATCTTGAGGCCTTCTGGGAAGGTGCCAGCTGGGCTTAGCGTGACAGGAAAAAGACCGCCTCTGATCCATACAGACCTCTGGGCTAAACCTGCCAACCTCAGAACCTATGGCTTCCACTCCCTCCTCATACCCAGGAGAGAAGTTGACTTTTCCCTGTGAGTGGAAGCAGCTGTACACCCCAGAAGCAAAGTCCTGCCTATGCTCTGATGGGGCTGCAACTCTGCAAAATAGGTGGGAGGTGACAATCATGGCTTGGCTTGAATCCTTTCTAGTCCTGTTTCTTTCTGGTTTGTTTGGGTTTTTTTTCCAGATCTCCACAGTGCCCGTCAGAACCAGCTGAGTGGCTTTACCCTGCTGTGCAAGGACACCACGGGGGAGCGCATGGGGCGGGGAGGAGAGGCTGTGAGGGTCACCATCACCCACAAGGTCAAGAGAGACTGGTGGGTATTACACCCAAGAAATCCCTGGTCACTGGCTTTGCCTTCCTGCCTCCCTTACCCTGGCTCCCTGCTTGCTTAGGCAGGTGGGAGGATGTGCTTAAGCAAGTGGGTCAGAATCTGTAGAGGAAAAGGCACTGCTCTTTCTCCCACAGTTCCAGTAGTGCTTCCTACTGGTTGTATTTGGCTGGACAGTGATTGCTGAGATTTGTATTGAGTCTTTGAGTGATTTGGGCTTCTTAAAGGATTCAACTCCTGGTGTGTGTCGCTAGGCACGGTCAGAGGGAGCTGTTGTTCCTCCTAACTCCTCCCAGCAGACCCCTGGGGCCCCTGCTGTTGTTAACACCTAATAAGCATAAGTCATCAAAACCCCTGAGTGACCATCCCAAATCACAGATTTTACCAACCCCATGAGCCTCTAACAGCTGATGGAAGTGCCTACTTCATGTTCTGGAGAAAGAATCTGTATTGTGCTTTTGTCCTTTTCCTGTAGTTGCGAGCATTGAGTACTTCAGCATGTTTGAAGGTTTTCTAGGAAAAGCAGGAAAGGCTGCACTTGAGCTCCTCAGCATTTCCGCAAGGAAAGTGACCATCCAGGAAAAATTATAACTGTTTCCAGACCACGCTTGTCACTAAAGAGCAGCCAGGCACAAAAGCAGAACCAGATGGGGGTCAGTTCTTACGAAAACTGTCTATTACTTTATAGTAGTTGGAACCAGATGTCAGCATTAATTTGTTCCAGGAACACTCATGATGGGATGACCTGATGACAAAAAGGGGCAGGATGCTAAAACCCTTTGGTATGTTGACAAAGCACACAGAAACAGTGCTGCCTGCACGGATGCTTATCAATAGAGCATCATTGTCCAGGAATATCGTTCCAATGTACCTTCCAAAGAATATTGTTCCAATGTACCTTCCTTCCCTGAGTGCACTTAGGATGTAGGAAGATGCACGCCTGAGGGGTTTGTGGATTTCTCTTGGTGGGGTAGAGGTCGCTGTGGCCACATTCACTCAGTTTCTTGCTCTTGCCTGTATGCAGTTGCTACATGGGTTGCTGAAAGCTGTCTGGTTTGCTTTGAGGCACAACAGCTGCAGAAGAGCATGAAGTATCATGACACAGTTCATGGCAGGAAATTATGTAGGCAGCTGTATTGATGTGAAGTGTTGGGGGCAGGGAATACAGATTATAAACTGTTATGTCTCCTGGGGGCTCAGGAGACTAATTACTGGGGATTAGCAAGAACACCTTCCTCTATGCAGAGCTGTCTCATAATTGTCTGTGGAAAGCTTTCCATCTTCCTGTGGAGCAGGCAATTAATCCTCGAGTAACCAGCTGAGGCTTTCTCTCTGGCACTCTGTTCACCAGGGTCCCTTGTGAAACACAATGAGCTTCACTACGAAAAGGGAGAGTTTACCAGCAGGGACCTAGAACTCCTCAGCACTGAAGGAGAAGAGTTGGGGTCAGTGCAGTTGAGACAGTGGTTAAAGTGATTCAAACATACCCTATTATATCCTGTCTTCTTAATGGGTTTTTCTGGAGGTAACTGCTTGCTGAAGCTGTGAATTTACCCCATTTCTGTGGGCTCTTATCTGATGGGATAATCTGACTCGCAAGTGTGATGTGTGTCGTCTGCCTATTCGGAGTGCAGGTTGCTACAAATCCTTGTAGTGCAGCTGGCTTTGTGACTTCCTTTGTATGGTATTTGCAGCTTCCAGTAGCAGGGGTGTGTGAAAGCCACTCTAGGCCAATCTAGGCCAAACTGGTTTACACTTAAAGAACAACAATTTGGCCATAGCCAATTTTCTGCCAGTCACTGACCTCTTGGACTTCTCTCTGTTCGCAGTGCACTCAAGCCAACAGTATGTGATAATGGTGATGGGACTTACTGTATTTCCTACAGCCCTGAGGAGCCAGGCTTGTATGCTGTCTGCGTCTGTGTGAAAGGGCAACATGTGCAGGTAGCATTTCTTGTTTCTCTTGCACTGCTTCTTCTTTACCTGCTTTTCTTTTGTTATATATTTGCTTTAAATTTTTCTATAAAGATTACCTCTACCACGTAGCAGTTTAAGGCTGGGCTTAGTGATCTGTGACTGACAGGGTCACCCAGTTGGTGTCTGAGGACGCAGACACATCTGACGGCACCCACTGCAGCAGCCTCTCTCTTTGCTTGTCCTCTGCAGGGCTCTCCCTTCACTCTGATGGTGAAGCACAAGTTCCGTGAGCACCAGGGGGTGTTTCACTGCTGCACGTTCTGCTCAAGCGGAGGCCAGAAAGCTGCTCGCTGTGCCTGTGGTGGGACCATGCCAGGTGGGTGCTCAGCTCTCCCCACGCTGCTGGGATCTGGAGGATTTGTTGCACTAGGCCCTCCCGAGTGGATAGAGGTGTGAGAAGATACTTTGGCCCAACTCCCACCTTGCACATGCACCAGGACTGTGGTAAACTGTGCATACACGTGTTCTAGTGGGGTGTGACTGCAGCAGTGAGAAATGCAGCAGGACACCCAAAGGGTCTTTGTGACACATCCCATAGACAAAGACCTGAGCCAGCTGTGCAGGAGGTGGGGCAGGGCACCTCAGCCTTTCAGCCATTCTGAGTGAGGCTGAGCAGTGTTGCATCTACGGTGTTCCTGTTCCAGTGCTGGCATGCTGTGTCACACAGTGACCAACTCTGGCCTCACTCTGGGTTGAGGACAAAAATTCAGCACCCTTACTTGTTTAGTCCCAACCAGCTTCCCTGTCCTTAACCTGCATGTGTCATCATGTGTTTTGCGTGTTTTTAGGATAGAACTGACCTCTTCTTTTTCTGTGCTTGATCTGTATCTTTGGCCACAGGCAGCTGGCATGGGGTTCTGGATGCCCATGTATTGCTTTATTCAACAGGCAAGGGGACAGAAATCTTCGGCTTTCCCCAGTTACTGAGATGAGCTTTCTTTATGGATTCCTGGCAGTTTTGGCCTTGAATATGCTGTGTTCTCATCAGCACATTTTAGAGAAGTCCTGGGGCCAAAACCTGTAACACACTGGGATTTTCTGGCCCACTTTGGGTTGAACTGCTGGTGCCTCTTCTCTTGCAGGTGGGTACCAAGGCTGTGGCCATGGACACAAAGGTCACCCTGGCTGCCACCACTGGTCGTGCTGTGGACAAGTGAAGGAGAGCTCAGAGTGTTTGTGTGGGCCACCCAGCGACACGTCCCTGAGGAGTTTGCTCAGGACAGTGGCACTCTGAGCAGCCAGGTGAGCTGGGAATCCAGGCCACTGCTGCTGGCTGCTCCATGAGCACAAATAATCCGTGAGGATCCATATGGTTGATCCCTGCATAGCCTCCCTGCCAGCAAACAGCGTGATGGGTGTGAGCTGAGAGGGGGGAAATGAGGGAAAATAAAATTGTGCCTTATGTTCTACCCAGGGGTGTGTATGCAAAGTTATTTTGTGCTCAAATAGGAGCAAATTCTGGGAATTGTACTGCTGCCCGCACTTCTGAGGACTTGTGGCCCATGAGGACATGCTGTAAGGGGAAACTCAGTCTGAGCAGTTACCTCACAGGAGGATCAAGATGTGTCCCACTCTGTAGGGTCAACAGCCTGTGCTGTCCTCCTTGATGAGGTCAAAGCTGCTCATTGGGGCACATTCCAAAGAGTTTGTGGTCATTCCTTGGAAAGGCTTGGTAGCCTGAGTATGGCTTCTGCCTCTCTGTCCGATATGCATCTGGATTCTGGCCTTGGATGTGTGCACATAGCACACTCATGCTTCCGGGAGCTGCTCTTTGTTTGCAACTCCTACGCTTTCTCCAGGTAAACTGTAGTCTCATTATACCCTGCCTGCAAAGTAGGGGCAAGGTGAGTTAGTAATGTATCTGCAGGAAGTCCAAGAAAACCTCATGGCACTGATGGGAACAGGAATTGGAGTATCATTCACCTGGTCTGTGTGTTCTCCATGGAGATGATGTGGGACACAGTGCTTGCTGCTGGGGGTGATGTGGGAGCCAGGGGAGTGCCCAGCTCACCAAGGGAAGATCTGGGGACAGTTTGAGCATCAGTAGGAGTCACAGACACAAGTTTGCAATTGTCTGTCCAGAACTGGAGCACAGGAGATGGAACATGGCAAAACTCCTGGATTTGGCCTGTGCAGCCTTGGCAAGGCTCTTTTTAGGAGAACTTGTCCCATTTTCCATACGGAAAGGGGGATATATATCTATATCTATATATCTCCTGGGCTTGTACCCACACTATCAACCTATAGCTGGGAAAATGGCATCTGTGAGGAGGAAGAAGAGGCACTTCCCTGGAAGGGCAGTTGCTAACCTGCTGGCTGCTGCCAGCTGCTGGGTGGAGCAGACACCCTGAATACCTTCTTTTACAAAACACATTCCTGTCGTTGAGACTGGGAGCAGCACTGCCCTGGGGGTAACTTTGCCAGTAGGTGTGTGTGGCTAGGGGCTCCTAATTCTGCCTGAGGAGCTGGGCACAAAGGTCCGACTGTTGGTCACTTGGGAGAGGAATGCTGCTCCACTGTCAACAGCAAGGACTGGTTCTTGCTTTCTGCATTATGATAGCTGGCTTGTAAATAGTAGAAACCTGCACTGTTTGCTTGCTCAGCCTTAGAAGTCTCTCATCTGTCATTTGTTCCTCTTACAAAGCCAGTTTTGGAACTTCTTCCCAGCAAAGGAGATAGATATCCTTACACAAATGCTATTTATAGCTTTCCATTAATCATCCAGAAAGGGCTGTCAAACATTCAGGAAGGTTAGGCAATTTAAATCTCTAAGTTGATGACTCTGAAATTTCAAAGTGAAAGTTTAGTTTGAGTTAACCTTTAATGGAACAAACAGTAACTCGTTCTTATCCTTGCTGTGTACAGAGTCAGTGCTCAGTGCAGAATGTGATGTAAACCTAACTGCCTCATTTTTTGTGCCTTTTTCTTGCCCCCCACCCCACTACGTGTGTTGTTTTTTCTCAGTCTCCATGCTGCCTTGCAGAGGGAACACATAAGGACAGCACTACCTTCTAGGCACATCATGTCTGTCTAAAAACATCTTAGTCCTCTCAGACAGAGGAATGTGTTTTCTCTTTGTGTTAGGTATCCCTTACACACCCTGGCGCTGACATTTTCCAAGAAGCTGTTTGTCAGAGTTACGCCAATGAACACATAAACCCTTCAGGGAACTGCAGCTCTCCATTTGACATGGGCAGAGCAGTTTTCAGACAGCTTGGATCAGGCCCTGGTATTGATTTTTTTTCTTTTTGTTAGGCTTGAAGGCTCAGTTGCTCCCAGGGATTAGGAAGTTTTGGCCAGCTACTACTGTGTGTTTGGCCTAGGAGGGCTGTGAATGAGGATATCTTGAAGAACCACGTTCAGAAAAGACATTGAATGACCTTAGTCACTTTATGGGGGGTAGGTGTGAGTGTCGTCCCATTACTTGCCAGCAGCCTTTGCCCTTGGTCTTTATAATTCAGTGTACTTTGCAAATGAATATATCCTTCTAATCTGCTGGAGTCTGACACTGGACCCCAGTAGCCATTCCCAAGATGGGCTTCCAGTGCTCTGTTGGTAAACAGCCTGGGTCAGGTGGTGGATTAGGAGGTGTAGGTAGTCTGCTGGGCTATATGATGTTATTTCTGTCCAGCTGGTCCCTGAGATAATAAAGGTATTTTCAAGACAGACATGCATGCAGTGCTGACAGAACTGCACTGGTAGATACTGATACTTTTTTCCCAGGACAAAAGCTCTTGTTGATAAAATTGCCTGTCTCCAAAATTTGGGAAAAAAATTGGGGATGAGCACGAGGAGGGGCTTTGGGAGTCAAGAGAACAAGATTTATTCCCTCAACAGGGAAAACAGAGTGTAGTTGGAAAAGAAACCATCAAGAGCAAGAGACTGGAAAACCTGGAAGGATGCCTAGAGCCTGAAAGACTCCCATGTAGGGTGCTTCCGGAGTCAGAGTCAGGCTAGGGTATCTCTCCTTTCTTAGAGAGGCATACCACACTGGTGACACGACTGTGCTTGTGGCTCTGTTCCACAAGTGTCTGTTTTGTCCCAGAAGATCTCAGGAGCGGAGCAGATTCTGGCTCAGATGGGCTTCCTGACCTTCCTATGGCTGAAGATGATTCACAGGGGTGCACTGATGGAAATGCCATGTCGGGACAGATCCTGGCAGTCGCTCACATGCAGTGTAGAGGACTTTCTGTGTTTGCAGTCCAAGGTGGCTCAGCACCTCCCTGTTTTGAGAGACGAGGGCTTGTTCTGAGTGCTGCTGCTTCCAGCTTCCCTTCACGGGCAGGTGAGGCCGAGGACAGGTATTGCCGATAAGGCAGCGTCAAGTTCTCCTCCCTCCAGATCATTAGTGTTCCCATTTCTGGTGCTTCTTATGCACCTTTTGACATCATTGTTACAGGTGTGGGATCATAAGGCTGGAAAGATGTCCTACATTTTGGGTCAAACCCCAAGAATAGCTTTCATCTCTTTCAGCTTGCTGCCTGCCTACACCTCTGTGGAATGCTCTGTCAAACTTGGCTGCTGGTCAACTTGCCACAACTCCATCTTCTCGTTCAGTGATAGCTCCTGCAGCATTCCAGTGACACTGAAATTTAGGTGTGAACTTTCTCTAGGCAGGGGAACTCTTCTGTAGGGTACCAGCTGCTGGGCCCAGCAAAGCTGGTAGCACTTTGGGCATGCTGTTGCCTTCTCCTCAGTGAAGGCAGCTGATGTGTTCCAGGTGTCCACCAGCTCTCACAGACTGTGTGGGACCAGACCCTGCTATCACATTTGGTTGGATTTGCTAATAAATTCATGATTGGTAAGAGCTGGGCAGATCATGTGGTCAAAGATCCTTGGTTTCTTTGGGAAATCCTGAACACCTCTTGGGGTTTTTTTGCAGTATGAGCATACAGACAGGAGTATGCTCCAGCATGAGCTGCTGAGAGATGAGCAGAAATGAATGTGGTGTTGCCCTGGGGAATGAGACTTGTCCTGGTCGTGCTGGGGCTGCCTGTGCCTGAGAAGCAGATGTGTTTTTCCAGCATGGAATTAACCTGATGACTGTGCAATGGGGTGTGCTGTGGCTGACCTGGAGTTAACTGGAGCTGAAAAGGGACACCTTGTCTGCCCACTGCGCACGCAGCTATAAATCAGGTGTCACCACAGCCATTAATCGAGTGTCGCCGAGGACAACAGGATATTTCTTAATGTGCATTTCCCACTGGGCCACTGTGACCTAGAGCTATTCTTAACTTCTTGTACTGTCCTGCTAAATTATGAGAGGCTTTGTAATCAGCAGAATGGTAACAAATAAATGAGGATTTTTTTTTTCCAGATTATCATCACTGACCAGTATTTATTGGTCTTGTTGCAGAGAAAGTAGTTTGGTTTTTTTAGGTGCTGGACTGTTCCTAGTTCCTCTGGGCATCCTCAGCTCTGCATGGGAAAGCTGTTCACTCCCACTAACCATCCAAACTTGCTGGAGATAGCTACAGACTGTCAAAAATCCCCTTTTTCCCATCCTCCCTGGAACACAGTCCAGATGTAGATGTCAGGTTACGCAGGTTCCCTTTTGGGAAATGGAACGCGGTACTGCAAGCTGCCTTCCCTTTTCTACTCTTTCACAACCTCTCTGCCCTTCTCAACTTCTTAGGCCCAAGAGCTGCTCATCCTACCCCCAGCCTCATCTGAGACCAAGCCCAGAGGGAAAGACCTGCAGGGTCTTGCAGGTGCCATTTTCTTTCCTTTACATGCTCCAAAGTGCACCACGATGGCAGACCTGAGAGAAGCAGGAGCTGGCCTCAGGGCGGAAGAGGTTTGTCCTGAAGGAGTTCAGTAGGATTAAACAGCAGTCAGAGGAGGGGCCTCTGCCGAACCTGTGTGGCTCTGAGAGCAATGCTGAGCCCGGAGGAGCCTCTTAGCACAGCACAGGGAGGCTGAGGAGACTCAAACCGCAAATGGGACCGGGAGGGGGACCTGCAGGTGGGACCTCTCTGCCCAGTGCCAAGAGAATGGTTGGAGATTTTTGTAAGGACACCTGAGCTCGTCTTGGATATGACACAACCCCTCAGTGATGGGTAAACTGCAGATCTCCTGCGACACTTGTGCACTCTAACACCAGGATTAGCTGGCTATCAAACCACAAGTGCTATTTTTTGTCTTAAATAATGTTTCTTAAATGGATGTGTAGGAGGTCTCTTCTGTTGCCCCAATGTCTAACCAGGCCTGTCTGCTTTTGACTGCCCTTGTTGGGGGAGTTGAGATGCTCAGTGCTTCCTCATTCCTGAGAGTTCAGTGCTTGGGCTCACCACTCCTTAGCTGAGTTCAGTTATTTAAGCAGGACAGCTTGGGAGGATATATCATGCAAAGGACAGGGCTTGTGCTGAACAGTGTGGGACCTTCGGGCACCTGGTGTTTGACTTGTCTCTGTAGATGGCATCCCAAGGCCAGGTCATTTTCTGGAGGTATGGTACTATCTGCACCTGCTTTGGGAGAGGGGAGGGAGGGAACTGCATTTTTCATGCTCTTGGGATGTATCACCCTGCTGCCAGGAGCTTTCAAGCAGTTCTTTGCAGCTTGACTGTACTGCACTCACTGAAGGTACTTAAATACCGGTGCAGCTTGTTGAATACAATTAGTAAGGCCATGCATGTATCAGACACCCATGTGCAGGTCATCAGCTGTAGTCAGGATGGAGGTGTGTGTCCTAGAAACTGTGCATTTACTAGAATTTGCATCCCCAGGATTGAATGCTGTGGTAGATTGGAGTAACAATGCTTGAGGAAGGCTGTATTCCTTCTGTTGTAGGTTGGGGTTTCAATGGCTTGAACCATTCCTTCTGCTGATTGCAGAACCATTCCTTCAGACAGTTGCTTGTGTTTCCATCACATCAGCTTGCTGTGGGGAGAAAGAAACTGTCCTCCACAAGTCTCCTTGCAGTGTGGAGCAGGAGTTAGAGCTGGGAAGACACTCTCAAGACATTCTCAAATGCCTCTCATTTCAGTGAGCCCGTTTCCTTTGGAGCTATTGACCAACTGCTGGTGAACTACAGTTGGAGAAAAAAGTCATAAAAATATCTACCTCGTATCCTCATCTCCTGATTAGTTGAAAATAACCCCACCAGATGGATAAAATGGCAAACTTTTTCAGCCTCTAGTGAACACGGACTGAGCTTTCATCTAAACCTCACTGCTTGAACAGAGACAGCAACAAACTGTGTTTTTCCATCCCACATGTGGACTTTCCAGGCTGGATGGAGACAGAGGTTCCAGTGGTGTGTGAGACAGTCCTGCTGGCATTTATTCTTTGAAAAAGGTTTCAGCCGTTGCCACTATCCATCCCATGTGATCTGAACAGCAGTGGGGAAAAGGACAGGCCACATGTGAACAGAAGAGACCTGACACATGAGCTTTGTCACATGGGGCATCAAGGAAGAACTAAATAGCAGTGTTGTCTGCACCTTTTCACTGACAGAAGTGAGGTTGCCTGTAGACACAATGTTATAGAGTGTAAATATTCCCTGGGCGCTTGTATTCCTCATGTGTCTGGAATGCATGCAATAACCAGCTCTGTTATTCTCAAGAGGCAGCCCAGCCAGCCTTTGTCAGGGAAATGAAGTAACTGATGGGTGTGAAAAAATGCACATCTATCCCTTGCTACTCTGAAAACCTTCCTCACCCTGTGCCAGTGCCTCTGCCTGTCGTGCCAGGTAGCAGCAGGTTACTAGGAGAAGTAGGCTTCCTTAAGGGATATTTGCCCTTCAGGCTAATCCTGAAATGCAGAAACTGACCGGAGAGAGACGTGAATTTTCCAGGAAGTTTCAGGGAAACAAGGGAAGATTTCTGCTGATTTCAGGAAAAAACCAAAACAAACCAAGGAAACAAAACCAAAACCAAAACCAAAACATCCCGAACAAAAACAACAACACCCTCTGAAGTGCTGAAGAAAGCTGGGTTCTGCAATCGTCAGCCGCATATTGGAATAGAAACCCTGTTGTTTTGGATTACCACTGCCATGCTATTTCTTTTCCACAATGAACTTTGATATAAGGAGAAAGGCAAGGGACCTTCAATATCTTAATCTTCCGTGTCTTTCAGTTTCTGGAGAGGAAACTCCAGAGGGACTAATTTCTCCTTGTTCCTTGCAAGGGATGTTGAAGTGGGCAGTGGCATCTGTATACCCAAAATTGCCGTGCACCCTGTAACAAATGAGCAGCTTTTCAACAAGCTCTGCTGCTGCCCTGCAGCTCTCTGGGTGCAAAGCTAGCAATGCTTTGCAGCCATGGGGGCAGGTGGCACCAGCACAGGACAAAAGCATTGATGTGGCCTGTTTGTCCTGGTTTGTGTTTGTCTGTGAGTAAGCTGAGGATGGTTTTGGCCAGAAGAGTGTAAGGGCAGAGGTGGTGTTAAGGCCAGAGGGTCCTTTCAAGGACCAGAGGCAAGTGTGGTGGCACTTGAAGCATTCAGGGACTGCACAGGTGGACATCCTGGCTGCTTGTCCTCCTGCCATACCTCCCAGCATTTACTGTAACCCTCTGGCAGCATCCTTTGGCTCCGAGCAATTTCCTCCCTGCCTATCCTTGGGAAGAAGGATTGTAAGATATACAGATAAAGGTGAGTCACAACTGCTGTGTGACAGCACAGTGTGGCTGCTGCTTGCTTTGTGCTTCCCAGGCGTGAGAGCTGAGGCTGGTCATGGCAACACTGGCTGAGTTTATAACAACTATCTTGCTCTGGGATCAGCTCCCAGAGTGGAAATTGGTAGAGCTCCTCAAGGAGATGGGTGTTATTCAGCACATACAAGATGCCTGCTTCCCCAGAGCAGGAAAGCACAGGCTTGTCCCACGGTGAGCCTGCCTGGGACCTTGAGTGACTTGGGGTTGAGCCCCGTGAGACATGGCAAGACTTTGCTGGGAGCTGTCACACTGCAGGAGCCATCCAAGTCCCCATCCCGCAGGCCCCTGGGGCAGGCAGAGGCTGGCGATGGGTTCCCAGCTGCCTGGTGCCCATGGCTGGGTGATATCCGTGGCTTTCCTCCTGTTAGGGTCAGCTGTGACCACAGCACCAACAGAGAGTAGAGGGTAGAACTGCTGTCCATCCTGGCTGTAAGTGAAAGCTGGTGACAATGGGGAAGAAGCCAGACGTGACATCTCCCAGCTCTGAGGGCATCTAGGCAGAGCTTGGTATGGATGTGGATGTGTATATGGATTTGTATGAACCCTTATCTGGACTTACCACATGTTTTGGTGAAATACGGAGTTGTGATCCCTTCTGAGGAAGCACACAGGGCTTCCTCAGACAACTTCGCACTGGCTTTAAGGTCGAGGAAAGGAGACAGTGGGAGGGCATACAAGTCTGCAACATCTCCCCTTCTCTCTATTCCCTCTTTCAACCCATCTTCCCTTTCTCCCTTCCCTGCTGTTCCCTGCGGGAGAGGCTTGTTCACATGGTACGATTCCCTAGAGTTCCGTATCAGCCCTGTGGTCGTGGCATCTGTGGAAATTGAGCAAGTCACAGAGGCAGGCACATGTCAGTGGTGGGAGGAGTCCGTGGCTGTAGGGACACCGATGGACTCTGCTGCAGGAGGCTGCCCAGTGTGCTGCAAACCAGAAAATACTGCTGAAGCAGAGCAGCTGGTTCTGTGTGGGCGGAAGGGCTGTGACCTCTCACAGCAAATGCTGCTGAAGCAGAGCAGCTGGTTTTGCATGGGCAGAAGGGCTGTGGCTTCTCACAACGTGCAGCTCTTTGGGCTTCTCCTCTGCGAGGAATCTCTGTGAGGCTGCTGGGCCTGAGCACGAGCTGCTTGCTCCAGGATGTACCTGTGGGTTTTGTGGGGAGTCCTTCAGGGCTTGTTCTGGTGGGGCGCTGAGTTTGCTGCCACAACCCCTCAGTCCACAGGAAGATGTGCCTGTGACCACATGAGAGCTCCACTGGCTGTGGTGGGAGGCCGTACTCAGCCATGCTTCTGGGTCTGTCCAAGCTGGGCTGTGCCGGAGAGGTTGTGCTTGGCAAGGCTGGAGTTGTGCTGATCCATGATGTGCTGCCTTTCTTCTCCTCTGGCATGGCTGCTCCACCTGTGTGGCTTGGCAAGTGGTCCTCTCCTCCTCAGCCTGTCATTTAACAACCCATTACCCATCTCCACTTGAAGCATCCCGAATCCAACCAGCTCCAAATATGGCCCTGTTTCCAGACCCGTCCTGCACATTCTCTGCGTTGTACCTGGTGTCTCCTGGGGTCAGGGGCCACTCTGCTATGCTCACTCCCTGGTCCCTTGCAAGTACCAGCAGGGACTGCCTGACTTGCTTAGGCACCAGGGAATGCAGAGAGGAGCATCCTCCACTGGGGCCAGCTGCCTGCTCTCAAAGGCAAAGCCTGGGTCTCCTGCCACATGGTCCCCCGCTGTTGATGGCAAGTGCTGCTCACCTGATGTTTGTCACTACTGTGGTGATGTGCTTCACCCATCAGCCGCATTCTGGGTCTGTGGCTCACCTGCCTCCACCTCCTTCCTGCAGACGACTCTGCAGATGGACAATACAGGCATGGGGTGTGAAGGAGGTGGGCTGTGTGGTAATGTTGTCCTTTCCTTTTTCCCCAATAGCATGACTACAGTCATAATCATCCTGGCTGCAGTGATTGCCCTGATCATCGGTTTTGGTGTCTCAGGTATGTGACTGCTCATATTTTTTGCTGTTACTGGTTGGGTGATGAACTTCTGCTCTGCCTCTACCTCCATGTGTCCGTCCCATGCACAGGCTGAGGTGCGATCGCGTGTGGAAGTGCCACCTACCACCCTTTAACAAAGGCTAGGTGAGTGTAGTGCAGCCTGTGCTGCTGGAGGTGTAGTGGTGTGTCAGCTGAAATTTCCTTGGGCTTGGAGCCCCAAACCTACCCATGAAGTCCTGCACATACTGTGCTCCTTCTACCAGATAGGATGAGATGATGAGATGGTATTTATTGTGAAATCGGAGAGCATTTGCCAGGATGGGGCACCTTCCCCAGTTCCCTCAGAGACAACGAAAATGCATTGCTTTGGTGTTGGCCAAAATGTAGCCTCCTTGGAATGTGCTGAGTGAGGATGGGTAGGGAAGGGCTGCATGGGAAAGAGGACCTGGCTCTGGAAATTCTTGCAGCTTAGGATTTGGAAAGCTGACTTTTCTTAAATGAAAGAAAAATGTTTGGCTTTCAGTAACAGGGAAAGAGCTGCTATTTCTCTGCCAGCATTATGCCTTGCAATCACATTAATATTGCATACAGGGAGGTCCTGACTAAAAAGAGACACAAAAATCATGCTTTTCTGGCAGCTGCAAAGAGAAAAATCCCTGATACATGTAAGTAAACGATAAAATACCACATGAATTCTTCTCAAACAAGTAAGAAGAGCTACTTTTTGAAGCACTCTTGGTAAAGAAATACTCCTGTGCTTTATCTTGGTGTACAACCCGTGGGAGCTGACCTCTGCTAGCAGCACTGGTAGCTGCCCCTCGGGGCCTTGCCATGTGCCAGTGCCTGTTCAACCTCAGGCGTGGCCCATGACAGCCACAGGGCAGTCTGGCCTTTCTCCAGGCTCGCTGCCTCACCTTTCTCCAGCCTTCTTGCTCTCTCCTCGCAGGAAAACACTCCATCAGCGTGACGGCACTGACATCTCCAGGGAACATTGGCCAGAGCAGCATCCTGGGCTGCACTTTTGAGCCCGACATCCGGATGGACAGCATAGCGATCCAGTGGGCCAAGGAGGGGGTAGCTGGGCTGGTTCACGAGTTCAGAGGTGGAAAGGACCACCTGCAAGAGCAAGATCCGTCATTTCAGGGCCGCACAGCCGTGTTTGCAGACCAGGTGATCGGCGGGAACGCTTCTCTGGAGCTGAGGGATGTGCAGCTCTCCGATGCTGGCACCTACCAGTGCTCTGTCACCACGGCCAGAGGGAGCGGGGCAGCAGTGCTGCAGTACAGGACAGGAGGTGAGGGCTACAAGTACCAGAATCCTGCTGTAAAACACATGCTAGTGCAGCTTGGTTGAACCTACCTGTGCTTATGATGGTGCTGCACCCTGAGTAGGGTATTTTTCTGGCTTTTACAGGGATATTTATGGCCCACCCTTTTGACACCGTTGTTCTAGAAAGGTTATTATTTTGATAACATGGTAGCTTTTGCTCTCTAGAATTAGCATATATCTCCAGCCAGAAGTGCTGCATAGTAAAAATTGTAACGTATTTAATATATTTTTCCCAGTTTTTCCAAAGTTTTCAGTTTTTAAAAATTACTATCAAGGCAACAAGCCTCTGATACCACAGTTATCTGAAATATTACGTATTTACAAGAGTCAGTCCTCCAGGGGAGATCTGGAAACCACCAGGTCTTCAGCCTCTTCCAGTGAGATGAATTTGGCTACAATAACAAGTCACCTCCTAAGGGGTCACCTCATGTTGAGACTGATGGATGAACTACTTGTGGGTCTCCTCCAGACTCCAGTCTTTGCAACCTCCCTCTCATCCCTGTGGCCAGAATTGCTGTCCTACAGCTCAAATTGGGCGAGGAAAAGCCCTCAGACCTCTCCAAGTGAAAAAGGATTTTCGCTCAAGCCTGAGGGTTGCAAGTGTTCCACAGGGACTTGGTCCCCTACCCCTCCTTGAAACCTTGTGGATTTGCCTGCTTTTGTGTTGCTTGATTGGATGTTTAAAGTAATCCATAGAGAAAAGGCATTAGAAAGAAGAGGTGAAATGCTGGAACAGGTTTATTTCCAACGTAGCTGTAATAACTGTTCTGTGTGGAAAGACAGAGATGTTCCCTTTAGCTGATTTTCTTTAGCTTTCCCTTTCACCAGTTCACCTCCAGGTCCTACCACCCAAAGCCGACAAATACAAAAGGCAGGTGTCCTGTGCTTTGGCTGTGTACAGCCCTCCTTAGTGAAGGTCTGCGAGGGATTGCTCAGGAGAGGAAATGGCCTCAAATTGCAGCAGGAGATGTTTAGATTTAATATTAAGAAAAATGTGTTCGTGGAAAGGGTTATCAAGTGCTGGAACAGGCTGACCAGGGAAGTGGTGGAGTCACCTACTATCCCTAGAGATTTGAAATACCTGCATTTATGGTTATGGTGTAGTGATGGACTTAGTGCTGAGTTAACACTTGGACTTGATCTTAAAGGTCTCTTCCAACCTTAACAATTCTGCATCTCTGTGATGCTGTAGGTGTTGGTCAGGCCCCTTTCTCAGTGAGCAGAGAGGGTGAGTCATCTTTCCCCCATTATTAAGAATAACTAAAAGACACTAAAGCTGTGCCAGGACCTCAGCAGATCCTGTCAAGCTGGATTGCCATGTCCTAGGAGTCCTTAGATCCCTTGTAGTCATCCTCCCATGGCCCAGCTTGTAGAGAGCTCTGTCTGAGCTTGTTTTTGGCTTGGCTACAGGCAATGCTGTAATGCTAAGCAGTGAGCAGCCTAGAAATACCTGGGACTGGCAGGAGCAGTTGAGTATTTCATGCCCAGTTCCTATCACTTGCCTTGTTTTGACTCTCTCCCTGTTTTCCCTCCCAAAGCCTTCAGCATCCCCGTGGTGCAGGTGGAAAGCAGCAGCCGTGGGGACGCGCTGCAGTGCGCAGCCCCGCGCTGGTTCCCTCGCCCTGCTGTGCGCTGGACAGCCTATGGGGACGCTGGGGAGCACCTGCCCCACACTGCCAGCACCAGCTTCGAGCTGAACCCTGAAAACATCACTGTGAGGGTGGTTTCCCTCCTGCACAACGTCACTGCTAATGCCACCTACACCTGCGTGATTGAAAACAGCCTTGCCAAGGCTATGGGCAACATCAGAGTGACAGGTAGGGTTCAACACCACCCAGAGACCACAGGCATGGGGGGGAGGAGTTTAAACAGTGTTCCTGGTGCACCATGGGGTTCCTGCAGCACTTGCGTCAGTCAAGGAAGGGACTGAAAGCATGGCTAATCCAACCACTTCTCCCTCTGTCCCTGGGATGGAGGAAAGGGTCTGTGTTTGGTCCTGCTACTTCATGTGCTTCTCATGGTATTGATTGTCACCTTGGCATGGGGACAGAACTGCCAGGGGACCAGAAGGAGGGACACACTTCAAAGGAGTGTATTGCTTTGGGATGTTAACCAAAACCAAACCAACCAACCAAACTCCACAGCTTCTGACTCTTTCTTTAGCCAGTTCAGCTTAGATCCCACTTGTGTTTCAAACCAACAGGCCCCTTTAGCTGTTATTAATGACAATACCTCTGACTCTAGCCCAATCTCTTTATTTAAAAGGCTGTTTTACTCACAGAAAATCAAACTTTCCAAAGGTCTTGAGTACCTTCTGCTGTTCTACATGAGAGGGATCATAATGCTTCTACAGCCAGGACTTCATTGCAATCGGTCTCCAGTACAAGAGGGAGGGTCTATCTTCATCCATATTCAGAAAAACAGGAAGGAATAAATACACACACTTTATTCCTTCCCTGCTGTGTTCCTGTTCTGGTAGCTCCTCACTGTTCTTCTGCTACAGATTTCAGCATTACAAAGGTGACCAACTTGCAGCTGGTGAACCTGAATGCAGAGTCAGTGTCATCCTCCTTTCCAGCCTGTCACTGGATGCTTCTGCTTCCCTTGTGCCTGCTGTCAATATAAAGCCTCTATAAAGCAATTGGAAACTCTACTGGACCTGGAGGTAAGCTTGAAAAGAGAAACTCATAAGCATATATGTTCAGTATATGTAGACCCTCTTGCTGAGTTTGGGTACAGCAGCAGACCTATCTCAAGCCTGCCAGAATGGGAGAATGTGTCTTTCCCCTCTGCCCATCCTTTCGCCATCCCCACCTTTAGGTGGGACACATGGCTTGTCCCTCCCACAGGCTCCCTGATAGCTTCTCCTATCACTTTCTGCAACCTTAGAGATCCTTCTCTTGCACCATCAACTGTCTGCTCTTACTTATCCCCTCATTCTCTTTCCTGTGCACCCTCTGGACCTGGGCTATGGTTTATGGCTGCAAGGCAGCACGGGCTTTTTCCTCTCCCTTCTCACGAGACTGGATGCAGTATAAGCCTTGCTTGCTCCCACTTTATTCAGACAACTCCACAGTACAGTGCAGTGTCTCCAGTAAATACTACAGTCACCTTGAACGTGGCTAGAGGGAGCTGCCAGCCTGAGCAATCCCCTGCAGACCTGCACTAAGGAGGGCTGTGCACAGCCAAAGCACAGGACACCTGCCTTTAGTGTTCATCAGCTTTGGCTTTGGGTGGTAGGACCTGGAGGTGAACTGGTGAAAGGGAGAGCTAAAGACAGTCAGCTAAAAGGAACATCTCTCTCTTCCCACACAGAACAGTTATGACAGCTGCATTGACAGCAGGACTCACTTCAGGCTTTCCTCCCTCTGGGGCTGAGAACTTTAAGAGTTCCTGCCAGTTCCAGAGCACAGAGTAGCACAAATGTGAAACTAGCTGATTTCTCTTGTGCTATTATTTCTTACACCAACAACAGGATACTTTGTTTGGCTTCACAAGGAATGCAATAAGAATTGCACAAAGGAAAAGTTCTGATTGCAGGACAAGATATGTTCCCTTGTCTGATCTAACAGTGACCAGAACTCTGATCATGGGCAGAAGTTCAGACACAAACAGGAAAAGGGTTTCCCGCAATACAGCTGAGAACTGCTCCTTCAGAGTACTAAAAGCAAGCAAATCTTAATTCCCCCGAAACACATTTGGTTCACCCATCTCTTCTCTTGTGATTCTCTCACTGTACTAATAAAACTGGAAATAAGAGAGCCAGTTAATGTCCTCCATCTTCTTGGAATGCTAAAATCAAATTCCCCTTCTGAAAAAGATGTGAATGGCAGAACAGCAATGGGTTAGAAAACTGCCAACAGGCTTGGAATATCCTGGCAAAGGCAAACCACATCTAAAGTCCTGTATGAGGAGTGATGATTGCATTTGTAATGTGAAATAAAAGAGGAACAGATAAGTAGACAGCAGACAGAAGACTAACATACAGGATTAGGAGGAAAAGGAGACTAGTAAGATACTACTGGAAAGTTCAAATTCAGAAGCAAGGTTATTAAATCCAGATACAGCAATAGAGCCAATTTTTTTTTTTTTAAACAACCATTATCTGTCACTTCCTATCTATTTTTGTAGCACTGCCTATTACTCATATCACAGGACTACTTTCAGTTGCATTTTTTAATCAGATTTGGTCTCTTTGTCTTATCACTTACAGTCAACATTTTCCTCAGGCTGAGATAGTTTATTTTGGGGCTTGTTTTGTTTTGTTTTCTTTCTGGAGGGTGGAGAGTAAGCTTTAGTAAAATCTTTACTGTTTTGTAGAAAGCACCTACAGAAAAAAAGGTTGTCACAGCAAAACTTGCAGAGACCTCTGCTTTAGGTTATTTTGACAACCTTTTAGGATGGAGTCTCAGAACTTTCTTGAATGGTGGCATCTGGCAGGTCTTGTGCCACTCACACTTTGGTCTCAGAAGTGGACAGCAGGCCTTGAGAGGGAAGATACTTCACCCCTCAGTAAACCCAGTGCCTGTATCACAGCTCAGTGCGTGCCTCTTCTTACCAACCCCACCTAATGTTCAGGTGGCTGTTCATAAACTGCAAAACAATGCCCAAATAATCTTGTCATTTAGTATCATGATTTAGTCTCCAAACGGCAACTTACTGACTTCCATTCTCTTCTTCAAGGAGATGCTTTGAAAGTGTAATTTTAATAATTTCAATTAGGTTAAGAAGACCATACCCTGTGAGAACTGTATGGTTTTGTTAATGGTCACCATATAGCAAGTAAACCTCAATACTAAAATAGATACTAAAACATATACGGTGTTCTTTAAGTAATATTTTAATAGCTTTATTTAGTAGGTACTATCACACAAAATGCACACATTGTGTGCCCTAGGCCCAAGGCAATAGCTGTCACATAGGAAGCACTGAACATCTCTCTTCCAAAATGTAGCCCAGTATCACTGGTCGACAATGGCCCAGAGTGACCATTCAGGAATTCCACAAGTCACAGCAGCTGTGCTGTCATCCTGTGCTCACAGGCTCGTGCTCCCACTGGAAAGGAGATTTAAAAAGCTCCTGATCCCAGTAGGGTATTTCCATAATTCCTCTCCCACTGGGAGAGATATTAAGCAGTGGCTCCCACTCAGCAGGAGCTGGATGTCCTCCTCAATCTCTGGCTGTTCAGGTAGCGTAAGGCATCTTGTCCCACTTCCTCCACCTTCAGGCACAGCAGGCTCGGACGAGGCTCCACTTGTGACACGAACTCCACTTCACCACAGCGAAAATTCCGCAGCTGCAGGGGAGCTGCAGGGGAAAGATACAACGGGTAACAAGTCAGTGCAGGGCTCTGGCTCTGCTCTAGCACACAGCTGCAGAAGTTGCTGGGGGAGGGAAGGCCTTGCAGCAGCTGCTTGGCATCTGCTAAACCTCAAAGCACAGCACAGTGTGTTTCCAGGATTCCATTCCAGGATGTAGGCTGATTAATGCATTTTGCCAGCATCCCTCTAACTTGGAGGAAACAGACACTCTACATTGCGAAACACTGTGAGTGATGTGCTGCTCACAGAGCTGATGCACTGAGTTTTGTATCTTTTATCAGTATCAGCAACCTGCCTCTACGGACACTGTACATGACAGCCAGAAACAGTCTCCACTGCAGAGCATCCTCTGGTGGGCTTAGCAAATCAACCCCTGCAGCACCTGGACTCAAATTTAAGCACTAGATACTTGTGCAAACAGTATGAAGAACTGGTGGGAAGAATGTCCCCTTAACACAGCAACTGTACAGTTGTGGCAGCATGAGCTCGGACCTCAGCACTCATGAATTCAAAACACTTCAGTGCGGATTTCCAGGTGAGGATTTCCAGGCCTAGTATTGACCCTACGTGCTGTCCTGCCTGAAGTAAAAACCCACTTGATTTGAGAGGTCTGCACAATAACTTTGGCTGATCAGATTCCTGTCCCAGACAAGGACTGGGAATCTTTCTCAAAAACAGCTTTATGTTTCTATGTGAAGTAGAAAAATTCATGTATGTTGTTTTAGTGATTTCCGTAATATTATTTCTCTATTTTTGTAACCATGGATCTACTAAGACACAACTTAGTTCTACACTACAGAATTCAGAATTCCAGGAAAATCCTTCAAAGATCTTGCTTTGTGGGCAGTGAAGGCAGTTCTCCTTCCTCAGCCCAGTGAGATGCCTCCTCCCTTCCTTCCCACACTAAATATTAGAAAAGCCAGCAGTACTTGCTTACCAGGCTGCAGGATCTTGGAGGGCTTCCTGTCTAGGCTGAAATCCAGCAGGATAGGGCGACATATGAGAGGACTCCTGCACAGACTCCTTAGGTAGCAAGCAACAAGATCCTCGAGTTCCTCTAGACACTGAGGAAGGAAAGAGTGTGTTGCCAGGGAGTGTTCAGAGGGAGGCAGGGAGGCTCTGGAACACCCAAAGCAAAGGGAAATCCTGTCCAGCTGAGACTTAAGCCCAGCACACTGCAATTGCTGCTGGAATAGCCCACTCACCCCTGTGCCAGGAGCTTCCCCATGCTGAATGCACACGCTGCCCCTGCTCTGCACACAGTTCTGCACAGCTTCCCACTCGGGAAGGCTCAGGCCCAGCACTGCTGCCACATGTTCATTCCTGCACAGCACCACAGCTTCACCTGTTCCGTCCTCCACAAGCACCCTGTGCAGAGAGCGGGCAGGCTGGGATCAGAGGGAGGGCAGGACAGTGCCTGGCTCCCTAACAAGGGTCACACCCCACACAACAGACCTCAGGAGAGAGTCTGTTCACATCTCAGAAGATGTGATAACTCCGTCTTTGCTGTTCTGTCCACATCCTATCCTTGATATGATTTCCCCCCTCCTGTCTGTGGTGTAATTTGTTTCCTCCTCCCCACCCCCTCCCACACCCAGTCCCTACAGCACTTACCGTGCACTGGCTTGCCTCACTCCTGTTTGTGATGGACATGGAGGATTGTGTCGGGTGCATCTCCCCTGAAGGAAGAATAAAACTACAGCTATGTATGGTGGTGTAAGTGAGAAAGGGAAGGGCCACTGCTTATTTTAACCCTGCCTCAATTAAATATGCAAAGGTGTAAAGAATTTCACTGCATTTCCAATGAGTGTCCTGGGAAAAGTTTATATGGGGAGAATAATCACCTGCTGCAACGTGCTGATCCCCAATAACAGTGAACATGGGAAGAGCAGAGCATTAACAGAGTAGGATTGTCCTCTTCAATGTCCTCACTTCACCCCCAGTCCTACCTGCCAGTCTGCCTGGTATCAGATACATACTTCTAATCAGTTATCACTTTTGTCCCTTTCTGATATGCAAGTCCTTCTCAGACACTGGAAAAGAGGGTCTGCAATTGAGATAGGAACTCTCATTTCTTTTACATGGTAGCAAAGGATGTGTGAGAGTAAAAAATCTGCAAGACCTCTCACAAATTATCTTTGTGGAAGCTTGAATACCTCTCTGAAGATGCAGCTGCAAAGTGAGCAAACCCACTGCAGGCACACAGTCAGTACACAGGACAAGTGGCATAAAATCCGGGCCTGGGGCAGGTTTTGCAGCTGAGATCCCAAGCTGGAGAGGAACACTAGTGAGGGGGATGAAGCTTCTCCTGCAGGACTAGAAGAAATAGGAATTTGAGAAGCTTGGAGCATAGAAGCCTTTCTTGGGACACTGTAAGATGAGAACAGACCCAACACTTACCTAGAAAGAAAAGGTAGGTGAGAAGCTGGCAGAGATACGATGCTCACACAGCTGGAGGCAATGTATGTGCAATAAACATTATGGAATCTGCAACATGAAAGAGCAGACGTCAGAAAGAGCTCACAGAAACCAAACACTCAGTTTTCTTGGGATGACTGGGCTGATCTTCATTTGTAACATAGTAGGAAAATAATTTATGGTAAGGGATTGGGAAACATGAAGGTGTGGACAAGGGATGAGGAAAGTCCACATGGGAGACCAGATTAAGAGACGGTTTCAAAGACAGCTAGAGAGATCAGAGAGAGGATCAGGGCTCTAAAGACAGGAGGACCTTGAGATCTTGCGTTCCAGGTTCTGGAAGAGGATCTTGGCTCCAGGTAGCAAACCCCAGAGATGCTGCAGGTAGGTGGCAGTAATGTAAATGTCCATCACAACACGGGAGCCTGGAGCAGCTGCGACACTGAGCTTCACGCTGTGATCCCTGGACAGCAGAGTCCCTGAGGAGGCACAGAACCACAAACCATGAGCTCACTCACACAGACAGCATGGCCTGTCACTCGGCTGGGCCTGCTAGAGGGGTTCTTCCTCCCACCACAATGAGGCTATCACTGTCGCACGTCCCAGATTTTCCGGGTATGGCATTCCCATCCCACATATGCATTGTGCAGTTTCCTAGCCCTTTGACATGCAGCAGGATGCAACATCCTGGCATACTTCCACTATTCCCAGACAAAGCAGCATAGTTAGCCAAGTCCATTGGCTCTCTGAAACAGGAAGAAGCAAGAACCAATCTGTTGCTTCTCGACAGGCTGCCACAATCTTACCTTTCTGCTTTGGAAGGCCAGCAATCACAGGTGGCTTCTCATTCTTGGGAGAGGCACACAAGGTCCTCTCGGTGATCTCACCACAGAAAGAAACAAGGGAACCTGCGAAACTGAGAGCAGACCAGGATTTTTGTTCTGCCTGAAGACAAAGGGAGTGGAAGAAGGCCTGACTTCAAGATTGCCACAGAGCAGAGCACTGTTGGTTAAGACCAGTTTCTGGGGAACCTGCTCTTGAGCACCTAAGCTACTGGACTGACGGCAGCTTGCTGCAGCCTACCCCTCCCAGGGACCTCCAGAGGTCCCTTTACCTTGCTTTCTGCTGCCACAGGTTCAGCAGTGAAGAAGGGTGAGGCATTACAGCCTTCCTATCTGCTAAACTCCTAAGTGTTTTTCTGAATTAGAGGAAGAAGCCAAGCAAAGAAAACAGTTTATCATAAGGCACTGGTGAAAATTCCAGTGTACATGCATATCACTCCAGATTAAACATGCTGAACAGAAAAGCTTCTAACCTTAGTATTTGTTTGAGCAAAGTACACTAAAACAATCTAAAAACAACAAAAAAATCATACATTCAGTCTCATTGTCCCTGCTGTGCTTGTTTCCATATCTGACAGGAATTTGGCAGACACCTTTGGGACCTAGTCCACACCAGCAACAGCTGAACCATCTTCTAGACACCATTTTGCAGTCTTGTCACCTACAACCCCTTTAGCTTTGATAACCAGGATGGGAGAAGTCTGGACTACTTGCACACAGGTAGATTTCCAAACCATATTCCTAGGGTGGATATTTCATCGCAGTTTAATATAGCACTGCTCCCAATAAAAATTAACACAGAGCCATTCCCTAAGACACAGTCACTTGCTAATTTGGGGCAGACCAACATACCTGCTACTAAGCACTTCTGGAATGGAGGAAGTCCTCTGGTCCATGCCTGTCAGCACTGACATGGCTGTCAGCTAGAAGTGAGGGAGACACAGCCTCAGATGGGTTGCAGTTTACAGGCACCCTAGCCAGAGCAGAAAAGACAAGCTCTGCATGCTCAGAGCTAGGTCAAGCAACTCATGCTTCCTTCTCCAGATGAGTTCTGAAGCAGGAAAATGTGAAGTCCAGCACCAGCCTCTGATGGAACTTAGAGCAGAACAGTCTTATCAACAAGATACTATGTACTGATAATCTTCTAGCTAGTTCTGGAGAGATCTACACATAGCCTGTGAAAGCCCTGAGCAATAAGGACTGCATACCTGGCGCTCAGGCAGACAGGAGATCCAGGTCTCATGCTGTAAGTGCCAGCTATCTTGGACAGGCAGGCACAGGGGGCAGGATGGCCTGCTCAGGTCTGTTGCTGGCACAGGTGGAAAACAGAGCTTGTCAAACACTTCCAAGTCCTGAGGTAAGAGTGATAAGGCAAGAGAGAAGAGGATTAGAAGGAAGGAGATTAAAGTTATATAGGGGAAAAGTGAAGAACAATGGTTTACAGAACAAAAAAAACCCCACTGAACTCCGAGCTCTGAGAATTTTAATCAAACACAGAACATAAGCAGTTTCTTGGCAAGACAGAAGGAAATTCCAAGCCTTGAAAACAGCTTAGTCACCCTCTGACTCCTCGACTCCCACATGCAGTTCAGCAAAAGTCTCCAAGAGAGAGCAGCACGACAACTTCTCTCTTACCGAGCAGCAGGGCACAATGAAGCGATACAGTCCATCCACATGCAGGAATGGAAACCATCGCAGAGACTTTCCCATAAAGAGCAGTAGTGCCTGGTGGGGGAAGGGATGAGAGAGAGAGAGAAGGTAATGAGAACTGTTAGGTATGGAATGAAAAATACAGCAAACAGAGAGGAAGCCCGCCCAGAGGATGTCTTGATTGAGAAGCAAAGTTGGCACCACCAAGAGCAAGAGAAGGCAGATGCATTAACAGGAAGGTGACAGAGAGGAGATGGAACTTGCTCTGAGTGTGAGAAGGAATTTGCCTGCACAAACAAATAACTGTACCCAACACATAAATCACTTTCCCACTGATAGTAAATTACCACACGGCTCACTGAGGAGCCCGCTCCCAGACTTATCAAACCACACCCCAAAGCTGCCTCACTTCTTGCTGCGTCACGTCCTCTTCTCCATCACAGCCAGTGTCCTCCAGCTCTGGTAGATTCCCAATTTCTCTGGGGTGGCTCCAGAGCCGTGGTCTGCCCAGCCACAGCACTGTGGCTTGGAAACTGCGCTGCAGCTCCTGTGCTTCTCTGTCTTGTTCTCCGGGCAGTTGGTAATTGCGCAACATGAGGCCCTCTTTCTGGGTAACCAAGAACAGATGAGATACACAGCTCGTCGTTCTGGTGCTGCTCTGGCCCCCCTGACAGTTCTCATCTCTGCCAGTATCTGCCTTGGGATCCTCTAATTTCAGCATTTTTGCCTCTGGGGTTTCCAGCCCAGATGTTGTGCTGCCATCTTTCTTCCTCCTCAAAGAGGAGCTATTTCCACTCCTAAAGCCTTTCTGGATTTTTCCTTCAGCAGCATGGAGAACCTGAACATCCTCGAAGTAGAACTGCACGTAGACACTGAAATGACAAATGGTAACAGTGAAACTCCCTGTTCCTGACATGTGGCTGTCCAAAACAAATGCTTATCTGGGAAAAGCACTAATGCTGAGTGCCCCACAGGTACTCAGCAGGAGCAGTGGGAAAGAGCAAAGAGGAGGGCAGCTCCCAGGCTGCATGTATTCTGAACAAAAGGGAGATGGTGGGTTTGTTGCTGAGAAAGAGCTCATTTTATGCAAATAGCGAAGAACAGTTGCTTTGGCACTGAAATGCTATGTTGATAAGAAGCCTTACCATAGTCCAAAATACTCACGGAACCGGGAAGTGATGATTTAACCTGCACATTGAATAAAGGGACTCACCTAGTTTTTTTCTCTCTCACATGCTCCAGATTTTCCAGGTGTTCCCAGGAGGGGAAATCAGTCTTAAGAAATCTCTCCACTACAAGCTGGTAGTTTTCCACCTGCAAGAGTGATCCTGCAAACACATCAGAGAAAAGAGCTGAGCTAAATAAAAAGAGAACATAAAACCAGTAAGGTCAACATCCTCATTTTAAAGTCACGAGGTCAGGCGGTAACAGTTCAGCATCTCCACACCACGTCTCTTCTTCCTTGTTTTGGAACTGGAAGGCAGAAGAGCAAGAGCTCAGCACTTAAATACAGTTTAGTGGGACATACCTATGAGAGCTGTCTGGGCAAAGGGGCTACCATCCTTATGGGAGATCACACAGGGAAGTGTGCTGCTCTTGTCCTGCAGCTGGAGGGAACTGCTCCTGGAGGAGACCCTCAGCACACCCAGGAGAATCTACAACAGAAAGGAAGCTGCAAAGAGCATCAAACAATTCCTATCTTTGAAAGCCACAAATCAAAGTGTGTGTAGCAGCAGCTCAAATTCAGTCTGTTTTCAACACACTACAGCGAGAAAAGCAGTGTCATTCCCTAACAGGAGGAAGAGGCATGCATTGCACAGGGTGCTGGAAGGCATGGTGAGAACCAGGAGCTCTCAAGGCACAGACAGGAAAGGGAATAAGGCACTTACCAGCTGGGGCTGGAAACTTCCTGCTGAGAATGTGCAGTAGGACCAGGCCAGTCTGCGATTCAGCTCTTGGGTGCCCATATGCTGTGCCTCCAAGGGGGAAAGCAACTGTGATGGACTGAAGCCTTCCCAGCTCCTCTGTTCTGCCACATGGCAAACTGCAGACAGAGATGGGGCCTGGCATGGAGGGTTCAGAGTCAAATACTATGAACAAAAGAGAGAAAGAACGAATCAGCTGAGTTTCTTCCCATCACACAATCAGGAAACAGCTCACAGAACATTTACTCACTTTCTGCAGGGGACACTGGTGTATTTTTGATAGAATTTCATTATAAATATCTCTTGCTTCCTCTCTGTCTGGCACCACAGCTTGCAGAATGGGGACAAGGAACTTTTCAGCAGCTCCAGGGTTTCGGTGTGTAGAGCTAAGCAGTCGACGGTGCCCAAAGAAACAAGAAAACCTGAAAAAAAGTTATGACCATTAAAAGCACAGGCAGTCCTTGCATTTTAGTGCATCTTGCACCCAAGTCAGGCACTCTTTCTCCTTGTTATGAGTGAATATGCCGTGTAGGACAAGAACTAAAGAAAACACAAAAACCATGAAGTGATTAAAAACCAGAACATTTAAGGTCAATGCAGATTTATGTTGGGCAGACACGGAACAGGAAAATCCACGGAAATGGATAGACTGGCAAAATCTCAAAACTCAAATGGCCAGAAAAACAAACCACATGAAGATAATCTCCCTCTAAGTCACACATATGGATCTCCATGCATTTTGGCTAGGCTTGATATGATTACTCCTGTTAGGTACACTTGGCTTTCTTTCACAGGATGCAAAAAAATCACAAAGCAGAAACAACCACAGACTACTCTTCCTCTTATCCCAATATTTTCCTCACGTAGAATTAATTTCAGAGTTTAGCTTATTGCTTTTGAATGTCTGGGAGTGATCACACTGCCAGCCAAAATATGACTTAATAACAGAAAGTGAATTCAAATGAAAAAAAGATAACTCACTGGAAAAAAAAGATAACTCACTGGAAAAAACTAACTCACTGGAACAATTTTTAAGCAGTAGCAGGACTTAGCAATCACATTTAAAGAAAGTGAAAAAGATAATAAAACCTGAAACTTACAGCTAGCATAACTGCCAAGGCAAAACTGAAGCTGTTTTACTGGAAAACATAGTCAAAATTCCACAGTGCCAGTATAGCACAGGAACACTGAGCATTCTATAAACTGCTACTTGACTGAGACTAAAATGTATATATTTTAAAGTCCAAGGCAGCAGTTACAGTGATCAACCATAACTGCTCCAGAACAAACACAAATATTTTCACTAGCAGAAGCCAGAAGTAAAAACAGAAACTGGCCCGGAGCCGTCCTGTGAACAGAGTGCAGCGTCAGGGAGAGCAGGAAGACATCTGGAAGACTCAGAGGTAAGCATGGGTGGGAAAATCTGCCAAGACCGAGACTCTCAAACAAATGATCTCACTCCTGGAAACACTCAAAATGTCTCAAAGTGATATGCTGAGCAGCTGCTGCTGCTTCTCTGCACAGTCAGGACACAAGAGCCTTTACATCAGTTGTGATCTAGTTGCAGCACCAGTTTCCAGCTTCAGCCTCAGTGCCCACGTTGATCTGCCAAGCAAACCACATTGGCAGGCAGACATTTCTATGGTGCTTCTGTATTTCAGGACAAAACATTCCAGGCAGGATTATGTGAGCACACTGCTCTGAAGTGCTGCAGCTTCCCAAGAGCTTTACCTCACCTGCACTTGAAAAATGCACATGATTTTCTCATATGAGCAATTGCAAGGTAACAAGCAACTGGACATGATGTGAAGTCTGGATGAATGGCTTACTTAGGCAAATAAACCAGAAGCAATTGCTGCTTATAGTATCCAAGCACAGTAATTTTGTGATCCCTTGGTCTAGAAGACACCCAGGTAACCTACAAAGCACATGCAGGCATAGTCTGATGTCAGAAGAATTGTCCTCACCTTTCCTCAAACATCTCCAGGAAGCTCACCAGCCAGAGGTACAGTGGCATTCCAAGATTGAAGCGGAAGAGCAGCTGTAAGCAGAGATTTCCTGAAGAGGCCAGTGGCTGGTAGGGGGTGCTGAGCCTTGAAAAACTCTTCAGCACAACCGTGCTGCTCAGGCAAGCACCAAGGACAGTGAAAGGGAAGGACACCAGAGGCTTCTGCAGGAGGTGGACGTCGATGAGCTGGGATACACAGACATACAGTGTAAGAGAAGACATAGCCAGTCTGCCACCACTCCCCAAAACTGCCACCCCACCTTAAATCCTTTCTCACTCTACTGGATTGTCTATAATCAGGCTGAGGCACTGAGCACAATTTAGGGAGGAATCAGATAACAATCGTATCAACTCTCATGACTAAGCCTAGGCAGTAAGATCTCCAGTTTTTTTCCAGATACTTTCTGAAATAATTCCAGTGGTCCTGTAGCCTTCTGTTGACCCACACACTCACGAGCCATCCCCAGGGCCTGAGCCTTTTCCACTGAATACTTCATGACTTGCAAGTCTCAGCTTACCTCCACACATGCTCCTGGTCGGAGTCCCTGTGCAAAGTTCAGCAGTGGCTGGTAAGCAAGGCACAAGCAGACTTGGTTATCCAGTAAAAAGAGACCAGCTTGGACATTAAGTATTTTGGTGACAAATCCCTAAACAGAAAGCAAACAGAAAGTAACAGGAATGGAGAGAGTCCCAAAATACAAGAGACTCACAGATCTGAGCAGTAAGAAAATAAATTCATGATGAAAATAATGCTCCTTGCAGGCCAGGAGCTAAAACCCCAGTGCATGAGTGGATGAAGGCTAAGTCTACGAATCCTTACCACATAGGAGATGATCTTGGACTCTTTGGTTGATTTTGGCCTCTCCTCTTCAGCCCCCAGCTCCAAGGAGCCACTGAGCTCCTCAGCAGTCTCAAGGGAAGACTGAGTGGATTCTCCTTGCCAAGCACTTTTCAGTGGCTGCTCCATTACCTGCTCTGCACAGTAGGGCAGAAGGCAGGAAGAAACACTGGTGACGAACATCGTTTGTCCAGATTTCTTCAGGCTGGACATACTCAGGCCTGTTATTGTGTACCTGTGACCCAGCTGGAAGACATGATGCCACACCAGCTGGCTGGGTTTCTAGAGCAGAGAAAACAAAAGCAACATCAGCATCAACTCCACTGAAAAAAATTCTTCCTGACCCAAATAACCCCACACAAAAAACCCTTTTCCACCCAGAGGATTGCCTCACACTCTTAGCAAAAGGGCTGTATCTGCAAGACATTCAGGGACACTGCAACTGCAGGAGGGAGAAGGACTATTTCTGCAGGGCACAGAACTAGACTTTTTACATACAAAGACTATTGTATACTGGGTGCAATTAAAAAGATAGCACTAGTAAAAGGAAGAATAAATCAAACTGGGAAATCAAGGGCAAGCTTCAAAGAATTAATCAACTAGCACATACACAGATCCAGACAGTGAATTTGTGAGGAAAATTCCAAGGACTTACTTGTACCAGCACAGGGACACAAGCAGCTGAGGCAAAGCACTTCAGAAACAGAAAGAAGAATGTCTTGTGCTGAACACAAAGGAGAGGCCCAAGTCTGGTTAATTCCCCTGCTAGAGTAAGCTTTGATCTTTTCTTACATGGAATCCTAGAGGGCAATTGAAGAGGCAACTGAAATCAGAGATGAAAAAACAGCTCAAAAGTATCTCAAAAGCAAAATAAACATGCAGCATGCATTTCCTGGGAATAACGGATCCAACGAAGTAATGTGGTCAATCTCTCAGAGAGGTTTTCAAAACAAACTTGGCTAAAAAACTTGTAGTTTTAACTTTTCTGTACTAAATCCCTTTGACGTTTTAGTATTTGAAGACAGAAGGGTTGTGTTGAACAAATTCACACGCTCCATGACAACAGCCAGGTTATAAAAAGCTTTACCACAAACAAGAAGCTAATTGTAGGTCTAAAGGATAAGGAAAAAAAGTCACAAGCAATTCTTCTGCAGAAGACAGAACTCAGATTTGTAGGTCCATGGAACACGACACTGTGGAAGCTCTAAGCCTATAAACAAGAGGCCTGAAAGCAACAATGGAGCCTTTCTAACAAACTTGGCACAGAGTGAAAGAGCAGCAAAACTGAAAGCAGATAACAGCCAACAGAGGTGATATTTCTTGAATCAATTCTGTTTGTTGTTTCAAACCTACATTTCAAAACATTTAAAAAAAGAAGTAATTTCAAACAAATTTATGTTTGTAATTTGCATTGCAGCTCCTACTGGACTTGAATATAACCATCCCACTTACTCTAAACAAAAACATTCTTGACTCCAAAACATATAAACAAATATCTAAACTTATGACTTCAAAAAAACCCAACCAGCAGTAGACACATTGTAGTACCAGCACCTCACTGAAACATTTTTGTAGTAACATGGAAAATTGGTCAGATATCAGTCAATAACAAAGGAGTTTTATGCTAAAAGCCTGAGAACATATACTGAAATATGGAAATCGTTTTCTTGTTTAGAAAGGTTCCTTGAGCTAAATCAAACACTTAAGCTTAAAATTACTTTCTTACAAGAAGATAAATCCAATAAAACCAAAGTAACTAAAAAGAAACTAAAGCAGCATGATTAGTTGCTGCTGCTGTACTGAGGACGGCGAGAAACGACACAACCGAATCCAGGAAGAAAGTGGGATTATTTATTAATTTACAAACTCGTTGATATATCTTAGTTCACTTGAATGGTGCGAGACCATTGGTCCCCGGCCATCCACCTACCAGACTGATTGGTGAATCCTTACAACACCCATTTCAAAATATTTCTCTAGTCAGTATCACAACAATATGCCCAACATCCTTGCAGCTGCAATGATAAGAAATTAGTTTACAAAAACTTCTAACTGTTCTCACACAGACACTGGCAGAAAGCTGGAAAATCTCCCTGCGACCAAGCTTTCAGCATCTACAATTAGTGACATTTTAAATTTATATTAATTAATATAAATTAAATTAATTATAATTATTATAAATTAATAAAATTTAAATATTTTGTATTTGTAACTATTACATATTGTAATTAAATTACACCAAGAATTCTCTACTCAAGAAGATAAAACATGATCTAGCACAACTTGAAATTGTCAACTTATTAATATTTGCTATTCCATTGGCTCATTTTCACATACTGTAAACTAAAGCACAGTTACTTCTACCAGTTGACATTTCACTGGCACTTTTATCTCAGTAATCTGGTAAGAACTTGACCAGTGGCACATATTGACATCCTAATATAATATAGGATTACTTTCAGTTATATTTTTCATTCACTGGAGATTCAAATAAGAAAAAAATTTGTGCTAATCAAAAGAGTGAATGAATTTTAGCCTCAGTGACAGTTGAATCAATACTGTTCTAATATTCCTTCTGTAATATGAAATTACATCTGCAAATACTTAAAATTGGTCTTATTTTTTCAAATTATGGAATAAAAACTTCCAATAAAGTCCTGGGAAACAGATGATTGAAGAACAGTGGCTTTGTTATATAACTCTTACTTCCACAACTCACTGCTATGCTTCCACACGTGGCAGAAACAGAATTTATCTCTAAGCCAAGTGCTTTTCATGTTACTTGCCAAGCCAGAGCAACAGTGCTATGATGGAGCTGGGCACGGTATGTGTTTACCTGGAGGTAAGCAGTGGCTCAGCTGACACTGGGGCAGTGACTGGAATGCTGGGAAGTACTTCCTTGGGGGCACTTACTGGCACTGGATCCACCAGGATTTCCAAGTACCCTGCTGCACTCTGGTCTGTCTGAGGTATATATGACCAGCTCGGGAAGACAAACAGTGACTCCAGCCACTCCAGTTCAAAGTGCAAGAGCTAAAGCAAAAGATAAGGAGATAAAAGCCTGAGATGAGTTTCAGTATGTTTTCCCAGCACTACTTACAATGTTCACTAACTACACCCTTGCACACACATCGCAAACTCTTGTCCTACTGCTGGACTTCATTAGGGAATGAGAGCAGTGTTTTCTGCCTCCCTCTTACCTTGCATGGAGAACTTCTGTCCTTACAGATGCAAATTTGGAACAGACTTGCTGAGCTCTACACCTAGCATTTCCTGGGTTATAGTCACAACTTCCCAGAGAGCTGATAATTCACTGCAAGGCTCAGTTATTTTCAGACTATTTTTCTAAAATTCTTGCCTGCTTTCTTTTGCCCCGGTGTTTTCAGTTAGGAGTTCTTACCAAAACACCTTTTTCCTAGACTCCATCTCCTTGGAAAGCACAACTTCAGTGCTCTGTCATCACCACTCTAGGGGTTATTTGTTACCTCAATTCCCCTTGCAATGACCTTCAGGAGGTTTTTAAGTCAATTTTCATGCAACCTATTATTTCCTCAAAGTATGTCATCAATGCATCACTGACATCCAGTACAACTCTCCAGAACGTTATTTCTGCTCCACTAGTTGGAATTCAGCAAAGAGGGGGGAGGTCTCCCAGGCCGCCTTGTACTGTGGTGAATTTACCAGAACTGTACTGGCTACCTCTTTTTTCCAGGCCAGTACATTCAATATTTCTTCTACCAGCAATGGCACATTTCACATGTTCTATCCTCTGCCCAGGATGCGAGCTTCCTGTTTTCCTGCCTGATACAGAGATGTGTTATTTCCTTCACTGGACTCTGGCAGAACACCTGAAGCCCCTGGTGGTTTGTGACACTGCCCCAGAAGCAGGAATAAACACAGAACCCCTCAGACTGAGGACATACCTCACATGGAATTATCCCAGTACTGTCCTTCACGTATAGACAACCATCTACCAACTTTTCTTTGTTTTCTTGCCTTTCATCTGTTAAATAGCCAACCAGGATCAGGTAAGTCCTTGGCAAAGTGCTCTGCATGGGTAAAGCACCTTGTCCTTGATGAGACCATTCCTTAAATTCATTAGTGCTCCAGCTCAGGTGGCTGCAGCAAGGTATGCGCTGCTGATGCTGCAGGTCAGAGATGGAGATGAAGCTGGAAGGGGGGAAAAAAAAGGAAAAGGAGAATATAGCAGGATATACAAAGAACTCAGTTTGCAAAGTTTGGGGATTACAGCAATCGCTGCAGTGGACAGTGCTTGGCTAAGTCAGAAGAGCCTTGGCTGTTGGTGTGGTGTGATGATGTGACACGGCAAGAACCAACTCATTCAACAGCATTTACCAGTGATATCTTTCAACTCACTCAACACATCTGTCCTGCTTGAGCACCCTCTCTGAAAACAGACATGCTCTGCTACTATGGTTACATGAGCAGGCATGGAGAAAACTTGAAAAGAATAATAATTGAGACTGAATAAAATGAAACGTTTTCAAGTGCATGTGGAGGGAGACAGGGAGGAGAGCGGTTATTAGTTCAGCCACTTCTAGTTTGAGTGGGACACTGTGAGAAAACCTCAACAGCTGCTCAATAGAGTTTATATATCTGTAACAAAGACAGGTAAATACAGACTAAATCCATCATTTGGTGCTAGAATTGCTGAACTATAGTAAAACCAAGTTTGAGCAACTTCCAGATGAAGATTGTGACAGTTTGGGAATGAATTCTCTCCTGTGGATAGCTTGCACAACACAAAGCTGAGAGACAGCAAGCCAGTAATCTTAGACTGGTGTTCACTTTTAAGAACAGAGCTAAGCTAGCCCTGAGTCTTACCACCCTCCCTTCTGACTTCAGCAGCAGGGGGAGAATGAGGTGTAACATCAAATCAGCCACATCTGAAGCCATCCACAGTTTACACATATGATGCTTAGACTGACCATGGGAGAACATGGGCAAACAAGGCAGCCTCCTCAGAAGGTTCTAAGCCTTTTCAGTGTTTCCATGATCATGGCAGCACTCATCATTGTTGTTTACATCCTGGCTCTCTGTGCTAGAGAATTAATGCAAGTTGTCTCTCCAGGGTAATATCAACACCGAAAGAGCCAACACAAACTGTTCTCCAGCTAGTGATTTTGGTACTGGTTTCCAGTGAGCTGCACTGACAATTTTAAGTTGTGAAACTGGAGCTCTCTTCACAACACCCACTTGCTCAGTAGCAGGACATAATCAAATTCAAAAGGTGTGAATTTGAAGAGTTTCATTTGATTAGTCAGGGATCAAAAGTTCAAAGCAAGAAACTAGTCTAGATGAGTAATGGGTCTGAATCGGCAATAAACAGTATTTAGATTTTAAAAAATTAATCAGAAGACATAAATTTATGCAGGTTCTTTTGCTGTGTATTTCACAGGAATCTGGACAGGAGGTTAGCTGAAAATTCAGTTAGCTGAAACTGCTCCACCTTCACAGACAGAGCACCACCACGAATAATGCTGGTACCTATGATCCACAAGAACACAGTGCTGCTCATGTTTTTGTCAAATGTGCTGAGTGCTTTTTTGGGAGAAACCAGAACTACAGCAGGACACTGGCTCACAGTTATCACATTCAGAAGCAAACAGACTCTCTCCTCTTGCTCCAGAGCTTGGTGGTTAGCTGTGGATGTAGCACACTGCTCACAAACAGACCACTGGCCTCACAGGAGATAAACACCATGTACCAAACTGTGGTTTAAATGTCATAAAATACACAGGAAAAAATATGGCTTAAATGAGATCGGTTTAGCTGGCATGAAAGATAAGATCATTTACATTTATCAACTATTAGTTAAAGGTCACAAGTCCCTTATCAGTTCCAGCTGACCTTTTCTCCAAAAACTGGCCGTGCCAGAGATTTTAATTCTCCCACAATTTGGAGCAAGAGAGAAACAGATCCAGTCAAGCCAAACTTTACAATATGGACATCTCCCAACAAGCTGCATGTTTTTTACGACGGTGAGCACCCAAAAGCCTTTTATCCACGAAAATACGGACCATGTTATCCTAGATTCCCCTTTTTTAAGAGTGCACATTCGAACGCTGAGCTCAGCTGGCCAACAGGTTCGGAGACCAGCCCAGGAACATCCTCTTGAGCGTGCCAGCCGGATCCAGCCGGGAAGCTGCCGTGCAAACGCTGTACAGTGCGGCAGCTCGCTCTGGGCGAGATGCCCCACTTTGGTTACACGCTCTACCTACCGCAGACAGGCGGACACGGTGCTTAATCACACCGCAAGGGCGGCCGGGGGCTCACCGAGGCCAAAGAAACGCGTGCGGTTACCCCTGTTCGACAACATCCCTCCCACAGCCGGCATCCGGGGCGGGCATCACGCAGGAACGAGCCGTGCCGAGCTCCCGGGAGGGCCGCGCGTGGGTGCCGGACCCCCCACCCCGCCCCGTCCCCTCCTCTCCGCCCCGCTGTCACCTGTAGCCGAGCGGCAGCGTCCCGCCGCCCGCGCTCCGCAGGCACCGC
>VXBT01004906.1:50680-80351 GCA_013400235.1 Oriolus oriolus
AGCCGGGCAGCGGCACCGCCGTGCTCGCCGCCTGCCTCCCTCCGCTCCCGCCCACCGCTGGGCACCGAGTTCGCTGGCGCCGTTTCCGGGATTTATCCCTGACTCGGGGAAAAGGCGTCTGGGCTTACAGGAACGGCGGCGGATTCCCTGGAGCCCGCGGCGCGGCCGTTAACGCGCGGGGCGGTCCGGGCGCCGGGGCTCGCCGGGGGCTCCGAGCCGCCCGGGCGGGGATCGGAGCCGCTCCGCTCCCGCCGCCGCTGTGCGGGGGCCGGGGACGAGCCGCCCCCGCTTCGCTGTGCAGCCGGCCGCACACAAATGCCACTCTGCGGGCGTTTAAACAGAGATTAGTGGGTTGTAGCTACGCCCCAAACCACGGGATTTGTGTAAAAGCAAGTTCAGCTTTGCCGGTAGATGTTTAGCCTCCCCGGGCGTCTTAGGGCAGGACTTTTAAGCTGTCCGTCTTGATTTTGCGGGTAAAAAGTTGTAAAAGAAGTCGGAGAGTTTTATGAATAACCCGATTGCCAGACGTGAATGGCTATCTAGTATCAGCAGATGTGTGATAAAGCTGTAACAGTGGGATGGTGCCACTCGGCATCATGACGTGGCTATAAATTCTGCTATGGAAGTTACAAGGTCAAACTGTTTATCCCTAAATACCTGAGCATCCTAGTAATACACACTTGCACTTGGCTGCCCTGGGCTTGTAATGTTGCGTTAGTTGTTAATTTGCGGTCAGAAAGTTGCAACATGTGACTCAAAGTTACCTTCTTCCAGCAAGGTTTGGGTTTGGTTTTGGGCTTTTGTACTGCTTGAAAAGTTTGGAAACCAGGTAATAGACTTAAAGCTAGCAGTGGCAGGACAACACAACTAAAACGGAGGGGAGGAGCACCTTGACTCTAGCTGTGGATCATTTACCATCATGGGACCTAGGCAGGATACATAAACTGTTAACTTATGGATAGATTTCAAAGCAGTTAGCAAACCTGAAAAGTGTTTCTGGCTTAAGAATAGAGGTGCACGCATTTTGGTGTAAATCAGATACTATATGTGATATTATTCATTCTGTTGGCAAAAAGAAAAAACAAACCCAAACCTATTGTATTCCCCAAATTCATTATATTGTCTTTAGTTAAATAAGATACTGGAGGAAGTGTCTTTCAGTGGGATTTCTTTTTGAAGATGTTTTCCTCCTGTTTGCATGTCATTTCAAGTTGTCAATAACAATGTACTCCCTACAGATATTATTTATCTTTTCAATAAAACAATACTCTTTTATTTTTCAGAGTTACAGGTCTCACTCTGTTGCATGCCCTTCCATCTGTCATTTACTTTGCATATCATCCTGTTTGCCCTCATAGTGTTTCTTGGCCCCCTGATGCCTCTTTTCTACTTTTCTGATTCTTGTATGCTTCCTGTGATTCTTCAAAATTTCCTGTAGCCTGTTTCCATGCTTTCACTCTTTCTGCCTGTCCTTAAACTCATTTTCAGGCCATCTGTGTTTTCCCCATGCACTCCTAACTTTTGCAGTGGACAAAACGGCATCTGTCTTCACTGAGGCCAGTGTGTTTTCTGTCTCATTAAAGGAAATATATATATATTCTGGCACTGATTTCTTTTCAAAGAAAAGGGAGAAATTGCCATTTTGAAGTTAGAAGCTATGTTACATAAAAATTGAAAACCAGGCCACCAAGTGCATTGTAAGAAGGAACTGTTGGGCCACGAGCCTGTTTCCAGTAGTGACCAGTAACAGGTGTCTGCCAAGGGTTTTGGAGCAGGGCAAGTGTACAGCAACAAAAAATAAGAATACTTTCCTGACTTCCAGTAGTCTGGGACTGTAGGGATTTCCAAGTTGAAATGGCATCTTCATATTTTGGACCCCTGAGCGTGTTTTTTTTCCTTCTGCTGATGGGTGTGATGATCAGTTTTGGAACCAGGGCAGGTTTCTGGCAGAGCCAGCACTCTCTCAGGGAGTCCCACACCTCAGCTATTCGTTGGCTACAGAAGTACCTCCCTATATTTGTTTTGAACCTGTCTCCTGTTTGTGTTATGTGATGCCTCTTAGTTCTTGTATTGGAGGAGATGGAGGACAGTCATCCCGGTTCACCTTCTCTTTGGCATTCATGACTTTGAGCATGCTACGGTATCCTTGGCTCAGGTTTCTCTTTTGCAGACCAGTGTTTTTTATCATTCCCTTTGTGGCAGCCAGTCTGTACCAATAATGGTCCTTTTCACTTTTCTTTCTATTATATCTGGATTAATTTATATTCTCAAGACTGGGGACCAGAGCTACAGTCCAGATTCAATCCTTTATATATCGTCATAACAACACTCTTGGATTTGTTCTCAAATCCTTTCCTAATAAATCATAGCATTTCTAATTGTCTTCTCCAATCAGAATTAATTAATTATTAATTAAACTTTAAATTAGATTAATTAAAGTTTTCAATTAATTTAAAGTTTAAATTTTAATTAAGATTAATGGAACTTTTACCCCTTATTAATCTAATTTTAATTTCTATTTTTAGGACTAACTACTTGTAGCCAAATGAAACATTTATATTAGGGTGTGTGCTAAGTACAATTATGTGGTAATTTTTGTTCTCACAAGTATCCAGTGCTGTCAGTTTGGATGCCTTTCCCTTTTCATTAAGTAATCCATTTTCTGCATTAGCAGCGTTATTTGTGGTAAACCCAGTGTTGTCTTTTTGCTTTCTTACCCATTTTCTTTAGTCATCACAAAGAGGCTTTGTTTGTATTTGGGGCAGATGCCTTGTGCTCTCTTTCGTAATCCCTGGGTAGCTGAGTGCTTCCTTTGCTAACACATATCTTTGTGTTATGGTCTTAGGAACCTGACAGTGGGAAGCACATCTCAAAGCAATGTCACTGCATTTCTCTGTTAAAACAAGCAGGAATATATCTGTTCCAATGAGTAGGACTTGGCATTTAACAATTACCTGACTTAAAAATTCACCTAGTGAGTCACTGACAAGGGGCATGAGCAGGTCCGTGGCACAGCGTGGGCAGGGGCCAAGGGCTCGTGCCCAGCTGAAAATCATTTCAGGATGGAAAAGTAAGGACCCCACTGAGCCTGCCCACGGCTCCTGCTCCATCAGCGCTCTGATCTGAGGCTGCACAGCAGCACAGTCCAACTCAGCTCTGAACACAGGCAGATGAAGCACTGGGGTGTCGAGGGTCAGGGAACTCAGGACTCTGACACAGTGTCCACCAGTGGCCTCTGAGGAAAAACTTCCAAAGAAATTGTCTTATGGTTGTTATCACCTACTGACTTCTTCATTGTTTTCTTTATCTCTACTAATACGAAAAAAGACCTTCTAACTTAATATACTGTATATATATGATATTTTATGATGTGAAGTCGATGATCTTTATAGATAATCACAGTTTTTTGTTTTTTAAGTTAAGATTTCTAAGGTCTTTCTTCATTGTATCAAAGCTATTACCAGTCTTCTGATTTTAGACAAGGCCTTAAATACAGCATTCCTTCATCTGATCTTCATAAAATGGAGGATTATTTATAATAGTGGTTCTTGTAGCCTTCTTTGACCTTTCCAGATTTTAGTGAGCAATGGCAAAAGCTTCCTGTAAATGTTGCTTTAATGCACATTTCTCAATGTGTAAAGCAGAAGTTCTGGTTTCCCTTTCATCTTTGTATAGCAAACTAAAACAAATGCAAACCTCAGAGAGCTTTTGGAAATAGCTGAACCAGACAAAGAAGATAAGGCTTAATCCTGCACCCCGATTTCTTTAGTAGCTCATTAGTCTGAGAAGGATATTGGTTTTTCATCCAAGCCTCCAAGCTGGATGAAATTTTTTATGACTTATCAAAAAGGGTAACAGATGACTCATATGTAGAATACTTGTGCATTGGGTGTGTATCATGCTGGATTCTTAAGCCAAGGTAATGTTCTATTAAGAAATCATTTCAGACATTCTAATGACTCATAATGCCTCTTATTTGCATGTAGTTAATTAGTTTAAAAATGGAATTTGCAAAATGGAAGTCTTCTTTGAGAGAAGCAGTTGATTACGTTATTCCAGTGGAATCCATTTTGCAACTTGGTCCCTGAGGATTAAGGATGACAAACTAAATACATTTATATGAATAAAATATTTATTTCATTGATTATGATAATGCTGAGACCAAAAGACTTCATTCACAATTATTTACAACACAATATAGATAGGTATAACTATATAGTGTACTATTTTTTCAAGCAATATTGAACCAACAGTATTTAAGGTAGCAAAATAATATTATGTAGAGACTGGTATTACTCACCCATACCAACAACTGTGGGCAGCTCTCTTTAGCTCAGCTGTGAGGAGTGACTTGGAGGGGCATCCCCACTCGGGAGGATTTTCCACACACACTTCTAGAAGGGGTGTCTTAGGAGTGCCCACTGGTAGAATATGTGAGTGGGCTGTCAGTCAAATGTTTCTAGGCCAGCCGTATCAGCTCAGCAGCTTTAGAAAAGTTACCAGTGCTGTCATTTGTTGGTTCCTTAATCAGGAACTTTACCACACCCTCACCGGTGCCAGTTTCTTTCAGGAAACATTGTTTTTCACATCCTCAGAATGTTTGGGATTGATGATCTGGCTGATCTCAGCATTCTTCAATACCAAAAGCAGCACGACACCCTCTTTTCCTTATACCACTGATAACTTTTTCAGGCAGGGTAAAGTTTGAGCTGTTTTACTCCCACTATGGCAGAACATCATGCTACACCTATTAGTTCATGTGAACAGGCGTGGGGTCTCAAGATGCTGTGTGTGGGCAGGAGTAATTTCTTACTTGTCTAATCTCCATCCTTCCCACTCAGTTTGCTTTCTGTGACTGGCCTTGGTCCACTTCTAGGCATCCACTGACTTTCTAGAAGAGGCAACTCTCGCTCCCAACACATCTCTCTCCATCCCCTCTTTCCCATCACACTGTCCTGCCTGTGTGTCACTGTACCTGCTCCCTCCACCCTTCTCCCTGCAGGCAAGGAGCCTGGCAGGTCGCAGCAGGGCTGCAGCCATTCATGCTGAGAAATTTGGTATTTCCCAGCCTCGTGAGGTGATGGTAGCCCTGATATGCTGCACTTCCCTGTGCAGTCCATCGGTTTCAGGTACTGTGCCTTACGTGTCCTTGTCCTGAGAATACTGCTCTCAACTGTCCCTTATTTCCACCCTGCCACCCATCTTTCTGGCATCTTGCTGTGTTCTTCACTTTTATCTTTGCCCTTTCTTTCTTCCTTTGCCTTACTCTGTGGGGATATCACCTCGCTTGCAGTTCTGTGTGCATGGCCTGGTGAGGCAGAAGCAGCAGCAAGGGTGTAAATTGCAGTGGTGGCAGTAATTCAAGAATATTTGACTGTGAAAATTGTGGAAAGGCTCCTAATTCCTGTCTCAGCTGTCAAAACTTTGCATAGAAGAGCTTTTGGGCTTGTGCTGTGCCTTTTTTCGCTGTAGGTGTTGCGCAGTAAGTGCTGGCATGAGACATGGGAAGGAACTAGGGTTGCCTTACGTGTGAGGAGAATGTGCGGGGAACACAGCTGTCACCCACACGGGTGGAATGTTTCAAGGAAGCAGCATAATGCCATATTTTGGTTATTCCTGCAACAGTTTAAGAAGTAAACCCTAGAGTTTCTGCTGACTCTGTTTTCCCGGGTGGTCCCTACTCACTGAAATATGAATCAGTGGTGTGCATCATGTGTGTGGTTTGAATTATCACTTGGCTTAGGTAATACACATTGTCCACTTTTCTATGAAGCTGCTTAGTGGGTACTGGTTTTTTATACTGGCAAGTGGAGTGTGTTGTACATCTAACAATGGAAAACCATCTTATTTCACTTGCAGAAGGCCTCTAAACTTTGCCTTGGCAAGCTCTTATCAACAACTTGAGGCTTCAGTGCTCGGTAAACGGAGCTAAACCTGGCTGGCAAGTGATCACCAGCAGTGTTCCTCGGGGCTCAGTTCTAGGGCCAGTTCTGTTCAATGTATTTATTCTAGATAAATTCTAGCATTGAGCAATGATTAGTGGAATGAAATTGAACAGGTCCAAATGCTGGATCCTGCACCTGGGGACAGTTACCACCGGGCCCAAACATGAACTCTGAGATGAGTGTCTGGAGAGTGCCCTGCAGGGTGGGCAGCAGCTCAGTGGGAGTCAGCAGGGTGTGCCCGGGCTGCCCAGAGGGCAAAAACCGTGTCCTGGGGTGCATCAGACACAGCATCACCAGCTGGTCAGAAGGCAGGATCATCTGCTGTGCTCAGCATTGGTGTGGCCTCACCCGGAGTGCTGGGAGCAGTTTGGAGCCTCACAATTTAAGGATTTGGAGGTCCTTGAAGGGAAACTGCTAAAGAAATTTCTGAAATCAGGCTCTCATCTCCATCAGACAGATTTATTGGCACAAATCAACTGTGTTACATGGTTGCTCAAGCCAGACGCCTCAAAAAGAGGGACCCCTAATGAAGAAATCCCTGGGCAATTATACGCTTATGATCTAAACTGCCTGTCCCTCATGTGACAGTCTGGACCAAAAACATTATTAGGATATGGGGTCTTCTCACTCTTCATTGAGTCACTGTTTCAGTACCAAGTGGTTGCCATGTGGTCGCCTTCACATCCTCAGGTTGGTGTTGCTGGGGATTTTGGTCAGTTCTGTAGTCCATGTTGTAATATGATTGTTACAGTTCATATACCACGAGTTATGGGCTGTCCACTCTAGCTATTAATTTTTAAGTAATGTTTAAGCTACAGCTTTGTCTATTCTATTATTAATGTTCAAATTTGTATCTTCAAGTTTCATCCATCTTTGTCTTACTCTACACAGCCACATGGTTCAGATAAAGTTCAGCTTGCAACCTAACAATTCTAGCTGTTTATGTCAAACAAGCACTTAGCCACTTCCAAATAAAACAAAATTTTCAACAGCAACAAAGTTGGTGGGATGGCTGGCAAGCCCTGTGTCTCACAGGAGCATGTCCTGTGAGCAGCTGGTGAGGATTCAGGGCTTGTGTAGCTTGGAAAGAGGAAGGATGAGGAGTGACCTCATTGCTCTCTACAGCTCCGTGAAGAGGGGAAGGGGAGAAGGAGGTGCTGATTCCTTCTCCCTGGTATCCAGTGTTGGCACACATGGCAATAGTTCAAAGCTGCACCAGGAGAGGTTCAGACTGGACACCAGAAAGCATTTCTTTACCAAGAGGGTGGTCAGACACAGGAACAGTCTTCCTAGAGAGGTGGTCAGTGCCCCAAGCCACTGGTGTTTTAAGAGGCATTTGACAATGCCCTTAACAACAGGCTTTAACTTTTGGTCAGCCCCGAATTGGTCAGGCAGTTGGACCAGATGACCATTGTAGGTGCCTTCCAACTGAAACAGAACAGACTATTCTAATTTCATGTGTTATCTGAATTTGATGAAGTTGTTCATTGGTATAAATCAGTGTATTCCTGAATGGCTTGGAGAGCTGCTTAAGATGGTGGTGGTGATTTTTTCCCACCATGTGAATAATTCTGCTGGATAGTGAAGTCGTTGGTCTGTGAGTCACTTGTGGCCTGTGACTCTGTTCCTCAGATTATGATCAGTAATAACACATTACTCTGATTTGATTACACTTACAGACATGCTTTCACTTACTCTGAAAAATTGAAAATGCTTAGTTGTCTTTTGGGTTTGAAGGTGTATCTGACTAATTTTCTGTGTATTTTTGGCTTAGTCTTTAATGCTTTCATCTTCTTTCTATTGCTGACTTGTGTGACTTATGGGCTGACTGTATATATTCTCATATCAGGGGATTAATCACTAGCTAGAGAATCTAGAAACTAGATGTTTTTATTGTTACTGTGTGTCAGACCATCTGTGTGAAGGATCTTTTATCCATTTTCCTGCAAGCAATAGATCTTGTAAGACTGTCAGCTGCTGAAACCATTTTTAGTTTCATTGAGGAGTTGTTGGAGTGCTTTCAGTTATGCTGTGGTCAACTAATTAAGTCTGAAATGATAGCTATTTAAATATGTGGTTCTCTTTATTCCTGTTCACCACTTTAGCATCTGGTCTCTTGAATATGTCAGAGCTCTCTGAAAAATGATGTTTTAGCTTTGTCAGAATTGTAAACTCCACCTTCTTGAGGTTTTAAGTTGCTTTTACATATGTGCCTTTCTCCCCCAAGGCTTCAATTCTGAAAGAGAAACAAGACAGTGTGGGGCTGTCATAGCCATCTCATTTTGGGTTATCTTTTGTTAAGCTTGCTACCACAAAATTGCTATCAGTATTTTGGTTTACCTTTATGAGTTTACTTTGCTTTTGCTGTAACTCCTAGCTGAAAAAGCCAAAAAAAAAAGGAAAGTATAAGCTGTGCCTGTACTGCTGGGCATCTTACCACTTTCAAAAAAACAACCTGGGAAAACATTACAATTAAAGGAAAGGTAGTGTGGTAAAACTTTGTGTGAGATGGTATTGGTGGGGTGGTGTTTATTTGCAAAAAGTTAATTGATTTTCATCATTCACATGATCTGATGCATGGAGTACACTGGTAACACACGCAGAAGCATCAACACACGTATGTCCAGATGGTGTGGCCAGGATCACTTGTGTGCAAAGAGGATGACAGGGATGGAGGGATGAAGAACTCATCGTGCTGCTGGAGTTCTTCATGGTGCTATAAACTAGGTTTTGGACAAATATTTCATATTCTTCAGGAGTCATCAGTTGGTATGGGATGGGTCTTTGCTGTAGAAACTTGCTGGCTTCAGGTTTCATAAATCTTGGGCCAAGTTTCTACCTGGTTTTGTTTTGTTGGGTTTTTTAACCTTTTTGTTGTTGTGTGTTTTTTTCCTTGTATGAATGTTTGAAATACATGCCCAGGGTCTATTTTTCTGTTGGGCCAACAGGCAAAGGAGTTGTGTTTGTGATACGCTGCAATCCTGTTACCATCCTTCTGGTGCTTCTGCTGATGAGTCATTTATGCTGTGGTCTCACCAGAGTGGAGACCTTTTGGCCATTACATAAACAGTATATTTCTCAATTTCACTGCTGGGAATAGTGTCCTGAAAACAGTGTCCAGGGAACGGCATCCTTCATTATTGGTACAGGCTGTTTTTTAACCCTTTGTTTGTGTGTGTATGGGTGGACAAAGTCATATTCTCTTACAGTCTTAATATTTCTGTTAAGATTGGCATGACAAGAGTAACTTTCAAATGAAAAAATAGAAATCAAATCTTAAATGAATTTAAAAAAGAAGAAACCGCACATTTTTGTGTTGGACTGTACGGGCTGATTGTTAACAGCTGCAGTTCAAAAGGAAGAATGTACATTTGACATGGGGAGAAGTCAAAAACCTAACTTTCCCATGTTTCTAGGTCTGGCTTGCTCTAGGTCTGGCTTGGAAGATTTCCTGTACTTTGCAGGCAGTGAGATCCCCCTTTGCCATTTTATTCCAAACTTCCCATCTTGTGTATTTATTCAGTTGAACTGCAAGTACCAGATGCATTCTTCCCTGTGGAACTGCTTCTACATGGACAGCCTTACTGCCTTCCTTAATAAAAACAATTTTTTGCTATTGTGTAACTTTCATGCAAGCTGCAGCATTTTCAAGGCATTCCACGTATAAACTGCACATCATGAAAATATTTGTTTTATATACAACTAGTTTGCCATAGAGGCCACTGAACAGCATATTAATATCACAGATGGCAGGCATTGGGTTGTTGGTGTTTATTTTTGTAAATCATCTCCCCACACACATTTGTCAGTGGAGGGTCCCAGTAGCAGAATTATCCAAGTAAACTGAACTCACTGTTATGATATGATTTAATTCTAAGTGCTGAAGTCAGAGGTGCAGTCTGCAGGGGGATACAATGTTTTCTCACCTTGTTCCTCTCCTCTCCCTCTCTACTTACAGGTTATTATAATATTTGTCTGCATGTTGACAAAGGAATCCGTAGAAATTACTCCAGTGCCATATACACTGCAAGTCCATCGGGTAGCTTCGGATAGAAGAGACCCCTCTAACCCCTTGAGGAGAGAAAAGAAGCAGATGCACTGTCAAGTGGGACAATACCTACACCCCAGAAAGACCCACTGCTGCATGAGGTGTCATGCAGGTACACAAAATAAATACAGTAGGAGCGACTTTCACTCTGGAGGCATTTCCCTGTCCTGCACTCTCAAACTGTCTCTTTCCTATAGCTAATCAGCTCTCTCTTTGCTCGGTACCTATCCCTATCCTGCTAAATTATTATTCCTTTTATTTATTCTTATTCCTTCTTCTCTTCTTTTGGGCTGTCAGTGTCATTCACACTGGTGAGAGGAAGCATACTTGGTCCTTACACCATCAGCTCCATTTCTCTGAGGAACCGATGACTCCTCTCCTCCCTAAGACAACACACTTGCCTTCCTGTCAGAGCTCTGTTAAGTGATTTTCTTGCAGGTACCTACAAGGCAAAAGACTGTGATCGGCCTGACCAGGCAACCGTCTGTCTGCCGTGTGCCGATGGCACGTTCACAGCCGTTGATAACACCATGTCTAAATGCTTCCGGTGCACCCACTGCCGCACGGGTGAGTCACGGTCGGATCTGCAGGGTCTGAGCAAAACGGTGCCGGATGGGGGCTGGGGGGGATGGCAAGGTGAGCGAGGAAGCTTGGAAAAGTAAGCAGTTGAATGGGTAAGACAGCATATGGCAATGGACTGGGGACAGCAGGAATAAGGGTTACCCAATTAGTACAGTCTGAGATACAGTTTGCAGGTCTTTTTGGCCTTTTTCTGTGAAATTTAGGGGATTACAATACCTACCATCATAACAGTGCTCTCAGTTGAAGGTGAAGGAAGAGGTTGGAGTAATCATTTCTCCTTTCTTTCATCAGAACTCCAGCAGATAGTAGAGACCCCCTGCACCCCACAGCAAGATACTGTATGTGGCTGTCAGAAGAATCAGTATCAGACTGATTCTGAGTCTGAATTCTTCCAGTGTAGGAACTGCAGCTCGTGTGCCAATGGGGTTATTACCAGCTGTGAGTATGGCATGGATATGGCTCTAGTACGGGTGTACTGCAGTAGGGTAGACTTTCTGATAATCTGCAGTGTCTTGCACTTAAAGGATGGTAGTTTTGGAACAACTCTTGGGTTTGTCTGCCCTTCTCCAAAAAGACTGCTATTTTTTGCCTGCTCTGGCATCAGTCCCTGTTTCCTGTCATAGCTGCTTTCTTTTGTCCTTGAACGGCTTCTTGGTTTTGGCTGTTATGAGGAGCTACTTTCTACTTAATTTTGGTGCCTCTGCCTTGCCTATCCTGAAGCAAGGTCTTTCTTTATGCTCTAGAGCAGGTTTCCCCTTGCCTTCCTTGTTTGTCTGTCTCCTGATGCTCACTGCATTTCTCTTACCAACTGCTGGAAGCACTTTGAGTACAATGGATGAAAATACCTCTGGTCCCAGTGCTCAGCTTGAACTGCTTGTCAGTCAGTTGCTGAACCACCACAGTGTTCTGTGCAGTGTTTTAAAGTAAAGAGCTGCTCAAGTATTGCTGAACTATACCCAGTGGCAATGGGCATTACCTTGGGATGATGCTGGTGTTTGGGAGAAGGACCTGTGTTAGCTATCCCAAGGTGCCTCATCTCCAGTCAGGAATCAGGGATCTTACACAAACACTGCTGTCTGTAGTCTAATTCTCTCCATGTCCCTTAAATGTCTTCTTTCCATGTCCCCTACTGTGGCAACTGAGAAAGCACAAGTCAGTACTGGATGCAACACTAACTAACTTTATTTCCTTGGTTAGCTCTTTTATAAGGTCGCACAGGCAGATCCGACTGTGCAGCCAAACAATCCGTGCCCATTCACACGCCGACTGCTTTTCCAATTGGCATGTACATACATTTCTTAGTGGTGGTCTTCCAGCCCAGGGACACACACTGCCCTCTGAACATCTTATTTAGCTGGTCATGATCCATAAAAAAGATACAATTATGATTAATTTAGTCATTGTTCTTTAATCATCAAGCAGACCCATGCTTCCAGTCCAGCTGCTCCCACACCCTACCTTGTCTTAAAGCGATCCTCTCTTCTTTGCAAACTGTGCTGCTCCTGATCCCTTTCCCATCTATTACCCTGCCTAGTGTGAGGTTTGCTGTTTCACAGGTGAATGTGTTCCCTCCTGTGCTCAATCATCTTGTCACAGTTTCCATACTTAAGCCTCTCCGCAAGGGTCATTATCGTACACTGTCCTTGAGCAATTTCCTTCCCTCTTGGCTGGTGTGGAACTGTTTTATTCCCTCACTCACCACAGAATTTATGCTCCTTGTTCTAGTACATTTTCCCCTCCTGTCATGCAATTTGATGTTCTTCCATCACTTTTCTTGCCTGCTCCTCCCCACATCTGTTTTACTCAGGCTCTCTCCTGTGACTTGCTTAGAAGCGATAGTTCTTTCATGTCTTACCCCTTGCACTCACAACATCAGAAGACTGGTTATGTGTCTCGTGGCTTGAAGTGATTTCTCCCTGCCCCAAACTGACTTCCTCACCAGTCCCAGCTGTTCAGGGACCACTTCTCCCTCATCTTGGCCTGACTAATGTGGTTTCCCCTTCCTATCAAGCTTGAACTTGAGTGACTTTTCCTGCTTTTTGCACATTAGACTAATTTCAGCTGCACTGTAATTACAGTCCCTTTCCAAGCCTCTACATAGGTGCCCACCTACAGGACAGTGGCACTCTTTATTTTTATGACTTTTATCCTTCCCCAACTCTGTTTTTAAATGTAGAACAAATTCTTTTCCTCTTCTTCAGTAACAGTTTTCCAGGCTTAAAAAAGGATAATCTCTCATACATTTTGGAGTGGATTTTTTCCTTTTAGCTCTTCTCTGTTCAGATTATGGCAACAGTTTCTGGGTTTCTTTTTCCTACAGGTTCAAAGAACAAAGACACAATTTGCAGGTGTGAGCCTCAATTCTTCCTGTCACGTAGTAATATTTGCAAGCCTTGCAACAGGTGAGCTTTCTTACTCTGTATGCCCCACAGCTGAGGGGGAGAGACAATAGGAGCTCCACAGGGGGAGGGAATTCTTCTCATGACTCTTTCTATCTAGACATAACTTTACAACACTCTAATTGCCTTTCTGGGGCAATTAGGTCTTCCCCTCTGCCACCCCCAGTCTCCTCCATGTAGGCATCAGCCCACTAAGAGCCCAAAGTCACTAGTCACACTGCATTGCTCTGCTTTGCAGGCTCATCTTGACTTGTCTGTTAATTAGGATGGTTGCAAATAGCTAGTGTTTCATTGCACGTGTGTTCACCTCTGTGATTTGCTCTTTCAGCTGCACTGGAGAAGAATGCTTGCTGTGTCCTAGCCCAGTGACTATCTCACCGACATCATCTGGACTGAGTAAGTACTCAGGGGACTGAGGGGCAGTGGAATCTTTTCATTGTGGGCTGTTGTTCTGTTAATGCCTTTTGTAAAGGGTTATATTTTCCCCTTTGTCAAACCATTATCCTTTTTCTCCCTACCACTTGCAAATCTTCACTTGCTGTTCTTCCTCTAGCACTTACCTCCTCCTTTCTTAGTCACTCATGCATTTGCTCTCTTCCTTTTATCCAGATATAAACCTTGTACTTGGCATCCTTGTTGCAATATTTGGAGTTATTTCTATCCTCTGCGTTGCACATAAAGTCGGGAAGCTGGTCCAGAGAAATAGGATAGTGTCGTCTTTCTACTCCTGTGGTGAGTCCAGCAGCATGTGCAGTGATATTGACTGGGAGAGACATCATTCCCTGTGTGTTTTAGTGTGTGCACACATGTGAGGGAAAAAGGGGGATCCCCTTACTCTGCTCTGCTGCGAGGCCAGAGTAGCACAAGAACTAAATAGCCAAGGCTCTTGTTACAGTTCTGCATCCAGGCCCATAGCTGTGACTGGAAGTGCACGTGAGCTTATTTCTGGGACGTGGACTTTGCTATAAAACATTTTTGAGGGCAGGATTGTGAATAGCTGCTTTCCTGTTTTCTCTGGGACGAGAGGAAGTGAAAATAATTTCTGCTTTCTTTTTTTTTTCTTTCTTTGAAGTTTCTTCGCCACAGACAACCGAGGAGCCAGTATCAGAGGTAAGCAAGATGATGGGTATAAGAGCTTACCTTCCACTTCCAGGTATGTTAGCCTGGGATCCCCATGGGCTGTTTTCAGGCCTTGTGTTTGCAAGTGAGCTGAGTAATAGGGCTGTTTAACTCAGAAGTCTTTTCCTGTAGAGGGTGGAGCCAGTAACACTTTACTTCCCCTCTCTCTTCTAGAGGATGCTTTTCAAACTCCTGGCTTTTTGCTTTTTCTTTTTCTGGATGCATTTTGTTCAGATAGTTGGTCCTTAATCCCTTTTTCTCTCTGTGTACCCCAAGCTTGGAGGATTTAATTAATTCCACTTCACTTCAAATCTTGACTCCACAAGCCTCTCAGTGCTGCTTCGTAGTGTTCTCTCAGGTCCAAATAAGAGGGCCCAGGCAGCAGCTGAGGTGGGGTTTTCACAGCCTTACAGAGGCAGCTGATGGGAAAGGTGGCATGTGGAGCTTCTAGAATGGTGATGATTTGGGGTCCCAGCCTTACTTGATTTTGTAAAGAAATATTTTTTTCCAGACTACTGTTTTATGGTGCCAAAAGAGAGTTTAAATTCTTTGGGTTCTGCTGGAAAGAAATGTTTGGTGTCTTCTGCTGAAACAAGGCACATAGGAAGAATTAAAATCTCACCACCGACTCCCCACCTATCTTGGATAAATTTTAGCATATAAGGCTAGAGATTACTTGCAGGAGATAGGTGTATTGTGCTGCTGTGGGTGATTCTGAACTATGTCACGTGTCTTTCAGGACGAGGTAAAAAGAAATGAAATTTCCATCCTTCTTCCTGAGTCCCAGAAGGAAACAGAATTGCCACTAAATGCAACCCCATCTGCACCTCTGCCGCAAAGTTCACATGAGTTACCAGACTGTGTCAGACCTGCCAGAAAGACACAGCTTCCAGACAGTAAGTTAAACTCTCCCATTCTTCCCTCCTTCCTCAGTCAAAAGAGAACCTAATTATGCAGATGCAGCTAGGAGTATGCTGCACAGACCTTACCCAGTGCACACAAACTGTGTGTGTACTTCATGCATGGCACAGCACAAAGGCAGAAGCATGCCCAGAGCCTGTGAGGCCTGTATATGCTAAATATCTGTGCAAAGCCTTTTTGTTGTCCCTTTTCCCTGCCAGCAAAATGGATTGTCATATGTGTTGACATGCTGTCAGTCTCAATGCCTCTGGGGTAGTGACCCAGAATAATTTCAATAATTCATTATTTTTCAACAATGTATGGCAGCAAGGCCCTAAGCATATGTGCTTGACTCTGCTCATAACCTTATACAAGAACATATGGAAACATTCCCATTGCATTCTGAGGGGTAAGAGCAAGTCTGGACGTCACACGAGTCTGTGTGATTACTCTGGAGAACTGGAGAAGACTTGAACAAGAAGGGGCACTGCAAGATGCCAAGGCACCCTCCAGCCCTGGATTATTCACATTCTCCTTGAGGCTGCAGAATCTTGGTTGTCACGCTTTTCCCTCTCTTTTCACAGACCCTGCAATTCTGTACACTGTGGTGGATCACGTGCCGCCATCCCGGTGGAAGGAGTTCGTGCGGCGCCTGGGCCTGAGTGACTACGACCTGGAGCGGATTGAGCTGGAGCACCGGCGCTTGCGAGATGCCCAGTATGAGATGCTCAGACTGTGGAAACTGCAGATGGGCCGTGCTGCCACTGTGGAAAACATCAGTTGTGTTCTCAACCAGATGGAGCTCAGTGGCTGCAGTGACGCTGTTCAAGAGGCTTTGCTAAACCAGAACTCTCCTCAACCTTGCAGCCTCCACAACCATCTTTAATCTATTTCTGCTTTAGCTGCCTCTGACTGTTAAGAGGGGATCATAGCTCTCTTCCTTTCCCCATATCTCCCCATCTTTCTAACACTCTTGGTTTTGTTGGAGACAGCAGCAGATTATGCTGGAGGAAGGCTGAGGTTTGCTTCTCAACCACTATGTAGTTCAACATCTTTAAGCCACAGCCACAGCCTCTGCAACACCTCCTTTCCTGAGGAGGGAAAGCACCTCATAAAGGAAGTGGTGTATGGACTCTGACCAAGATGCAAACAGGAGCTGAGTGACTTGATCACATATCAGCTTCTATGGACAAGCTGTTGCTGAAACAGGTGCTCCACACATCGTGTGGTGGGTAAACTTGTAGGGTGAGTTGGTTAAGCTGACTGTTCAGATGTTAAAGTACTCACTCACTTCTTGCAGGTCTATTTTTCTGCGAGATCAGCCAGTTGAAGTGGCTCATATTGCAGCCTTTTGATTGCTAAATCTGACTCAGAGGAAGTGGTGGGAGGATGTGCCTACTTCTGGGAGCAGGAGAGGATTGCCCCCTCTCGGTGTCAACTAGCAGCAACTAGTAGGTATCGCTGTAGCAAGACTTCTGGAGATTCAGAAGTGGTGGCTCTCTCTGTGAGAAACGGGAGGACATTATCCTTTCCACACCATTTCCCTCAGCTCGGGTTCCAGAGGAGTAGGCATTCCAAGCCAGTGAGTCAGATGAGAGGGTTGGTGCTTTTTTCCTCAAGTTTTTTTTCTGTATCTAGAAACCATGTAAGTTAGCATTAACAAAGCACCTGCCTGTGTTTTTGTCCAAGTGCAGGGTGGGAAGGAGTGTGTACATCTGCCTGGGTGAGGTGGTACCTATGCACCTGGTAGCATGAGCACCTCTGCAAATCTGTGCTTGCACACAGGTCAGTAGGCTCATGTCTACCTGCTTATCTACCTATGGATGATTCGATGAATCTAACTGCAAATGAGACCGTGTATGTGTCTGTACAGATGTTTTAGCAACTGTTGAATAACTTCACACTACTTTCTGGACTGCATTCTGTGATTGCTACTTGGGTGTGGGAGCCATTCGGTACCATCTCCACACTCTCACTATCACTTTCTCACTGGAATTACCTTGGGTGGACCAGATCAAGAAAAAATCAATTTGCCTGCACCAGGTACAGGCTGTCCACACTTTTGTAACGTGGATGTTTTTAGTCTCTAATCCTTTGACCAGAGAGAAACTTTCTATTGTAAATACACTAAATGTTCTGAATTAAAATGAATATTTTTACCTCTGTTCTGGTTTTGCTCCTATCAGCTTATTTTCTGTGACTGTGGCTGGGGGCAGAGGAAGGGGAATAACTTCCAGGAGTGGCAAGAGTGGGTGGCTTGGTGGTCTCAGGTTTTTTTTTTAAAACACCCAAGTTTTATGCACTTTGGTATGTTGAACTTAGCTGACCTCAAGTCACAAGAAGCTAGCTGAGGGCAGGAAGTAGGACTGAAATTAAATCCAGTTGCAGGTCTTCTCAGATATTCAAGAATATGAATGCCAGCACATATAGAGTGAATTTTTGAACAATATACAATGAGTCATTTGGATTTGTATCTGGCTTTTTAAACAGGAAATATCTTTAAATAAAAGAATAATAATAGGTTATATTTTAATGTTGATCTTACACGTTTTTGTCTAAGGAACCAAAGCACCGTGTTTAAAGAGGTAAGGACTATTCCTATTCCACTTGGAAGTTTCCTACTTGAAACTTGGAAGTTCCTGACAGTCAGGGACAAAGCCAGGAACTGAAGTCAGTTTTAATTCCCAGTTTGAGGCGTTGTTTTGCTATGCCTACATCCCATTTAAATGAGGATGATTTGGTTGTTGCTTTTTTTTTTTTTAAATCAGAGACAGCACAAAGCTCACTGTAATACACTTTTTTCTTTCATAATTTATGTTCAGCAAGCACAACAGTATGATCAGTATGATAATTATTAGAAGTACATGGTGTAGATTGAAAGTGCTTGAAGTGGGGAAATTCTCAGAAATCTTCCCCAGGCATGATATCTAAGCCTTGGGGTCTTTTTCCCCCCCCTCAGACTGTGTAATACATCATTTAAAATCCAGGTGTTTCAAAGCTCTCGGCGCAAGGTAAGCCACAAGCAGCAGGCCCCAGTCCACTGCTTGGTTGCCAGTGGCTTCACGCAGGAATTTTACACAAGTCCATGGCTATGAGGTGTTTCAGAGAACGCTGAAGACCCTTTCAAAGTAACGAAGGTGACTTGGGTGGGTAACGAATGTGAAGATGGGAGTGGAGGCTCCTCATGCTGCTGCTTCTGAGCCTGGACAGAGCAGCCACCAGAAAAACACAACTGTTTATGTAATTTCATGCATCTGTCTTTATTACTCATTGAGTATCTAACGCTGAAGCGATGATGTCTGTATATAGAACATTTACATTATAACTGTGCTGCATCCAGCTCTGCTCCCCCAACATAAGGAGGACATGGAACAGTGGGAGCAAGTCCAGAGGAGGCCACGAGGTTGACAAGAGGGCTAGGGCACCTCCTGTACGAAGACAGGCTGAGGGAATTGGGTCTGTTCATCCTGAAGAAGGTTCTGTGGAGATCTCCCAGCAAGCTTCCAGTATCTGAAGGGGGCTACTGGGAAGCTGGAGAGGGACTCTTGGTCACTGTAGTGATAGGACAAGAAGGAAACGGAAAGAGGGAAAATTGAGGATGGATATTAGGAAGGAATTCTTTACAGTGAGGGTGATGAGGCACTGGCACGGGCTGCTCAGCGAGGCTGTGGATGCCGCAACCCTGGCAACCACTAAGGCCAGGCTGGATGGGGCTTTCAGCAACCTGGCCCAGCGGGAGGTGTCCCTGCCCTTGGCAGCGGGGTTCGGACTACATGATCTCTGAGGTCCCTTCTAACCCATGACATTCCAGGATTCTACGGAAACACAGCAGTCACTTCTCCGCCTCAGCAGCCGAGCCTCCCTCGCCGCGGAGGCGGGCGATGGTCCGAGCTGGGAGTGCCCCCCCCTCCATCCGCCGCTCCTTGGTACGGCCCGTGGGGCCGCGGTGCGCGCCGGGAGCGGGCCCGGCCGGCGCGCGGGGGTGCGGCCGTGATCCCGCGCCGCGCTCCCGGCACATCCCGGCACATCCCGGCCCGGCCCGACATGGCCCTCAACAAGTCCATGCACGCCCGCAACCGCTACAAGGACAAGCCGCCCGACTTCGCCTACCTGGCCGGCAAGTACCCCGAGTTCCAGCAGCACGTGCAGACCACCCTCGCCGGCAGGGTGAGGTACGGCCGGGGCGGGATGGGGCGGATGGCTGCCCCTGTGTGGCTGCCCCCGGGTGGCTGCCCTTGTGTGTCCGCCCCCCGGTACCCATGAAAGCTCTGCGTGTGCCTTTCAGCCTGAATTTCAAGGATCCCAAGGCCGTGAGAGCTCTGACGTGCACCCTCCTGAAGGAGGATTTCGGGCTGACGATCGACATCCCCGTGGAAAGGCTCATTCCTACCGTCCCCTTGAGGCTGAACTACATCCACTGGGTGGAGGATCTCATCGGCCACCAGGATGCTGAGAAGCAAACCCTGAGGCGAGGCATTGACATAGGTACTTGGCAAAACTGGATGTTTAATTCCTTATTTACCATCAGCGACAGCAGCAGATACAATTTGTTGCAGGTCCACAGAAAAACGTCAAGTTTGAGAAACAAAGAGATCTGATCTATGCTCGCGGTGGTGAAGGGCAGTCGGAGCTCCACAGGTGTTTCATGTGCCTTCTGGGTGGGCAGGATTTCTCTGCACAAACACAAGAACAGTCATGGCAGGCAATTATTTGGCTTTTTGGGGCCTTGAACTCTTATTGAGTGCAGCTTTTGTGGTACACAAAAATTGTGCTTCTAAAAATGCAGGCAAAAATGTCATTCTAAAAGAATTAAAAAGGGTTTCTTCTCAGTGTTCTAACTAGCGAATTATGTTTTGTTGCTAATTTGTTAATTTGGCTTTTGGATGTCTGCACCAGAGAGTTTGTGCATTGCATAGCAATATTTTTAGTGTTCCACTTAGCAGCATTTTTTCTGTTGTTTCTGTTGATATATTTGACAGGTGAATGACTTGTCCTTTCTAAACTTTGATTTTTATTTTAATTTATTTCAATGTAGTTATTTTCGTGAGCTAAATTGTAAAAGAGGCTTCATTAGAAACCAGGGCAAATGCTAGCTAAGCTGTGTTCTGGTTATAGATGGTCAAAGATTTCTTGTTTATTATTGAAAACAAAATGTCTTTTAATCTAGACTAAGCATTAGCAGATGGATGACACTGTCCAGTATAGTTGTTCACTTTCAGTCTGGATTATTTGGTAATATCAGGACGATATCCAGGTTAGACAGCAGATAAATGTAAACAGTCAGCAGAGATGTGAATTTATAAGATGTACACTGATGGCCATAATTTGGTTTTCATTAGAAACAAAAAAAGAGGCAAGCTCTGTAAGAGCTTCCACACACAAATAATAAAATTGGCATTTGGATTAAAAATCTGTGGCTATTCTGTATGAATTATTTAAAAGGCACCAGTGATAGTACATTTGAGTTTAGTTCACATCTTTTATTTTGTCAATAAAATCTTCTTTTACAGTTTCAAAGGCTTGATTTCAAAGACTGTTCTGCGCTGAAGAATGAAATTGAGAGAAGCTGGAATTTCTAACCTGTTTTAATGCTTGATATTAAACTTTAAAGTTGCTGACTTCCTCAAAACTGGGGTTCAGGAATCTCTTTCTGTGCCAGATTTTACGTTTCTGTTTATTTGGTATTTGCTATCATTACATTTTTTAATGGAATTTGTTGTTCTCCTGAAATTTACTGACTTGCATTTTTAGCTGGAGTTATGCTGGATACCAGGTTTGTATCATCACATGGTGTGTCCACAGCTGCTTTCCTCTATAACTTTTAAATTTCTTAGCCAGCTTCTATGCATTTGATATTAGTTTTCAGTTTTGAAAATGATTCCTATGAACTTCATCATGGTGAGTGGCTGGGTGGAAGAGACAGATCCTTTATGTCCTCCACATACTGCAAAATCTTCAGTTTGAGTTTGCATGGGCTTTGATGTTCCAGCTTTGGAAAAGCAGTAAATTATCCAACAGGGACTTGACAGAAGTGCCGGAAATAACCCCTTGCTGTTGTGTGCTGACAGATGAAGTTATTGATGTTTCAGTAAATCAGTATAGCAGATTCTTGACATGTCTAAACTCAGGTTTTGTGGTGGTGGGATATCTTTCCCTTTTCTTGCATCCGTTCCCTTTAATCCTAAATTTGATTGTCATTCATAATTTGATCACCTAGGTATGCCATAATTATTTTGTGCTAGCATCTCTCTTTTTTGGCAAGTTTTTATCTATCTACCTTTTTTGGTATCTTAATTGACACTTAGGTTTCTTTGATAGTTTTGGACATTAGAGAAAGACAGTCTGGTGGAACAGAATTTTTTGTTGTGGTTGTTGTATGCATCAAAGTAAATTATTTGTGATAGATGATAGAAAAATTCAGAAGAGAAATTTATTTGTGGTAGGGTTTTTGTTTTAGTAAAGCCATAATGTATTTGGCTTTCTGTATGTAAATTAACCACTGTCATATAGAAAAAAAATAGCTTAAACCAAAGTTGGTAGTTTACTAGAAAATTTATTACAGATTATTGAGTTCTTTATTTTATTAAAAGTGCATATTTGACAATGCTATTTTTCAAATTATAAAAATAAAGTTCACTAGAGAATTGAGTAGTAGATGATCAGTAATTTTCTTGAAATTTCTTGATCACTATCTTCTTGAAGTTAGTTCTTTTTGGTGTAATAAGTACACAGTTAACAGCCACAGAGTGTTTAACACCAGAGACTTATTTTGCCTTTTTTGTGTATTTTCACTTCTGCAGGGACAGGGGCTTCTTGTATATACCCATTGCTTGGAGCAACTTTGAATGGCTGGTATTTCCTTGCAACAGAAGTGGATGACATGTGCTTCAATTATGCCAAGAAGAATGTGGAACAGAATAACTTGTCTGATCTTATAAAAGGTACAATGTAATAAGGTATTTAGTAGCATATGAATGTTGTGACATATTTTTTCAATATCCAGTGTCACATCAGAATGTGAATTCCTTCCAAACACATGCTCAATTGTTTTTTACTGGAGCAGAATATTTACTAAAGTCAGTGTATGCTTAAGCCAGAAAGCTGCCTCGTCTAGCATGGCATGTGTGGATAGAGAAAAACTCCTCCTTATGAAAATCTGAAAGATAAACTTCACCCTGGGGTGTTTTTATCTCTGTATTCCTTGTCTGTCACTGAAGTATTTCTTAGTGTTTGTGCTGTTTATGCTGGTAGGAGACCTGGAATGCTCCCCTTGGATAACTGCATGACATGTCTTGTACAGAGAGTTCTTCGTCCTCACTTCTTGAATGAAGTCCTGACACTGCCTGTGGTAGCAGTGGCGGTACGCCAGACTTGGTCTAGGAATGAGCTTGGAAAATTTTCTGTAGGAACTCAGTGTAGTAAAAAGCAGATCCATTTGTGAGCTCTGAAATGAAAACTTTTGGAAGCATCGTTTTGAACGACACGTCTTAGTGTGTTGTCCATGTCAGTCTTCATGATCCAGAACTTGATGTGGAGAACAGTGAGAGTTTTGTGTTACCGCTGCCACTGATTTTTAGTGGTGTGGTGGTGTTTCTGTATACTGGAAAAGCAGCTGGCAAAGGAACAGGCTTCATGTGAAGCTTTAGTGCCTGTAGTTGAAAGGGCTTAAAGCACATTTGTGGTTGTATTGGAGAACTAGGTATAACTCAGGCAGTCCCTGTTATTTTAAACAGATTCATGTGGTTCTGCTGCTGTGTATGAACATACAGGCTGTTTGTGTGCTAATCCTTAACCTGACATCTTTATATGCATGGTGCTATTTGTTACATCTCTTTTGTAGAAAGCATTGTTTAGAAAGTACAGGTTTTATACAACGTATAATGTATATAGCATGTTAAATAAAATATGAAGTTCTTTACTGACCAAATTCACTTCTAATAGTGGTTAAGGTACCACAGAAGACTCTTCTAATGGATGCACTGAAAGAAGAATCTGAGATCATTTATGATTTCTGCATGTGCAACCCCCCCTTTTTTGCCAACCAGTTGGAAGCGAAGGTAAGGTAATGAACTGCATGTTGTATGCACTTCAGTAGTCAGTGGGAAGGTAGCAACAATTTAACCTCTTGACGTGGGGAAGGTTGAGTGGAAAATCCCAAATCATTACGAAATAGCATTTAAGTCTTCTCCCTCCTCATCCCCTAGCCCCTAAAGGAGCTTTGAAAACTTAACTGTTACCCTTCCTAAAGTGGAGGATGCGCTGTAGCATTCTTTCACAAGTTCTTACTGTCTTAGAAAATTAGTTTGGAAAGTAGACAGCTAGTAAACCTGAAATCAGGTGCCTGTTGCAGAGCAGTGGTACAGAGGAATTAGTTCCTGGAATTTTTCTTAACTGTATTTTTCGTTTCCTTAAATGTTCACGTCAAATGTTTTTGGTTTTTAATCCAGGGAGTTAATTCTCGAAATCCACGGCGTCCCCCTCCCAGTTCTGTAAACACGGGAGGGATCACAGAAATCATGGCTGAGGGAGGAGAACTAGAATTTGTCAAAAGAATTATTCATGATAGTCTCCAACTTAAAAAGAGGTTACGGTAAGTGTTCTGTCTCAGTTAAAAAACCCCAAACTAACACCTTTAATCTTCATCTTTGGCAGAAGTCATGCAAAAATGGTATTTTTAGTATCACTATGGTCCAGTGATAGCTGCTTGGTTCGTTTGATGATACTTACACATCAAATTGTTCCTGAGCAGCAATTAGAAGTTATTGCTGGAGTTATTTAAAGGCAGAAAACAAAAAAAAGCCTATACAAGTGACAGTTGCATCTTGCAGCAAAATTAGCACAGGTACTGATAAAGACAGGTCAGGGTTCATTCTTAAGGGCTTTTGGGATGAAAGAGGTTTTATGACATATCTTAGTTAACTGTTGATTATCTAAAGATTTCTATCTTTTCCTGGCTGAATTTTGGTAACTTGCAGCTTTGCCTGCTAAAGGACACTGTTGTACTGAATGCTGTCTTGGGTGAACATAAGCTGCAATAAAAAACATAATGAGGCATTCTTTAGAACAACATAAACAGATGGCACATCTTCAGTTTTCTGATTATCAGCCTTTTATTCCCCCAGTGTTGGACAAAACTGTCCCTTGATAATTGGGAAATCTTAAGTTTTGTACTTCAATATGTTATATTTTTGATTAAGCTTTTTTGGATCCAGTCATCAAAAAATATGGAAGGTGGGGTTGTAGAGCTCGAATAATAATTCAGATGAAGAATTTAATCTAAAGTAATGTTTGGAGATTCTGAACATGTGGATCTGGGTGGAAGGATAAGCTTCACTAGAAGTGGGAAAATAGCTTTCTTTCCTTTTTTTTTGCCTGATTGTTTCCTCATGAAATATGGGTTATGTGATGGAAACCTGGATAAGATATGAATGAGCACAAGTGGTAGTCAGTATGTCTGTTTTTGAGCTCAATTACTTGCTGATAGTTGGTTATTCCTTTTTATTCTGATTCATTCTCCAAAAAAAGTGGAGAAGTTGAAACAAATTCTTGTAAGGTGCAACATCTTCCCCATAACTGAAGTCACTCTTTGAAACAAGATTCCTGGTTGTTCAGGTGTTGTCTCAATAATACTCCTAATGTATTTCCTAAAAGCTCAAAAAGATTTCCCTGTCTAGTCTGTCTTTGGACCCTCTGTTCTGAATTTTGTTGTACTATGTCCTAGTCACTCTGTTTAAGTGCGATTTTTGTTGTTATTTTGGTTTTAAATCTCCTGTTGTTTTTGCAGCTTTCTGATCCAGGTGAGTTCTTATTGATAGCTGTCATTTTCAGTTGATCTCTACTTGTAAAACACTTTTTTAATGTGTGCTTTGCAGATGGTACAGTTGCATGTTGGGGAAGAAATGCAGTTTAGCACCACTGAAAGACGAACTTCGAATCCAGGGGGTGAGTTTGCGTAGAGTCCATATATATCTTGCCTGTGTTCTACACAGTGTATAGTGTGCTTCAATGCGTGTGTGTAATTATTGTTGGAGTATTTCACTGAGTTTTATTACAAAAAGGAACTGCAATTCCTTGTTAGGGAAACAATTGAGGTTTAACTGTTGTAGATTCAAAACTGACAGATAAGTAGCAAATATTGTCTCCAAATTTTTGTCTTTAGCACGTGTTGGAGCATGTCTTCATTCTAAAAGATTCAGAGTTTCTGCTTTAAAAGAGCCTTAACAGGGCTGTAGTAAAAAAAAAAAAAAGAACGAAACAACAATAACAAAAAAAATCTAGCTTTCTTTCCTCTTAGCTCACATGAAATCTAGCAATTTGGTTGATAAAAGAAATAGTAACATGATTTAAGTGGCAGCGTTGTTGTTTTGTTCAATTCTGGCACCAAGCAAAATGGAACTTGGTGCTACTATTCTCATTAAAGAGGGCTGTGCAAAGGACTTCTTGATGGCTTTCTGGAGGAAGCATACTCTTCACTCATTCCCATACAAAGAAACTAATTGTGAGATCTGGCCTTGCATGTAGTGGAAGGAAAGAGAACGCATGGTGAAATAAATTTCCAGAAAGATGAATTACCAAAAGCAGATGGTGAGCTAGACACAAAATTTCAAGTATCTAATTTTCTTTGTCCTTGAACTGTTGGAACCTCAGTCTTAGTAAAGTGAGAGACATGAGAGAGGGCCCTGACACCTCTGAGCCATGTCAGAAAGAATCTCCATTTGTGTAATGAGAAAATATGCTTTGTTTCAAAATATGTGCAATAAAAAAATGTTGTTTATTAATCTGAAATAATGTATTGCTTCTTTGCATAGGTTCCTAAAGTCACTCATACTGAATTCTGTCAGGGACGCACCATGAGATGGGCACTGGCGTGGAGTTTCTATGATGATGTACAAGTACCTGTAAGTAGCTTACTTCTGGTTTGCTTGTGATTTTCTGTGCCTCTTACTCTAGGAAGGGGCTAATGAGCTATAACTACTGTGATACAAACTGTTCTTCTTCAGACTGGAATATTGGACATGTTGGGCTGTATGGACAGCGGAATTTCTTAGATGGCTGCCAGTCTGTTAGCAGTTGTGATGTGATTCAAGAGTGACCCTTGTTGAGGGTGGAAAAAGGAAGCCGTTGTAGGAACTTCTGTGGGTTTCAGTGAAAATAAGGATCATTTTTAACATACCTCAAATAGCAGTTTAGTAGTAATAAAATATGCTAAGTTTGGGGCTGGATTTGAATTTAAACTTCCCTTTGAGAACTCAGTTTTAATTTAACATGTGGATTCTGTTACCAAATAGGTATGACCACGTCTAACTCAGACTTGCCTACATGAATGTAAGTGGAGCTTGTTCACCTTAAATGTGAGCCAGTTGCTTTTTTGGATCTGGATGTTTATATATTTGAATATAGGTATAGACAATAACTAGTCCTAAGGAAGATGCAAGTAAACCTTCAGTGCACTTGGATCAAAACATGGATATTGGCAGTTGGCCTCTATTCCAAACAGCAGCCACACTTTCTCAGCTCATGGAGAGCTAATAGTTTGAAGGAACCAATGAAGCTTTTTGCCTGATATCTGAAGATAAACTCCCTCTGTCCATCAGGCTAGCATGAAGTGCATGATCCTGTTAGCTGGTTTGAGTCTAAAACTCCTGGGGGTGAAATGAAACATGGGCCACGTGAATGACTGCTTAGTGGCTTACGTTACACTCTTAGTCCTCGTGTCTTACGGAATCAGTCTTCTCAGTACAAAAGTCACCCCACTAATACTGCATAGCCTTGTAATTTTTTTCTTTCTTTCTTTCTTCTTCTAGTCACCTCCCTCTAAAAGAAGAAAATTAGAGAAACCACGAAAACCAATTACATTCATGGTTTTGGCTTCTACAGTCAAAGAGTTATCCATCAAAGCTGCAGCTATGGGCTGGGATGTTGTAGAAGCTATTGCTGTGGTTAGAGCCTGGATAGAGAAGATTCTCACTGATCTGAAGGTACAGTATAAAGTGTTAGATGTTAAAAAACAATGTCCTGTTTGAAAGCATAACTGTGAGAGGATCGTGTGAAATTCTGCTGTTTTCTGCAATAGGTTCAGCATAAACATGTTCCCTGTGGAAAAGATGAAATTAGCCTCTTTGTGACTGCCATTGAAAACTCCTGGATTCATTTGAGGAGAAAGAAACGAGAGAGAATAAGGCAATTGCGAGAACTTCCTCGAGCTTCCGAAGATATTCTGCAAGCAATGGAGGAGGAAAAGAACAGCCAGAAGAGTGTGAGCAACAACTCGGACTGTGAAAACCCCAAGACTGAAGACTCTGAAATGGGGTTTATGGCACCTGATGAGGATGTCCAGATGACGGCAGGTGATGAGCTACCAGAGGAACCTGCTGCCAAAGAAGAACACGGTGATCCTGTGAAGGAACAGGAGATGGAAGCAAAGCAGGGAGAAACATCGCTTGGCAAAGGTTCTGGTGATGCAAAGGAGGAACCTTGCCCTTCAGAGGAAGCTACCAATCTGACAGTGGAAAAAGAGCAAAGCCCTAAAGAAACTAGTGGGTGTTTTCTCTTCAAGTGTTTAATGAATGTGAAGAAAGAAGGAAGTGATGTAGTAGTAGAAATGCACTGGGTTGAAGGACAGAACAGAGACTTGATGAATCAGCTGTGCACATACTTACGGAACCAAATTCTTCGACTGGTTGCTAGTTAGCTCTTTTTCCTACTTTGGTAAAGTAGGTCTGTCCTCAAATTTTGTAAACTATTTTTAATGAATTAAAAATTTCAGATAGCAAAACCTGGTTTTTAGCCCTTAGAAAAAAAGAAGAGTAGAATGAAGATAGATGTCTCCTTTAATATTTTAAATTGAATTTTGAAAGATGGAAGGAGGACATGAACTGATGAGGAAGTAATTGATTTCATGCTGCAGTTGTAAAACTACATGTTGAAGTGAAACATGTCTATGCTGTGAGCATTTTAAATATCAGCAGTGCTTAGTCTGGTCTTTTTCTGGCACAATAGAATTATATATTGATACTAAGTAGAAATCTTTACTGAGCTATTTTGTTCAATATTTTTTCAGTACTAATACAGGAGACAGTCTGCAGTGGGAATTGTTTTCTGCAGGGAGGAGTCAGTAGCAGAGTATGCCTCTCTTCCCTTTAATGTATCTAACTTTTGGTTGACAGAGTAGCAGAATGGACACATTCTCCAAGTGTCAATTCATTAAAATAATCACTTTGGGAAAAACGTGCGTGTTGTATTTGTCTGGTGCTTGGGTTTTGAAACACAGAAGGGCCTACTGTTAGCATCTGGTTTTGTAAACTTGAACAATGAGAGAAGCTTTTTGAGCTGCTTGATTTAAAGAGGATTAAAATATGTTGACTCTTCCATTAGACCATCCCTTGCACTTGCTCAGACATAATTGTCTGAAATGACAGCAGTATTCTTAAAGAATTTTGCTTCCATTTAATCTTAAGAGACTGCTTTAATGACAGCAATGAGAGCACATGCTCTTCAAGGGCCAGAAATTTTGTCTGCGGGACACAGATGAGTACAGAAGCGTTAGGATTTTGCAAAGGAAGACATCTGGAATGAAGACAGTTGCTTCAACCCCCTAGTCCTATTTGTCACAGGCTGTTTTCCAAGTGTTTCTGGGCCAATGACCTGTTCCTGTGAGAAGAGAGGGACATGGGTCTTGGATGCCTCAGAGAGAGTACGTGTATGTGTTTGAGATTATGAGCACTGGTCCTGCTTCATGTGAAGTCAGCCTCCCAAGCTGTGATCCATTTCTCCACAGAGAGATGCAGAACATGGAGAGCTTTTCTGAGAGTGGTGTAAGAGTGTGTGTGTGTGTGTGTGTTACCCAAAATAAAGCAGTGGTGGCCGGAAGGAAATAGCTGCGTATGTTCATGCTCCTGGAACTGCTTTCAATGTTCACCCTTTGCTGTCCTTATTTTTGGAAAGATCAGTATGTTTTCTTCAGTTGAAATTAAAAACCACTTAGAGAAGCCTTATTTTTTAATATAATGTTTCTTAGCACTTCTGTGGGTGATGGACAAAGACATGCATTTTTTGGGTACTGCAGAATTTTCATAGAACGCTTGATAGTCGTGTTGCTGAGGAGAGGTAAAACCAGTCCTACTCTTTTAGAATCTGAAACAGCTATTTTGGCATCAGAGCCATTAGAAACAGCAAACGAGGCTGTTTGTCCCTTGTGCCCTCCCCTGTTTATTGCTTCAGCCCTGCAAGGTAAGCCTTGTTTTATTGAAGCAGACCCCGTTACCTTCATTAAGTATCTCAGCCCTTCACCGGTACAGCACGAGTACCGCACGCTCGGAGCGCTGCGTAAGCACAGACCGGTGTTTTCACAAGGACAACCCATACTCTGCGGTGGCCGCACGCCTCAGGCGGGCCGGGGTGCCCGGTTCCCTGCTCCCGGCCGTTCCCTGCTCCCGCCGGGCCCGCGGCCCGGGGCCGCCCTCCCGCCGGCCGGGGCGGGGCCGGGTTTGAATGGCGCGGCGGGAAGATGGCGGCGGCACCACCGTCACCCCGAGCGGTGCCGCCGCGGCCGCGGGGCTCCGCGGTGCCAGCCTCCGCAGGGCGGGGCGGGCTGTGCCGCCCGGCCCCGCCGCTCCCCGCCGCGCTGTGCTGAGCCCCCCGCCCGGCCTCGACCTCTCCGTGCGCGGCAGCGGCTCCGC
>VXBT01004906.1:80382-167401 GCA_013400235.1 Oriolus oriolus
CGGGAGAGCGCAGCCCTTCTCTCCCATTCCCCTTCCTTCCCTTCCCCGCCTTCCCGTCGGTCGTGCAGCGCGGCGGGTCGGGACGTGCTGGGCGAGGGAGAGCGGGGCTGCCCCGGGGGGCACCGGGGCGCTGCTGGAAAGGGCCGGGGACCCTCCGAGCCTCTCCCGGCGCGGGTACGGGGCCTTGGCCCCGGGGGCGGCGCTGCTCGGGCCGCGCTTCGCCCCTTCCTTCCCTCTCGAGGGCAGCGGCTGCAGCCGAGGTACGTGCTTGTGTTGTTAGCAGGGTGGTGATCGAAGGATTTTCCTGTACCGCTCACTGTGTAGTCGAGGAAGACAGTAAGAAAATGTGTATTTTGTGCACACTTCTGAGATGGGGGCGTTCTGTGTGTCGTGTAACAGTGGGCCTTATTCTTGGCTTGGCCTCTAGGTGCTGCCGTAATACAACAATCGGTGTAGTCCGTTCTCTTTGGTATGCCGGGCAAGGTTTGTTTATCTACGTTGTTAAATTGATTCAAGAATACATATAGAATACAGAAGAAGTATACACAATATATTTCTATATGCAATGTACAAGATTTTGTATAAACATGTTGTGGCAAGATGTCATGTCGAGTGGTCCTGCTGGAAGACAGAGCTGCTTAAAGCGATGCCTCTAGATGCCATACATGCATTTTACCAGCTTATTGTGCTCTTGAATCAAGAGAGAAATCAAGACGTATACAGCATCGAGATTATATACAACATCACAAATCAAGATATTTATATAGCATCTTGCAGTTTCATCTCCTTTGTGATTTTTCTGGAACTTTTAAAAGCATTTATATCCTTCTGTCTCTTCTCCAGTCATGTCACATCTTCTCGCTGGTGTGATTATGTTCTGAAAGATACAGTTTTGTCAATTTCTGCAAATGGAGCAGAGCAAAGCAATGTACACATTTCCACAGTCAGCTCCTCAAAGACAATTCAGTAAGCAGCACTTTTGTGTTTAACTGGCCCCACGCTCTGGAACAGTTTTCTTTCTGCAAATCTAATTCCCAATGCTTTAAACCAAAAATTTGTATCTTCCTAATTTTGACTGTTTCTTAGCATTGTTTTAGTAGATTAAATAAAAGGTTAGTGTCACTATGCTTCTGTACATAGAGCTCTAAGCCATAAGTTTCCAAACACATGTTCAGTTCTAATCTATTCTTCAAACAGTGGAACCACATAATCCTTTACTCATTCCATCTTTTACATTAAGTTTGTAGGTTTTAACACTAGGGAAAAAGATTGAGATCCCATCACGTAGGGTTTTTTTATGTTTCTGTATCCTAATGGTGCCATATTAGTCACTGTACTGGGTTTGCTGGCAAGGGGGGACTGTAAGAGTGGCTTCTGTGAGAAGCTTCCAGAAGCTTCCCCTGTGTTGGATACAGCCAATGCCAGCCAGATCCAAGAGGGACCTGCCACTGGCCAAGGCCATCAGCAACAGCAGTAGCACCCCTGGGATGGTGTATTTAAGAAGGGGGGAAAAAAGCCTGTGCAATGGCACTGCAGCTGGAGGAGTGAGAAGATGTGATGGAAACAGCCTGCAGACACCAAGGTCAGTGAAGGAGTGGGAGGAGGTGCTCCAGGTGCCGGAGCAGAGATTTGCCTGCAGCCTGTGGTGAGGACCATGGTGAGGCAGGTTGTCCCCATGGAGGTCCATGGTGGAGCAGAGATCCATCTGCAGCCTGTGGAGAGCCCCATGCTGGAGTGAGTGGTTGCCCAAAGGAGGCTGTGGCCCTGTGGGCAGCCTGCATTGAAGAAGGCTCCTGGCAGGACCTGTGGAGAGAGGAGACCATGGTGGAGCAAGTTTGCTGGCAGGACTTGTGACCCTGGGGGGGACCCACGGTGGAGCAGTTTGTGAAGAGCTGCGGCCTGTGGGAAGTACTGGTGATGAAGAAGTTCATGGAGGACTGTTTCCAGTGAGAGGGACACCACGCTGGAGCAGGGGAAGAGAGTGAGGAACTCTCCTCTGAGGAGGAAGGAGTGGCAGAGACGATGTGTGATGAACTGACTGCAACCCCCATTCCCTGTTCCCCTGGGGGAGGGGGGTAGAGAACGTTGGGAGTACAGTTGAGCCTGAAAAGAAGGGAGGAGTAGGGGGTAGGTGTGTTTAAGATTTTGTTTTATTTCTCATTATCCTACTCCAATTTGATTAGTAATAAATTAATTTTCCCCAAGTCTAGTGTTTTGCCTATGATGGTAATTGGTGGGTGGTCTTTCCCTGTCCTTTTCTTCACCCATGATTGTATTTTGTATCTTGTACCCGTGATTTGTATTTGTATCTTCACCCTTTCATTGTATTTTGTCCCTCTTGTCCAGTTGAGGGGAATGACTTTGGGTGGCACCTGGTGTCCAGCCAGGGTCAACCCACCACAGTCACAGTTTAGGGTAGACAATTCTGGTCTCCTCTGAATTACCCTTGGGAAGCCTGTTCTGCTTTGTAGCATATTTCTGTTCTCTCTCAGCGGTACTTAAATTTTTGTTTAGTATTTTATGGTACTTTGACTATACAAAGTGAAGCAAAGCTTTCAGAGCTAAGCCATATATCAAGTGTTTTTATGTGTTTGTGTAGAGGAGACTGATCATGCAGCAATGACAGCCTGGGTTGGGGTTAACTTCAAGGCAGCAGCTGAAATTTTTAGTGTGTTGACAGAAAAAATGCTGGCTCCTTATGCAGGCTGGTATTACTAATCTAGCCTGCCCTTATGCTGGCAACAACGGTGGGAAATTTCTTTTAGAATTTTTTGAATGTACAAGTAGAAGAATGGGTACAGTAGAGTCAGTAGACACAATTACTTGGTTTTTGTCCCAGTTTGACAAGGTCTTTCAAAATGCTGTTACAGGAACTATGTATTTATGGCTGATAGGGGAGGCATTACTGTGGATCAGAAACCTGAAAGGGATGAAGAGCTTGAGTTTTCTTAACAATTTGGAAAAAGGGAGGAGAAAGAGAGGGAAGAGGCAGTGCCTGTAGTCAGCACAAAGTTGTTTAGGGTTGCTAAGACAAGAAATAATCATCAAGGAACTTAACTAAGCCAGAGGAATTGGCAGTGTTGTGAAGATACTAGTCGGTGTTAATAAACTGGAATGTAACACACTGTACAGAGTAGCTTGAGCTGCTTGTTTGGTTTATGTTTCGGTTTTCATTCATCTGTAAAACAAAAAACACTGGGCAGTTCTGTAATCAGTGAGAATTACTGAAATCTCAGTAGCAGTAATTTAAAAGGGAAATGGTGTGGGTGAGGACGAGATGGCAAATCCGTTGTAATGCTGTTACATTGATCAGTGCTGAAGCTCTGTTTGAATATGTATTTGGTAATGGCTGCTCTGTCTCAAAAGCAAATACCAGGGCAAGAGTTTGGTGAAGGAATTAATCGAATGTGGAAAACCTTATAGGAGGAAAAATTGAAAAAAGGATGTCAGAAGATAAGAAGAATGGTGAACCATCCACACAAAATATTGAAAAATACAGGGCAGATACTTATTGCCTTTTCTTGTAATACAGGAGTTTGTAGAGAAGTTTGACATTTAGATGTATAACCTAAGTGACCTCAGATTCAAGGGTGGTACTTCACTTTTAAAATTTTTTTTAAAATTTTCTCCTCCCAAAGGGCAATATCAGCAGGTAAATGTTCCTGAAGACCAAGCAGACAAGCTGCTCCTTGCAAGCTGGGGTCTTCCCAAAGCAGTTCTGGAGAAATATCACAGTCTGGGAGTGGTGCAGATGTTTGAATGGCAAGCAGAATGCCTAATGCTTGGACAAGTTCTGGAAGGGAAGAACCTAGTTTACTCAGGTATGTGAACATCTGACAAAACCAGCCTCCCCTAACTTTTCCACTGCCATTTACAAGGACATACTGATGCTGAAGGATTCTGATCTGGCATCTAGAAAGGTCAGGATCGTCTTCTGGACACATCTTATTAAGATCTGTCCCACTGATGTACCTCAAACTTGACTTAATGGTCTCCTTTCCAGATATGAAGAGAGACTTTTTGCCCCATTTTCTCTGTTGAAGTTCCTTTAGAAATTGATAATTAGGAGTCAGCTAATGATGACTCTTTTTTATTACAGACTGTCAACTAGGAATTGAATGATAACAGCAACTGAAGATATACTTCTGATATTATTATTTGCTATTAGTTTTTTTCAGTCCATTTTTCATTTCTCATCACATATTGTGTGTGGGGTGTGTGTGCAGAAGGGGAAGTAAGGCAGAAGGAGAAGTAGGACTGGTGGACTAGAAATCTGTAGGAAATGACAGTTGGTTGTCTACCCTTCATGGGAAAAAGGTTCTAGAGCAGCACTGAGAAGATGAAGAGCTTAGAAAAGAGGCAGATGATTTTTAGTCTTCTTGACTCTTTATAGGGTTGACTGCAAATGTGGTTGTGGGTGAGAGACATCAACTGAAGAGTTCCACCCCAAGTTCTCCAGTAACTGCTTTCTATGTTAGATTTGTGATGGTTGTTCTTTGGATTTATTTTATTAAAACCCCACCCCTTTGTTTTTTTCCCCCCCAAGCTCCTACCAGTGCTGGAAAGACTCTTGTAGCAGAATTGCTTATTTTGAAGCGAGTCCTGGAGACTCGTAAGAAAGCTCTTCTCATCCTTCCCTTTGTTTCTGTGGCCAAGGAGAAGAAATGTTACCTGCAGGTAAGTAGCATTCAAGGAGGGTAAATTTATGGGTAGTAGTTGTTGGGTCACATTTTTTAAACAGAAATGCAAAAGCATGGATTTGGGAGGGAAAAAAATTGGAGAGTTTTTTCAAAAAGAAATAGATTAAAATTTGCTCTGAGTTGGAGATAAAAAAATGAAACTTTTAGCCAAAAAAGTAAACTTAGAAGAATTTCATGGAGTTGGTTAAAACATTTTATTTCAGCTTTGACTTTAAAGCATCGTTACTTACATTTATTCACAGATTTTTACAATATACAAAATTTCAATGAAGTTTCTAATGAAAAATTGTGTTAGGAAAAGTACAAAGGGAAGGTGTAAGTGCTATCTTAAGGATAAAAAGATATTTTAGCTTTCCTTGGGGTATTCCACCACAATTTTGTGCCTTTGATTTCCCTTTGACTTTGATAATTTTTTTTTCTGCCAGAATGTGGTTATGTCTTGCCTTCTTCACCCCAGCTATTTAAAAAGTAAAATTACAGTGGGAACGCTCTTTAAAAAGCATAATTTTTTTTGGAAAGACTTTCGTATCAAACGTGGTTGCCATTAGGTAACAACAATGACTGAAACCAGATCCAAACCCAGCAGGCATTTTTGTTGTATTTTCTGGCATTTAATAGTGTTTGGTTGTTCATTAACTGAGATGGTATCTTAACTCTATAAATTGCTAGGAAATCCTACAAACTGAGTGCAAAAGCTACTTTGTAGTGGTTGATAATGGAGACACGTTTTTGCTTTAATCTTGTAAAGCTGGAGGATTATCAGAGCTCTGTTCCGCTACTCCTGGCATGAGGTTTGGGCATAGCTGCACATACTTGAACTCAAAGGGTGACCTACCTGTGAGGTCCAAATATTTGTGTCTTTTGGTAATGCTGTGTGGGATGTGTTAAAGCTTTGGCAGTGCAGTAATGGGACCTGGAATAGAAGTTGTTGTTTCTTGGCTTTCAGTGTGAGATGTGTCATCATGGTGTTTGGAGTTCCATGTTTGTCTTTTGCCCAGCATTTCTCAAGAGGAAGGTGTCTTTGTACATAAGTCACTGATTTTATAAACTGTTGCACTGTGTGTTCCTTAACATTTTTAATATTAAATCTTTTTATACAAGACAGTGGTCCTCATCTTTTACTCAATTATGTACAGTCTTGCAACGTGTATTCTGTGGCTGCTGCTTTGGAAATAAAAAAATGACAGTGGAAAAAAGAAGTGTCAGTAGCTGGCTGAGATATGGCTTTAATCTGATTAGTTGGCATTAAAAGTACTAGAAATTGTAGATGTAGAGTGCAGGCTTTTATGTGATTCCAGCAGGCACTGGTCAAAATTCAGAGCTGTAACCTTGGCATGGTGTTCTGTATCCTGGAAAACAGGCCCTGTTTCAGGAGGTGGATGTGAGAGTTGAAGGCTACATGGGAAGCATGTCTCCTGCTGGACGTTTCTCTGCTCTGGATGTTGCTGTGTGCACCATTGAGAAGGCCAATGGACTAATCAACAGGCTTATAGAAGAAAACAAAATGGACTCACTGGGTAAAATACTAAGGCTTGACCATTGTGGGGATACATATTCTGAGTGCATGTGAAATCATGGGATACTTCCGATTTTCTCAGTTCTGTATGTGACAGACATACCATATAGGAATATGCAGCAATTTTCTTCTTCCAGAGAACCTCTGATTTGGATTTAGGGGGACAGTCAGCACTGTTCCATGTAGCTCAGCAACTGGGTGAGTAGGTAGAAGCTGCAGGCTTTAGTTTGTCTCACATGAACTGCAAGCTGCATTTAACAATGATTCCCGTAGCTAGGAATTGTTTCCTAATTAATAAAACTGAATTAAAGTTCTGAGATATGTTTGAGTTCAGGACTGTATTATGTTTGTTTGTTTTAGACAGAGATTGTGTAATCTAAGATCTATCTTCATTTAGCTTGAGGAAGAGAAGGAATTACATTCTGTGCTCATCTGGATCCAGATAAGCAGAATGAATACATAGTGCTCCTCTGAGTAGGCATGGTGAGTGGGAGGGCTGTGACATTCATTTCTGTCTTGTTTGCTCAAAAACCCTCTGTCCTTGTAATATTGGCTTCTGGGTCACTGTGGCCCTGATGGCCACTAGATAATGAAAGTATTCACTAAGGAATGAGGATGAGATAAAACCTGAAGAAGCCCAATGTTTCTGTGTACACTTGGAGAGAGACGTGCTTTCCTAGTCCGGTCAGAAGTTTGTTATTCTCTTTTTTTCTCTGCTCCATAAAGCTATACCCAGTTATGTTTTATACAGTAATCCTTCCCATCTTCACTCTGTCCTGTAACATAGCTGGTTGCTATTTTAAGACTATAAAAATTGCAAAAATAGCTGAGGATCGAACTGCTGTGAGACCTCCACCTTTGAAACTGCTGTTCTGTATGCATCTGGTATCATAATATTCTGCTGCATTGTGTACCAGAAGAGTTTTTTAGAGAGAAAATGGGAAATAAAACCTTGCAGGTTTTTTCAGAATGTGAGATCACAGGATAACACATTCACACCTGGATCTATAGGGGCTCAATCACCATGAATGATTTAGAGGCTGCCAGTGGCCTGGAAGATGAGTGGATGACTGTTGTGCAGTATTTTAAGCTCATTCAAATGGAGGCTCCTGCAGTCCAGCTTGATTCTTGAATGTATATCTTCATTCCTTCACTTGCAAGAAAACCAGTTATTGATTTCAATATATGGCTACTTGGTTTAAGGTTTTTTGCTTGTTTAAACTAGGGTTAGTTTGATCCTATATTACCACACTGTACAAGCTGTACTGCCAGCACAAGGCAGACAGTGGGGTCAGGATAAGCAACTTTATGTTGGCTTGTGTGCATTGGAAGCATACTCAGTATCTTAAAATGTATTGTTTAATGATGTCATCTTTCAGAAGCTAGAGATATACCAAATCTTTCTGGTTGGAACCTCCATTTCATCCCTACATGTTGCTGTGCTTTCTAAGATGAATGTACTTGAGAACAGTCACTGAAGTATAACCAGCCAAGTGACTGCAAGATTTGAGTTTGAATATGTGTTCTCAATACCAATACCTCCTTAAAGCATCATGTTTTTCTTTTACCATTTGAAAACACCTCTACTGCAAACCTCCATTTCGCTTGTGCCCCAATATATTGGCCATAAAACTGAAATAGGGGTAATTTTTTTTTTTAAATGTGCTTCTTTGACATTAATTTTTAAATTAAAGTTTGCTTTTAAAAAGTCATCTTTATGTAAGAAATGGACAAGTTTTCTGTTTGGAGGTAAATTTTCATAAAAGCTGTAAAATATGGGTATGAACTGAAAATGCCAGTTTAGCTGTCACCCAAAGCAAGTGTGTCTGAAACTGCAAGATTGTACCTTGTCTTCTAATTAATTCTAAATTTAGACTAGTTTGCAACAAGGGTGTTTTATCTTTAGAGATGAGTTATTGGGAGATGACTGCAATCCTGGCTGGATTCCATCTCAAGCTTGAGCTGTTCCTTTTGTTGATGTCAACCCCATGCTGATAGCTCACGTTGCCTTTGCAAATTGCTGAGAAAACTCGAATTCTCTGCCTGCCAGAGGTCTCTGTGCTGTATGAAGCAGTTAGAAGCAATGTTGTGTTGCTAATTATTATATAACGTGTCAGTTTAGAACATCCAGGTACACAGGAGATGATATTCCTCTTGTTTAGCCTCTTGACACTGATGCTAAAGAAATTTTTAGGAAAATAATTAGAGAAGAATCTGCTGCTTTCTCAGTGTGTCGGCTGGGAATGGATTTGTAATGTGCTGTTATGATACTTGTTTCTTAATTTAAACTTGAAATTAAAATACTACTAGATTAATTAAATTAAAAATAATCCAGTCCTCCCTGCTTGTCATTCAGAACTTTTTAGTTTTAAACAGGATGAGGAATTAAAACAACCTAGTTATTCTACAGTAAACATGTCTGGTAGCTCTCAGGTACTTTTTAGTTGGCTTTTTTTCAGCTGTCTTCTAGGAATACACCTAATTTGCAGACAGAAATAGCAGACTGAGTCTAGCCTCATTCTCAGTACCTGTATAGTGTGATGAAGTTCTGGCCCCACTTGCATTCCTGAACTTGTAGAGCAGAAAACACCATTGCCTGCTGAGGCCTGAAATCCTTGGCTGCGATTCCATTTTAAGATGAGGGTAGCTCTGTGAAAAGCTGGTGGCCTGTTGGCTGCTGCTGTGTTACCCCGGTGGGTGTGTTCTGAGTACTGCCTGCATAGGGCAGAGCACTTGTGCACCAGTGACAGGCAGGTGACGCCAGCCTGCAGACTGCCAGGGCGGTGCAGCTCGCAGCTTTAGCATCTGTTTGGGTGTAGGTTGCATCTGAGTAGCAGCAGAGAGTATAAAACAAGTGGCCCTCGCAAAAACCAGCAACAGTCGCTGTGCTTTGGCCTGTAGGTACCACTAGTGCGCTGTGCTTCAGGAGGCAAAATGTGCTGCTGCTTGGCACACAGGCTGGAAAGGTGGCTTGGATGGATTTTACTTTGCTAGGTATCTGATTAAAGTGTCCTGTCTTGCCTCTGGAAGAATTCAGCCAGATTGCTGTATGGGGAAGCAAGAAGAAGCTTCTTCTGGTAGCTGAATAAATATGTATTTGGTGACCAGTGAGTTGCCATTTTTTACAAGCAAGCACAGAATAGAGGAAGTACAGGAAGACAGAGGAGCTGGATGGGTGGGAGTTTGTAAAAGAGGCTGATGAAGCAGTGCAGCACTCTTTTCTAACTTAAGTGGCTTGAAAGAGAAGGAGGGAGAAAACAGACGGAGAGAGAAGGAACATATGTAGGAAGGAGAGAAAAAAAAGAGAAGGAAAAATAGCATTGAAACAGATAATATAAGGTCACATTTGCCCTTAAGCTCCTGCTATTTTAGCCGTACCAGAAAGATATTACATAGCTGCACCAAAGAGGAAAAAAAATTCCACAGCAGCAGAGCTAATGAAGCGTGGTGTCCTCTGTGCCCTGCTTTTTTTGTTTAACCTTCCTTTATCCTACTCCATATCCCTGGGACCCTGTCAGCTGGCCAGAAAGGGCATATGCTGCTGCTGGGATGTGTGCAGGAGGTGCACTGGGTGCCTGCGTTGTAGTGGCTCTATGTTTTCTCCTCAGGGAAGACCCTAGTCTGGTCTGTTGTCTCCAGCTGTTGATATTCAGGAGCCTTTTTAGACATTACTCTTTTAGATATTTCTCCACACCTTAAAAGTTTGATGAAGGTGGTTAATAGATTAAAAAGTCATTTTCAGGAGGTAGGAAGGCAACAAAGCTGTCACATAAGGATTTTTTTTCGTTAGAAAGCCAAAGCTAAATAGTAGCTTTCAGGTTTGGTTAATGAAGAACAATATAATTGGAAGCAGACTCTGCCAGTGTAATTACATCTGCTCTTGTTTTATTTCTGACATTACTGTATTAGTAAAAAGTAAAAAATTACGGTTTTAACTAAGACAGTTATGTCAGCAAAGCTTTTGACTAGCTTGTTTGGGTGCTGGAATTTTCCTTTCCAGTTACTCTGAAGCCTGGGGGTTTTTACTTGCAAAGAGGTTACAGGATAGATGTAATACTGTTTTGTGGGGTGGCTAGACTAACAACTGTTTATTTTTATCTTTTAAAAGCTGATTGTGTGTGTGGTTGTGGTGGGTGTGAACTGTCATGACACTGGTGATGATCTTTCTCTCTCAGTGACAGAAGGAAGCCATAGTGGTATTGGTAAGCACAGCTGGATTTGTGAACATAAATTTCAGTTCATCATGTGGTATGTGAAAGGATTGAGGCTGTTTGTTCTTAGTTTGGAGGTCTGTCAGATGTGACCTGAGTGCTTTTCTTTACCAGGAGTGGTGGTTGTGGATGAGTTGCACATGTTGGGAGACTCTCATCGAGGGTATCTGCTGGAACTCCTCCTGACCAAAGTGAGATATGTTACAGAGAAGGTAGCAAAGCGGTGAGTAGACTGAGATATTTGTTTTTTAATGCTAAATAATTGATGCCTCTAAATATTTTGTTCTCTGGGTGACTGGAAATTTGGGTTAGCTCCAAGCTTTTTATGAGAGTGATGACCTAGACTATTTTGTTTATTAAGATTTTATCATACCACTTTTCAGGGGCCTGCCATTGTAGTTAAACCCTCTTTTCCTCATGGTTTTCAATTTTTGTACTGCCGTGGGATTTATTCTCTCAGGAAAAGAAGTAAGGCTTACGCTTTCATTTACTTCTTTAGCCATTTTTTTTTTAACGTTGGATTTTTTTAAAAGCAGTTTTGCTAGCAGGTTTGCCCTGCTTAATTTTTTAGTGTTTCATGGAATGGTGTAATTATCCTACTGGATTGCTCTGGTGTTGTGGAAGAGTGGACATGCATTTAACTTGTGCATGGTGAATTGATCAGAAGGCTTAGAGGATATGCCAATAGTCTGCTTAGTTAGCACTGCTCAGGGTGAGCTCTGCTTTTGCTTATAACATGTGATAGCCTAGTGGTTGCATGTTTTCTTGCCTTTAGCACAATTGGTTGGACACTGGGGAATAGATTAGATGTTTGAGGAGAGTTCTAGAGGCTTTTAAGAATTCAGTATCTAGATCCTTAGCACCTATCTGTCCAGCAGCTTCATAGTGCCCAAACAAAGAAAAAAGGAAATGGAGGAGGTGGTGTAACCTTCTAAATCTTTATTTATGGTGCTGAGAGAAGAATCAAAATCAACTGTTTCCTTAGCACAAGAAGTCAGATTTTGCCAGTTTTCTCTGCTGTTTCTTGTCTGGTTGAATTGTACTGGTGCTGGGCTAAGCAGAGACCATCTGTTTAGTTCTGGGGGAACTGCCATTTCTACACTGTCTCTCTACTGGACATTTCATCCAGTATTTCCCATCATTATTTCCAGGATCTAGCAGTGTTCTGAGTCTACCTGACTTCTCATATTCTCCTCATAAATCCTGGAAGCCAGTACACTTTGGGTGAGTGGCTTTGCCACTCCTTTCCTCTTGGTTTAGCATGTAGCTGCAGCACAGGGGCAGGCCCACCCTCTGCTTTACTCCCTTGCACTGAAGAAGCAGGAAGGAGAAAACACTTGCCAGGGGAAAAAGGTGCAGGTGCATCAAGGAGTGTTCCTGGGAAGACACAGTGTTCCAGCCTTCACCATACAGGCATGCCAGGGCCCAGATTCTCCATCTCTCTGTCAGGGTCAAGGTGACAGTGGTACCCTGTACCACTTGCTGACATGAAGGAAGTGGCTGCTGTTTTTGTTTTGGAATCCACTTCAGATTCCTTGAGCTGAAGACCACATTTTATCTCTGTCCTTCTAAGTCTGTGTGGTTTTTTTTCCCCTCTGTTATTTAATGAGCTTATATAAAGTCTTCAAACACTGTCCAGCCTGGCCAATTATCAAAATGATCAGTGCCTGTCCCACTGAAGTACAAGATGTGTCTTCACACCAAGAGAATGTTCTCAGATGGTCATTGCCTGTGTGGGTGTCCATGCTTCTCCATGACGCTTTTCCAGACTCAGCCAGAATTTTGCAGCAGATTTTTCTCCTCCCCAGTCAAATAATGTGTTGTGGAGCTGGAACTTTTTTAATCCTTGGAGCTCAGAAGTTGCTTTAGGGAGGAAAAAGTCCAAAGTTCCTGTAGAGGCAAAAATCTGCAACCTTGATGGTGAAGCTGTGTTAGCAAATGCTTAAAGAGGTTGGATAACAGACAGTCTGCCTCTCCCCATCTTCCTTATTTCTGTCTCATCAGTGACTGGCCTTTTATACTATAGCTTGTAGGTAATCTTGTTTTCTCTGTCCTGTCTTTGCCATGATTACCAGGGTCTTCTAAGAAGATTCAGGTTATTTCTGAGCTCATTGGTTTGTCAGACCTTTTTATTTTTTAAAGTCTTGATTTGTGGTTCAGTGCAATGCAAATGAGTAGTTTTCAAACACAAGCTTAGAAGCATAAAAAAACCCCTATTATGTGGCTGTAAAAGCCTGAATTAGAATCTACATTTGGGTACCTAAATTAACAGTTTGTATTTTCAGGTTTTTTAGGAGTCCATTACTTCTCACTGCCTTTAGTGGAAGCTGCTGTTCATCACTTTAAGAACTGAAGCTACTTGCTTCTTTGCTGTACTTAGGGCTTTTTTTCCCAGATCTAGGAAGACATTAGTCTAGTATTATTTGTCTTGAAATGGAAACAAATAGAGGTGTTTTAATTAAGGCATTTAAGCTTAGAAAGATTGCAGTGGAGACCGAGCCATTCTTTATTTCCATGTTTTTGTTAGTGGCAAGGAACTGGTTGATCTATGTATTTGTTTTCAGTCTCTCCAAATATGCAGTCAATTTATAGCTGTAGGCATCCTAAAGAAGGTTAAGGTTTAGGTTCAAATTGATTAAAAGTTGAATTATCTTGTTATCAATGCATAACCTGATACTATGTTTGCTGAGAGTAGAGTATGGGCTTCTTTCTTTGTCAAGAAGTTGAAAAAATTAGCTTTGCACTTGAGAGGCTGGAAGGAAGTAGATTGAGCTAGTTCTTCTGAATTCCGTTTTCCACAACAGTAGCCTGTGTTGTCACTGACTTTCATTTTCTTTTAACCACTTCCAGACACACGAAGAGCACCAGTCCTGGTTTTGGTGGCATACAGATAGTAGGCATGAGTGCTACCCTCCCTAACCTGGGGCTCCTGGCCTCATGGTTAGATGCAGAGCTGTACTGTACAGATTTCCGCCCTGTGCCCCTCAAGGAGTGGGTGAAAATTGGCAGCAACATATATGACTCCTCCATGAATTTAGTGCGAGAATTCCAGCCCAAGCTGCAACTGAAGGTAACAAAACTCTGAGCAGTGGCTTTTGGGATAACGCCTTTCGTAGGGCTAAAGTTAAAAAGACAGCTCCTGGTATGTTTTTTATTTATTTTTAAATAGATGACATTGCCAGTGTCATTGTTTACTTCATAGATTCATGCTCAAACTGAGAACCATGTTGGTATTTTTGTCTTCTTCTGACTTAACCAACCCCAAAAATACACACACTCATGAAAGTCTTGAAGATTCTTCAATCTGACTTCAAGACAAAGTTGACTTCGCAGTTATGTTGTTTCTGAGCATTTGACAGGTATAAAGAGTTTGATTCTCCCCTTACCCACCACTCTATCTTGTGTCTGGGATTCTACTTGACCTTCATAAATGCAGGTGAGTATCTCCTGCTTAGGCCAAGATATTTGCGTTTGTAATTGGGAGAAGATATTTCCATTAAAGTCTGGTATTGAACCTGCTTATGTTAAACTGCTAAATGGTCTAATTTTGACAGTGATTAGGAAGCAGATGCCTATCCTGATTCTTCTGAATCTGTTTCCAGTATTTAGTCCTTCTGCACACTTGAAAAGAATATGGAAAGTTTGGAGTAACATACTACAATGATTTTGAAGAATCAAATGGGTAGAAATGGGAAGTTTGAGCTCCCTACTTGTAGGGTCCTTTTCACCTTTTGAAGGGTGAATTCTGTCTCCGGTCCTTTCAGCTGGTCTGTGTAATACTAGTATAGTAGTTGGACAATATGGGCGGAATGCCAGCGATATTTTGGAATGCTTTGCACTCAGTTCTTGCTGTGCACAGACATTCTCTTGTCAGCAGCATGGTGGCAGAGCAAAGAAAAAGTATCCTAGAAACAAAAGGAAATGTTTTTCACTACAGCATTTGGAAGCTAGCTTTTATGTGGTCGTATTGAGAAGGTGATGTTGCATTTGGATATTTTTTGAGATAGTTGCTTTGGATAGTTACTAAATTAAGCAAGAGAAAGAACTAAACTAGGCTTATGACTCAACAGTTTAAGGGAGTTGGCTTATGTTATAAGACTGGGTGATCTTGGGCTTGAAATCTATCACTGGACCTTCAGACTTCTGTGCTCCAGACTGGACCAATAAAAGGGAACTTGATGACCTCACCACCTTGGCTGAATTTAGCTGAATTCTTATGGAGAAGTTCCTGACATTGCTCCCCTGTTTTCATTTTCATTTTAGTGCTTTTTATTTCTTGCTGTACGCCTACCTTTTTCTCTTCCTCCTTTGGCCTGCTTGCTACAAAAGAATCTGGCATAGCCAAGCAAAACAGATCAGTTGCAGGGACTCTCTTAGGATCTTAAAACCAAAAATAACGAAGCTGTAAACAGCAGGGTTTTGCATGAACATCTATATAAGTATCACTAAAAGCCTTCCACTGTGCTCTCAACACTTGCAGTGTTTGGTCAGCAGTGCTTGCTGAGTGCACCTTACTGAGGATGCTTAGACTGCTGCTTCTCACCTTTTTAGTTCAGACATCCAAGTTAACAAATCTTCCCTAGTAACTGTAGGGGGGTTTTTCTTCAGGGCTCTTCCTAGTTCTTCCCCACTGCTGTAAGCCATGATGTGGAGGTTGCAGTGATTTATTTGTGCCCTGTGTGGCCTTCATTCAGAAGAAGATTTATGAAAGCAAGGTGTAAAACATTATATGTATTCATGGGTAGGTCTAGAACTGCCCACAACAAAGTCCTAGTGCTTGGACTTCATAAAGCAAGACAGAAACTTAAGATAAGAGTGCTCCATGTTCTTTGTTTGCTTCTCTTCCTGACTTGAAGTAGAAGATTCCTACTGGGATACAGAAGAAGGACAGCATTTACAAACCTCATTCACTCTGAGAGTGCACTGAAAATATTTTATCTCAATTCAGGGAGACGAAGACCATATTGTGAGCCTGTGTTATGAGACTGTTTGTGGTGGCCATTCAGTCCTGCTTTTCTGTCCATCCAAGAACTGGTGTGAGAAGCTGGCAGACATCATTGCCAGGGAGTTCTACGGTTTGCAACAAGCTGAGAGTAAGAGAAAAGTAGTTAGTAGAAGACTATAGTGTGCACAGTGCCTTTAATTCTAGTGTGAACTACAAAAATACTTTCTCTCTCAAGGTTCTGCAAAAAACTCAGCCCTTGCCCCAGTTGTTGTGGATAGAGAAGGGATTGATGAGGTTCTGGATCAGTTAAAGCGTTCAGTCTCAGGCCTGGATTCTGTGCTCCAGCGTACTTTGCCGTGGGGAGTGGCATTTCATCATGCAGGTATTCCTGAATATCTTGATCTTGAATTCAGTAATGGTTAAGTCATATGGGTTCTTTTTACTGCAGCTATCAGCAATTTACCGGTTTCTTTTTTAAGCCTTTTGTAGCTCATGCCTAAATAAACTTTGAGAATCCCACAGTTGGAGGTAAACTTGAAATTCTTTTTTTGTGGCTGAAGACTTAATTTACAAATTGTTTCCCTAAATCTTCTCTCTGTTGTGTTAGATAGCAGCAGCTTTTAGAATACAACTTGACTGGGTTTTTTTTTTGTAAATTGCCTGAAAAATTAACTGATTTACAGCTCAAGCATTTTGAAGTTGTTCCTAAAGCTGCCAGAGTATTTCAGAGCAATTTTCCTCAGCTTAATACTGAAATAAATGAGTAAATAGAGGAAGTGTAACAATGAAAATAAAAATCAAAGGAGCATGTGTTGTGAACACTTCTGCTTAGCTTTTTTATTTCTTCTTAGATAGGTAATAGTGTATGTCACCTGTTGATTCACTGAGAGAAAGGACTGACTTGGAGAGACACCAGAGGCTATGGCATTGATCATGTAGGAGGAATAATTCCAAATGCTTGTAGAATCTGTGTTTCTTTCTCAAGTATCAAATTGTCCTGAAGCCCTGAAGGAAACTTAGAAAGATACATACTAGATCTGTAATGGGAATAATGAAGAAGGAGTCCAGGGTCAGGATGGCAAATGAGTAAATCCTAGTTCCCTACTGTTTTCTCATTTTTATTTTATTTCTTTATGTATTTACTTGCTGTGCTTGTAGGTAAGCAGTAAGGAGTTCATCTTGCTACACTGTGTACAAACAACTTAGAAAAAACTAGTTTATTACTGTCAGTTGAATAATAGAAATTTAATGGTGAAATTTTGCTTCACTTACGGGTCAGAAGAAGTTAACCAAGGCAGTGCTGCAAGTCCAGTCCCTAGCACTGAATGGTGAATGTTCATTGAGTCTGTTTGTTCTTCCCTTGCTGGACAGCAATACTGCTAGCTCTAAAATGCAGTCTCACCATCCCAAGGTTCCCTAAAAGCCACGTCTCCTCAGGTCTGACTTTTGATGAGCGGGACATCATTGAGGGAGCCTTTCGGCAGGGCCTGATCCGAGTCCTGGCAGCGACCTCCACGCTCTCGTCGGGAGTGAACCTGCCCGCGCGCCGCGTCATTATCCGCACACCCACCTTCGGTGGCAGGCTGCTGGACATCCTCACCTACAAGCAGATGGCTGGAAGGGCTGGCAGGAAAGGGGTAGACACAGAGGGTAAGCACAGTCTTTATTAACATTCTGTAAGAGCGGTGTTAACCTGATTAAATCCAGGGCAGTACTTTGCAATTACTGACTAATCATGATGAATTCCTTCGGTGTTCTGTATGATTAGGTTAATCAAGATGGATTTGTTTGGTATTAATTTGTTTGGTATTAATGGAGTAAAAATTGTCGTTCCCAGGGGATTTTTTTCGCTGCCTGAGACTGACTTTGGTATTTACATGTCAGTTACTTCAGAAACAGGCTATTTTCTCCTTTGAATTCTTGTTAGCTTCTAAGGCTATGTTGTTCATTTGTCTGAATTCTGTGATCCATGGTCAGTTGACTAAAGTGTTTACAGTTTCAGTTAGAAAATTTGCAGTAAACTCTCACCGGACAAGCCTAAAATGTAAGAAACACGTTTAAAGTCTACAATCCTAATTTGACAAACCTCTGTTGTCGGAAGTTGTGATTTAGATTTATTAAACTTCTGCCAAACTTAACCACCAATTTTATGGATCTTGAAAGTAGTAATGAGACAGAGATAGGGAAATATGAACAGTAGTTCGCAGATAATATGGCAGCTTCTTGCATACAGTGGCACTGATTGATGTTCAACAAAATAATCTTGCCTGTTATTTTAATTTGCAATGGGAATTTATCTTTGTGGATGATGTTTGCAAAAAGCCACATTATACAAGTATAAACACAGTAGAAAATGAGATGTTCAACAGATGCAGGAAGTGGGATTTGCCCTCCTGATTGTTTGATTGGTGCTTGCTGGAGCCCTATGTAAGCAGACTGTTCTTACATTTAGCTTTCTATTTTTGCCTGAGTAGCATAGCAACAGAGCATTTTGCGACCTATATCTCTGCGAGCTCTCCCTATGCGTTCAAGAAAAGGGCAGCTGCGTGCTGGATTTTGAAATTTTCCAGACTTTGTCATTTGACTGTAGCTGGCAGGTGTAAAATTACATTATTCCTTGAAGTTTCTTCTTTTTCCCCTTCAAGTTACAATAATTAGTACCCTTTTTGACAGTTCTGATGTGACTGTGTTGTGCACAGTAAGCAGTTGATTTTATGCTGATGAGCTTCATGAATGTACCATTTTTTTCCACTCCACAGAGTCTTTTGGATGAGAACATAAAGCTATGTTGCCAGCTGCTACTCTTTCACAGAGTAGGGAGACCGGAGGACAGCAACTTCAGCTGGAAAAAATGCCTTATGTGGATATGAAATGTAGCTGACAGACAGAAGATAAATGCTGTTGGGTTGAATTCCTCCTGGTCTCCCGACACTGTAGTTTTGGATTGTCTTATATTTTGATTTTTTAATTTATTTTCCTTGATTTGATGAAAATTTAAAAATATCATTTTAGAGAGTGAAATTTGTTTAGTTCTGCATTCATCAAAACTGTCCTTTTCCTAAGGAGGTAAAGCTGAACAAAACCTAGAATTTATTAGGGCCTTTGTTGGTTTTAGTGGAGTTTTATGCCTAGATATCCAGAGTCTTCTGGTGTTTGTCTGGTCTGATGCTAACCTAGACTTCCCCTAGCATCTGAAATGTTCAATAATGGATATTGGAACAGCTCAGTTCCTTTTTTTTAATTTACTGTTTACTAGATTGCAATTATTAGCTTTAAATTCTCAGTGGCACCTTGGGAAAGCAAATCCCCCAAGTCTTGTAAAACTGTCAGATAATGTAGAGCTAAGTGGATACCCATCTTCTGTTAGACTTTCTTTTAGATATATCACTCTGAAAGAGTCAAAGGGAAGTTTTCAGAGGAAATTTTAGGTCACATCAGAACTCAAATACAAAATGAATATACAATTTTTATTGCTAAAATAAAAAATAATCTTTTCTTCCACAAAACAATGCTTCACAGGCAGTTTATCTTACATACTCCCCAGTTCTGTCAAAAGTACATTGTCAACAGATGCCAAAGTGTCACCTGGCAGGATAGAAAAAATCTGAGACACATCATCTGAGCATCATTTCATCCTGTAGTTAATTTATGTAATTATGTTTAAGCTGTATTTTGTTACTTGCCTACACTGCATTTATTTATTCTGTTCATTAAATTTAAGTGCAGTTGTGTTTTCATTACCTCTGGATTTGCTAATTACTGTAACATTTCCAGAGCTACAGTTTTATCATAAGTTGACATTCTTAGGATCTTACTATGATACCCACTACCAGAATTACCTTGTGTCCAGACTACAAGCATTTAAATCTTAACAAGTTATCATGAATTTATCACGATATTTACTGTACGGGTAATCCAAAACTAATGCTGTCTTCTTAGTCAAAGGCAAACGTGTCCTACCCATAATTCATTTATCTTGTGCCAATTGGCAAAGCTTGCAACCAGCTAAGATCTTCCAGGGGTCTAGTTTCTCTCTAATAGCTTTGTGTAAAAATATCCTCTATGTGACTACTGCATTTTCCATGGCTAAGCTATACTATAGTCTCATTAAAGGAATTTACCCATTATTTTCATTTTTCTTTCATGGCTTTGGGATGTTTTTTGTCTCTCACAGAGTTTCAGTAGTTAGAGATTAACTTAACAATGTCTGACAGAGAATTTTAAGGTATTTAAATGTATATTTAGATGTACTTTCAGTGGAAACCATGCAGGATACTTACGTGCGTCTGTGTATGTATGGATATATGAAAGTTCAGAGGATGCATAGTTACTTATATACTTCGTAATTTTGGATTTCTGAATTAGTTATTTCTGGAGTGAAAGCTGGTTGACTTAATGCAAACTGTCAAAATGCTGTGCAGCTTTTATGTTTTCGTTTTACTTTTGAGAACTTTTTTGGTTTATTCATGTAATGAAGAAGTAAAATTGATGCCACTGTATATTATAGTTCCAGTCAACTCCAGAACAAGAAGCAAGAGTGGTTCAGCAGCAAAGCAGGTGCACAGAGAGGCTGTGGAATCTCCTTAGCTGACTTTGCAAGACCCTGACCAGCCTAATGTAACTTTGAAGCTTGCTCTGCCTTTAATTCTGATGTACTATGCATCTGTGGAGTTCTTACACAGCAATTGAAATGCACTGTTCAAGGTTGCACGTTTTTCTCTCTTCTTTTGTTACTCAGCCTTTTTAGAAAATACTTACAGTTTTCCATTCCAGTAATATGTCCTTGGTGAACTGTGTGCAGCTATTAGAGTGCCAAGATGCCATACTAAGGTCATTGTTTTTATATTTGTTTTGTTTTTCTTTTCTTTTCCAATAGGTGAGAGCATTTTAGTCTGCAAGCCCTCAGAAAGATCAAAAGGTGCTGCTCTACTTCAGGGATCTCTCAAGCCTGTTTGCAGCTGTTTGCTTAGAGGAGAAGGGGAAGGTGTTGCTTCTAGCATGAAAAGAGCAATACTTGAGGTACAGGACACTCAGAGAGGGATGAGAACTGTGCTTGCACCCTTGTAGGATGCTTTCTTCTGTGATACCATCAAATGTTTTCTGTGCACTTCTTTTTCATGTGTTTCCTCCCTTGTCAACCCAGTCATCTTATTTGGGTCTGCCAGCTTGCTTCAGTATTCAGCATTTTGTCTGGGATGTTTCTCTGCTTGCTGCAGATTGGGATGTGAGCACACTCGAAGAAGCTTTGCTGTTGCATTTAGATGCAGTCAAGCAGAAGTCAGAAATAACTGTAATTCTTAAACTTTATGTGTGACCTGACCTTCCTAGCTGGAGGATGCTTGTAAATTACTGATCCTAGAGGCTTTGTAGGCTGAATTGTGTCATAATGACATTTGTGGAACCTTGTAGGGTCTCTTATTTACCCCCTCAACTTACCTCCTCTTTTGCACAGGAATGATTGAAATTTTGTGAATACAGTTTTGGTGAGCAAACAGGGCTGGTACCCAATTTGCTCCCTCCTCTGTAAGGTTCTTATAGGAGTAAAAGGACCAAAAGGATTTTATTCCACATAGGTGAGCTTCTGTCCTTTACCAAAGCTGCTTTTGGGCTTGAACTTAGATTAGACACAGGTCTCTTTAAATAGAGTTTGTTTGCTATACTTTTACCATCTTTTGAAAACTTTTGTGGTGCTTAGAACTTGGTTGTACTTCCATAGATTTTGAGTTTTTAGAAGACCAGTGGAATTTCTAAATGTATTTTTCTACATAAGAGCTGCCTAAAAGAAGGGGTTCCTTCAAAGCAAAACCAAAATCCAAGGTGAAAAAAAATCACTCTCAATCAGGAAAACAGCGATGGGGTATAGCATTCATATTTAAGAGAAACCTTCAGTATGCTGAATAGCCTTACAAGAACTCCACCTTCATGGTTTGCTTTTTGTATTGACAAAATTGCAGTTTGTGTTCTAACATATTTTAATATTTCACAGTGTTGGCTAAGAAAAATTCCTGGGGCTAGTCTCAAATTTAAATTGCTGCTATGAGTATGTCCACTTTCAAGATAATGTTTTGTGAATCATTCTTTCCCATAGCGTAGTCCTCTTACTTCTACCCAAGATGACTTCTTGCGAAGAACAGTCTTTAAAAGTTGGCTGTTGCTTTGCCTCCTATTCCCCTCTCTGGGAAGATGGTTCTTTAAAACTGAGATGATGCATCACTCCCTTTGATTCTCTGATCTCATGTTCCATCCTACTGCATCTCTGGCAGCATGAACAGGCAGTTTTCTTCAACAGATCGTCGTGGGGGGAGTAGCCAACACTCCAGAGGATGTGCAAACCTATGCCTCTTGCACTCTGCTTGCATCCAGCTTGAAAGAGAGCAAGTGGGAAAATGGGAAAGGGCAAGACAAAGCACAGGCTGGACCTATCGAGGCTTGTGTGGCATGGCTGCTGGAAAATGAATTCATTCAGGTTGTGGACTCTGGCAGTGATGTGAAAGGTAAAGTTGGTGTTCCTCCCCAGTGATTGCAGTTAGTTTTGATTTGCTAAGTTTTCTGAAACTGAGTAGATGTTCAACGTAACTTAGTAGTAAGGATTTCTGTGCATTATTTTTTTTATTTTAAAGAATTATGGATGAAGACTTTTGTAGCTTTCTGGAAGGTATCTTTACACCTGCTTTAACATATTTTGCATGCACATGTTCTTGGAAGGCACATCACCTGCACATCACCTCTAAGGCTGATGCGTCCAAGTCTACAAATTCCCAAAATATTTTTAAACAAAGCAAACTTTAACTACAGGATTGGTGCATATTAACTGCAGACTGTGAATTTTGTCTTTCTAAAGAAGAGAAAAAGGCTAGTTTAGATATAGGCAAGGCTAAACCTGTTATTGTTTCTATTTTTCTGTCTTTAGAATGGAGACATACACTATTTCTTATTGAAAAAGTAGTTGTGAAAAGTTAGGAATCTCTCAAATGCAGCACAACCTGGAAATTATTATAAACTCGCACTTAAATCTTTCTCTATGTAATGTGTATTTTTTTTAACAGCAAAGGTTTATCATCCAACACATCTTGGCTCAGCTACTCTTTCCTCTTCTCTTTCACCAACTGAAGCCATGGAAATCTTTGCTGACCTGCAGCGAGCTATGAAAAGCTTTGTTCTGGAGAATGATCTGCATATTGTCTATCTGGTAGGTTCCTTATCCTGTGTCTTGTATTTTCTACTACCAAAACTGAGGAGAGACAGCACAATGCAGAGTTCTTGAAGGCTCCTTGGACAAAGGTTTGGGGTTTTTTGTGCTTTGCTTAGCTTATCCCTCATGAAGAAAAGTTTCTAAATTGAACGTGCCTCAGAATTAGTGTGTTACCATACTGTCTGTTGTGTAGGCAGGTGCTGCGTGCCATTTAAGCCCATTGTTATCACTCTTGACTTCCCAAGGTTCCAGAACTTCCTAAGTTTTGAACATAACATAATGGTAATTTTTCTGAGACACTTGAGGTTGATGAAACAAATTTATTTTTATATGTGTGTTTGGGATCAGCAAGCTTAATTTCATATTTCTCCTGGAGGCCCGGAAAAATGTTGGGCATTTAGTGTCTATTTTGCTTCCAAAAAGCCTCAGACAGCCACACTGCTTTCTGTCTATGGGTGGGCCTTTCTTTGGTTCAGTTACAGTGAAATTCATCCCTGATTTAGTTTACTTGCCTGGTGATGCTGCTAAAGGAAGGAGTGTGATAAATCTTATGAGGGGAAAGTGTCCCAGAGTGTGTCAAGATTTAGGAGCACATACACTTGAAAAGCTAAGCCCTGCTATTTAAGACCTTTGGAGAGGAAGCCATGAACTTGTGAAGATTAGTGAGGAAACCAGATGGAGTTGCACTGAACAACTTGGGATTCATGGCTGCCAGAGGCCCATCATGCAATCATCATCTGAAATCTGACAGTCAGCTTTAGCCTTCTCTAAGTGTAAAGTGTATTTGCTTTACCAAGAAGATAAATCAAAGGCAAAATTTGGGAATTTTGTCTGAAAAGAAAGTTCACTTCAAGAGTGATGTGCTTGCAGTTACAAGGCTTGCTGAGCTGTGGGACAGGGGGAGGCAAGAGACTGAGGGTACCTGTCTCTGCTTGCTGTGTTCATTAACCCAGTTACAGGCTAACGCTGGAGATTTTTTGGGATCTACCACTGTCTCATATGTACCCATATGAGGGTACATATGTTTTAGAGGACCACATTATCTTTTGTTCTATTTCTGCTACGTAAAATGGACTCCTTTTTGTTACGCGCCAGTGAATTTTTTTCCCTGTTTGCATCTCTCAAACAGGAAAAAAAAAGAAAGGATGAAATTTGTTCCTGTTCTGGGGTAGAGGCAGTGATGTCATTATATTTGTTATGCTGTACTTTTTAATTGCAGCAGCTTGTCTAAGGTTATTTTAAATCATATGCTGTTGAACAAAATGTTCTTGAGATTCTCTTCTGTTAAGCTACTCTAAAACACTTCCTTGCAAGTCTGTTCATTTTCAAGGCCAAAGGTTTATTTCATTTTGTTGCTTTTTTAGTTTTTTTAAGTATTGTTCTTCATGTGTTCCTTATGGGCTACAAGGAGTTTATCTGCTATAATGCTTTTTAATTCTTTTAGACTTGAATCTTTTACTTGTACAAATATGAGCCCTCGTATTTTAGGGAAGTTGATTAAAACAAGTAAGTATTTGCTAGACTAAGAAATTAGTTTTCTGTAAAGAAAAAAACCCAAACCACAACAAAACCCCAAGAAACAACAAAAGACAAACACCCATCTTAGTAACTCTTGTTCTCAGCAGATGAAGAGGCATGGATGATTTACAACCACATAGGCATCTAGTATTCTGTGCCATTTAACATGTGTGCCAAACAACTCTTAGTTATTTCAAAATAATTAATCTTGCTTTATATCGATAAAGGTATGAAGACATTTTGTCTTCTTATAGGGAAACTGACTCTGTGCCGACTAAACATTGACAGAATTGGTTTTATGTCTAAAAAACATTTTAAAAAATGCTCTGGATGGCTTTTTGTTAGTGTTAATAAAAGTTGAGATTTTTTTGTAGTCCGGGTGAATGAAAGCTTCGGCCAGTTCTGGCAAAATCTGTGTCCTTCCTGCTTTATCAGATGCTGTGGCAGCAGTTAGTGTGGTTACTCGTGGTTTTAAGAAGCTGATAGATGTAAATTATGTTAAAAAAACAATAAAATTTTGTTTTGTTAAAGGACATTGAAGATACAGCTTAAAAATCGTTTAGTGGCTTGGATTTAAAGAGTAATCTGACAAAGAATCTAAATTGTTTAATCATTGGAGTACCCATATGAGTCAGATCTCATCGGTACAAATATTAAAGAAACTGGATGAGAAGAGCTTTTACTTTCTTCATGGTACACGCCTATGACTCAGTGCCTTTACGTAGTGCGTAGGATGCTCTAACCACATTCCCTAGGCTGTAGTTCTGTTTACCCAAAACTCTGTTAGTTCTGTTTATTTCTCTGAAATTTTTTTTTTTTGCATTGTCTGATTTTCTTTAGGTCACCCCAGTGTATGAGGAATGGACCACAATTGATTGGTACCAGTTCTTCTGCCTATGGGAGAAGCTTCCTGCCTCAATGAAACGTGTGGCTGAGCTTGTGGGGATTGAAGAAGGCTTTCTAGCTCGCTCTGTGAAGGGCAAAATCACAGCTAAAACAGAGAAACAGCACAGACAAATGGCCATCCACAAAAGGTAGCCACAGAATGTGGGTGTGAACGTGCAGAGACTGGAGGCTGTAACATTTGTAATGTACAGGTTCTTGCAGGAGCTGGCTCTTTTTGTGAGTGAGCTCACAGGTCAGAGAATCTGGACCTGGTCTGCTCTGGTGCCTGAGAACACTGGTGACACAAGATGTTTGTGCTGATGGTTTTGGAAGCCATCGTCTCTGTTTCTTTTGTGTGCTATACTGTAGCACCATCCTGTCCTATGTACCTATGGATCACGGTACATTTTGCCATGTACAGTAATGTGCCCCAGATGACAATTTTATTTCTTCATGTACTCCTTCAACAGGTTTTTCACCAGCCTTGCGCTTCTGGATTTAATCAGCGAGGTTCCTTTACAAGATATGACCAAGAAATATGGCTGTAGTCGTGGTCAGCTTCAGTCCTTGCAGCAATCTGCTGCCACTTATGCAGGTGAGTTGTCTGGGCAAAATACCCCAGGTGTCTTAGGCTATTCTGGTTTTTTTTTTCCTTCCAGATTTGGGGCTAAGATAGCCAGCCACAGTGTGGTGCTAACAGTGAACAGCCTTGTAAAACCTACTTATGGATTTATAGTTTAACCTGTGGCTGGCCCTGCTGTGGAACCACAGAGTGTGCAGGGGGAAGGGGGCCAGCTGAGGGGAATCAACCAGTGCTACAGCATGGGAGGTCTGTGGAAATCAGCTGTGTACTGTGCAGGAATGTAGTTTGTTCAATATTCAGTATGGAAATTTGTCCAAGTCCATTGTAAAGCTTTTGTCTGTCAGGAAAGAGTACCTTTCAGCACTGAGTAAGTTTGGAGCCTCTAAGACAGGACATGGCTTTCTTCTGAATGCAAAATTAATTGGCCAGAAAGTATAAGGTTACAATTTTCAAAACAGAGTGAGGGGCTTCTGGGTCATTTATCACCAGATCACAGGAGGTCAGACAGCTGCTACCTTTAACTTCCTTAAGAAGGCTGTGTGGGAGCAGAAGTAACAGCCCACCATGTGACCGAGATCTTTTTTTTCTGTCGCCTAAATCCTTCATTACTCCATAAGTGGGTTTTCAGCTTTTAAGACAATTTTAGCTCAACTTGCAAAACCCTCTGTGTGGGTTGCAGCATGAGTCAAAGCCCCAAAATGAAAAGGTCACGCCAACTGATGCAGAGTAGTTTAATTTAATTCTGGTAGTATAAATAACTCTTTTTTTTTAACTTTTTAGTATAAATAACTTTGTAGCAGTTTCATAATTCTGTATTTCCAGTGTTAATAGTTTTCACAGTAGTAATCTGGGAAGTAAAATGAACTATTGATACGACGTATAGTTAGGAGGAAAGACAAAAGTTGTATTCTGTAATCACTGTAAAAATAGTGAGGGATGCCATGTCTTTCAGTGGTTTTCATAGTCTGTAGATGCAATCTGTGAGTAAGAAACTGTCTTTCCTCGGCTCTTTTCCTTCTCCCGTGCCCTGGGGACTGCAGTTGTAACCTTTATTGTAGGATTTGCTATCCCCTATGATCCTCTCAGTAACTGAAACTCTGCAGGCCAAGGTCTGCTTTTATGGATGTCACTGCTGGCTTTCCTCAAAGATCTGTGGCTTCCCTTAGTGACTCTCATCACCACTTTTTCTTTTGCCTTTTTTTCAGTATGATTGTTTCGTACAAGTACTGTTCCAGGATATGCAATGTGCTTCATACTTTCAATATTAGCATCTTTGAAAAAACAGTATCATTCAGAATTTCTACCTCACTGATTAACTAGTTAATTGCAGATTAAGCTGAGTTCTGCAAGACTAGCTCCTATTCACAGTTATAATAAACATGAGTTAGTTCCTGTAAGTAATGGGGAGGTGAGAAATGTGAAGTGAGTGCTGATTCAGGTTGGGAGGGGTGGGGAGTGAATCCAGCTTAGTAGAACTGGAGCTGGAGTTCTGACATGAATGTAACTTTTGTGTTTCAGGAATGATAACAGTTTTCTGTAATCGACTGGGCTGGCACAACATGGAGCTGTTGCTCTCTCAGTTCCAGAGCCGCCTCACTTTTGGGGTTCACAGGGAGCTCTGTGACCTGGTCCGAGTGTCTCTGCTGAATGCGCAGCGTGCCAGGACACTTTACAGCGCTGGCTTTGTCACCGTGGCTGACCTTGCTAAAGCCAATCCTGATGACGTGGCAGCTGCTCTGAAGAACTCAGTACCATTTAAAAGGTGAGAAATCAGTAAGTCCAGAAGTCAAGTAAAGGAGTTTGTAAGGTGAAGGGTTACAGGATGAAACCTGCAATAAAATAGAGCAACTTTTTGGGAATTTGTGTCAAATGTTAGTTAGAAATAACTTGTAGGTTTCTCTGACTGATCACAGTTATTCCCTGATTATTTTGAAATTAATAGAACCATCTTGTATTTGCAGAATAAGTTTTTGAGACGTAAATTTTCTTCTTATTCCTCTTTTCAATGCACTGTTTACTCCTGGGTAAATTGTCAGTGCTTTCTGGGGAGTTCTTGCTGCCTCTAAAAGGCAGCTCTACCATATGTTCAAAGTAGTTGATGATTTATTTCTGATTATCTTTTGAGATTCTCTTGTGATTTATATGTTAATGCAATAACAAGCTTCCTTGATCAAGTACCTGTTGGACTGTGCCATGATACTTGTCTGGTTCATGTTCTTGAAGCTTTCTTTCTTTAGAAAACAGTGCATGGAGGATGATTCATTGAGACCTGCATCTTGCCCTAGTAGGGAATTGGGACTTGTCTGAGGTACATTTGAACACAAATCTGGCAATGCTTTTGGGGTATGCAGCCAGTAATATCTTTCATTAACATCTATTCAGATTTAGGAAACTGAAATAGTTATTTCCGATTAAGTTATTTCCCATCAAGTGCATTACATTTTATATTTTTATATTGTGGAGTGCTTCTGCAAAGGAAGCTGTGAAGACATTTGAAATGGGAGCAGAACAGAATAGTGCCAGCTCCTTGTGTTGTTTGTTATGCTCTGTGTGAATGTTTACCTGTGTCTGTTGCCTTTCCCACAGCATTCGTAGGGCTGTGGATGAGGATGAAGAGTCAGCAGAGGAGCGCCGGGCCATGCGCAGCATCTGGATGGCCGGAATGAAGGGCTTAACTGAAAGGGAAGCTGCTTCTGTCATTGTGGAGGAAGCCAGGAGACTTCTGCAAGAGGATTTGGCACTGATGGGAGTGCAGTGGAACCCAGAGTCTTTTCTCGAGACTGATACATCCTCTGTGATCAGCAGTGAGTCAGAACTGGAAGACAGACTGCATAGATCAGATGGAGAGAAGTCTGCTGAGTCTTCAAGGGTGTTAAACAAAAAAGGGTGCAGAGTTCAACGCTGGAATGGCCTTGGTTCTCAGATAGGAAACTTATCAAATATTAAAAAGGGATATAAAAGGCGACTGAGCAGTAGCACAGAAAGCTCTGTATTTGAGAGTGAAGTCCCAGGCAGAAGACAGGATCAAGCAGAGGAAGGCAAGGGTGATCTTGTGTACCGAGCTAGAAAACGGCAAAACGTGTGCAGAGGTAAAGAAAACATAGAAGAAATTCCTCTGGTCAAAACCAAGATGGATTCCAGGACAGCAATCCCAGAGCACTTTACTGAACAAGGGAAAACACCAACATTGAGAACAGAGTCTTCAGCCTCTAGATTGATTAAAAGCGCAGATACACATTTAAGTCAGACTAGGAACAAAAATATCGCTTCAAAACTGCAGGGGTCACTTCCTGAAGATTCAAATAAGCTTAGCATAGACATACAAAAGCTGCCTGTTTTCCACACCAGCATCTCTACAGATAATTTTGTTTCAAACCAAAATAATAAGGAATTTATGGAAACAGATTCTGTAACTCATAAAGTCTCAACTTCTGTACAGATGGGGGAAGTTAAGATTGGGAAGAATGATAAAATAGAAGGATTATTTACAGAGCCTACCACCACTAATGAAGGCATGCCTAAGGGGAGAGCAGGTTTTTGGGCACCTGTTATACTGCAAGGTACTCCACACACCCGTGTGGAGACACACAGTGTTGTAGGAAGTAGAGGAGTACCTGGTAGTACTAGGGCACAGAGAACTGACAATACTGATGGTGAGCAGAGCAAAATGAATAAAACTCAAACAGATGCGAGCTGTGCTGAGGCGAGGATTGATAAGCGTTTTTGCCATGGTGAGGATAAAACCTGCAATATTCAGATTCAGAATGGTGGCAAAAATGGCAGTGAAAAGCCCAATGGAATATTGTTACAAGGTGGAACATTGCAGAAAGGCAACAGTCATCCTAAGGATTTTCTGAAAGGGTGTTTAGTAAAATCCAGAGGTGTTTGCAATGCAGATGATGTTCAGAATGATCCAGCCTCTCATCTGTTTTCTGACTCTAGAGACTTTGAAGACAGCTTCCAGTTGGATACTCAAACTGAGATGATAATAAAGCAGGAGGGAGCAGCTGGAATCACAGGACAGCAGGGAATACAAGGTTCAGAGCTGGCAGCAATACCACAGCAGGAAATACCAAAAAACCTAAGCAGTTTATGGACTGAGAATGATACTGATAAAAGGCTGGCTGCAACAGTTAGGAAACTGAGCTTCTCAAGTCTTACCACAATAAATAATGTTACAAAAACCACAACTCAGCACTGTAGTAATAAAGTTTTAGAGTCTGGAGGCCTTAATTTACAGCCTGTAGTGAAGAAAATAGAACCTGCACCTTGCCTTCAAGAAAGCGATTTCTCAGTGACTGACTCACAGCTACACAGTTTTCTACAAGATTACCAGACCCAAAATTCAGTGAAGGAGGAGAGTTTGTCTAAAGACTTGAATAAAGCAACCTCTCATTTAGGTAGGGAACACATTGTACAAGCAGAATGCCATCCTGTCCCTGAAACAAGCCTAAATCTGAGTGATAACTTGCTATTTGATGATAGCTTCGGTAATGTCAGTGACCTTTCAGCTGTTCACATCATGGAAGCTGACGGAAAGGACCCTGTGGCTTTGCTTCCTCCAGATGGTGTTTTGCAGAATGTAAGGCCTGTTGAGAATAAATTTGATGCCAGTGACAATCAGAAAGAACATGAGAATCCTGCACAGTGTAACGATGTGTCTCTAGCATCCTCGGATGTAATAGCGGAAGTTTTAGACCATGGAAACTGCCCATCTTTTCTGAAAGACGTTCCTTCTTCATTTCAAGGTCAGTCAGGATTAAGAAACCCAGTGATTTGTAACAGTGACCCCAGACCAAAGGATTTAGTAGGAGATCAAGGTGAAAAGCTGCAGAGAAGCCACCAAGCTTTAGAGAAGAAACTCCATCCAGTGGTGTGGACTGACTGCTCATTTGAACTAAGCCCAGGATTGCAGGATGTATTAGACAAATGGCCGAGCCTCTCAGGCACTGAACCAGTTTCAGCAAGTTCCAGTTTGAAAGGAGAGTTAGTTGCTGCTATTGTTAGTCAAGAGCCAGATCCAGTTTTTGAATCTGACTGTTGTGAGCCAGAGCCTTTGCCCACTTTCCAGGATTTAAAACGCTCTTACAAGGTTAAAGAAAACAAAACGGAAAACTCGCATCTTCAGAAAACAGATGGCATAACACTTCAGCTCAAGGGAAGCAACAGAACATCCTGTCCTGCACCAGATAGTAATAATGGGTTTATTCCTCCAACACCTCCCAAAGAGCTTTTTCTAAAAAGTTCTGTTTCTCTCCCTGTGAAATCTGCAAGAAAGGGACAAGTCACCTGCAAGAATGAAGGGCAGACGATTCAAGCACAGTGGAATAGTGAGGGCAATGCAGAGCAGCAGGTGAAAACATTCCAGGTCAATCTTGGGTGTCTAGACCCAACTGAGACTGATGAGATAAAAGATAATTCCATTATAGACCAAGGCTTTTCTCTGCAGCTATCTCAGGATGTTTTTCCATTTGTTCCTTTAAGTGCTGAGAGTTTCACTATTATTGATGTAGCAAGCGACAAAGCACTTTTCCAGACTTTTATTGCAGAATGGAAGGAGAAAAGCAGATTCTCCATCTCAGTGGCATGCGAAAGAACGAAGTGCCTTTTGTCTCCCAAATCAACCATTGGTGGCAAATTCAAAAAAGGTCAGTTCTCTGTTCCAGTGCATTTTTTGTGAACAGCATGTGGCATCATCAGCTTAAAGCAGAGCTAGAGAAGGAAAGGATATGCAAAAAAGAAGGAAAATCACTGATACTACAGAATAATGGAATCTTTGGGGTTGGAAGTGTCCTCTGGAGATTACCTAGTCCAACCCCCTGCTAAAGCTGGTTCATGTAGAGCAGGATACACAGGATTGCATGCAGGCAGCTTTTGAATATCTCTAGGGAACGAGATTCCACAACCTCTCTGGGCAATCTGTTCCAGTGTTCTGTCACCCTCAAAGTAAATAAGGTCTTCCTCCTGTTCAGATTAAACCCATAAAGTATTCCTTCCAAATCCTGGCCTTTTCTAGCAACTTGTAGAGTTGATATACAAACTTATTCCTTCCTTTCACTCTAAAAAGCATTTCACATTTATCTGTCAAAAATCTATTTTGATAGTTAAGAAATGCTATTGTTGTTGTTGTTGTTGTTATGGCAATGTGACAGCAAAGAATCTAACTGCTTAATCTTGTCATTTTAAAGGAAGAGTATGTTTATAAAGCAGCAGCAAACTGCAGCATATGAATACTTCTGTGGGAAAAAAAAGAAGCAATATTGCAACAACCCAGAGACTGATCTGAATTTCACACAGGCTTATATTGAACCAAGTTAACATTTTGAAAATATTTGAAAATATTTAACGTTGGTTCAGAGGCAGTCACAGAAGAATATTCAGATGCTCTCACATACCAACAAGCCGCTAACACTTCATTACTGTCACCAAAGACGTAGCAAGGAAATGCTTGACACCAGCTCTCCATCCTCTACTAACACTCAGCTCCTTCACTTTAGTGAGACTTTTAGGTTCAACTGTGTGTATTTGCATTTTCAGGACTCTTCTCTATTTATGGATGCTATTTTATAATAGTAACTTAAAATTATTTCTTTAGTGAGTTCTCCTCAGTGGATGCAAGTTAAAGATGACGGATTTCCTGTCCAAGGATGCGAAGGCATCTTGGTAGTTGGACTGGCAGTGTGTTGGGGTGGAAAAGATGCCTACTATATCTCTTTGCAGCAGAAACAAGACCAGACTGGTAAGTGAGCAGACAGGCTGTGCTGGGTTACGTGACACCGCATCTCAAAAAAGTACTTTCAGCAGATAAGGTTCTTGGAAGTGCTGTGAGTGTCCCGACCCCAGCTCAGTTGTGTAGTGGAATAATTTAGCAGTCTTAGGTGTTAAAGACCCTTGAAAGGTTGCTGTGGATACATCCATACCACTGTGTAATGAGGGCAGGTAGTTGCCTCAGGCACTGGCCTGTGAGCATGCATATGGGAAAAACATTTGTTTACTCCCAGGTTCTCTTTACCTAACTTGCTTTTCTATTTCAATCTCTTCCAGTTTTTGCTCTCCAGAACAAATCTAACACTCAAATGCTGAACATAGCCCAGTCTGTGCTAAGTGACCTTGTGACTAGGATTTGATTCCTGGCTATCCTTTGTTTGTTAGTGGAGACATAGCATATTGCTTTTGGGAGCCTTGTCTGATTTGATAAAATATGTAATGGTGCTATAGATAGATTATTATTTGTTCATAGTTCAACTCAGCTTTTGTGCTTTGTGTGGTTGCATTCAAGATTTCTCTTGCCTTTCTTACCATGTAATGGGTTAAAAGATGATTTTTGATTGTATTTCCTGCCTTAGAAATCAGTCTGAGTTTGGCACCACCACCTTTGGACCAAAGCCTGTCTGTGACAGAGAGACTGACCCATCTGCAGCTGTACCTGCAGAAGAAGCCCAAGAAGGAGCGCTCACTTATCATGTATGACTTCATTCAGCACTACAAAACTCTGCTGATGGCTTGTGGCATCTCCCTGGAAGGAAGTTTTGAGGACCCAAAGGTTTGCAGGATTAAGAAATTTTGCTTGGGTAAAACTGCTAGTTTAAACACAACAGTGGAAAGACAGGAGTACCTTCTGGTACTTCTGTTATTTAGGTATGAATATGTACAGCTGTCAGGAGATTTAGTGAAATTTTCTCTCAGTGGGCAATCTAGAACAGTATCTAGAGCTTTGCTATGGATGTTCATGGTGCCTGCAAGAGAAACAAAGAGTTCCAGAGGTTAACGCATTATTATTTCATACCTTACTTGGCAGGGGAAATGAAGACAAATCTCTCTCCAGTCCCAGTGGACAGGACTTAACTCCTGTTTTGTTGCAATAAGAAGCCTGGGACTGAAATGTTACAAGTGTATCTGGTCAGGTTGTTGCTTCTGAGAGCAGAAGACTTTGTAATCAAAATATTTACCCACTGTGCGTATGGACCTCTTTGCTACCACTCTTTTCTCAAAAAAACCACCAAGTTTACATGTAATTTCAAAAGGTTTGGGTACTAGTTGTAACTCAATGAAACACTAGCTTGAGGTAAAAGCACCTTCTTGCCCATGTTAGAAAAAGTTCTAGATGCATTGAAAATTCCTTTGATTTTTAAATCTTGCTTTGCATATGGGCTGAACAGCATCATGGCAATATTCAGCTCTGCAGGAAAGTAGCTAAGCTGTTCAACACAAGGACTAACATAGATTTTTTCATTCCAAGACACAGTTTTAGGATAAAATTAAAGAATAGTGAAAGCATCCTTCCCTGCACTGTTCCATGTAATGATCATACTCATGTTTGTTTATTTTAGTGATACAGTGAATATATACACACCCCCTCCCCAGCCCCATATACATACGTGGTTTCTACCTTCTGCTTACACGGCAGAGCCAGTGTAGAAATTTGTGTTTCATCCTGTTTTGACTCAAGAAATTGAAATATAGCTATAAATGAATTTGCTTTGAAGACAGGGATTTAAGCTCTGCCAGGAGTAAAATATCCCATGCAGAATTCTTGGCATTAGTCCTGTAGTGCAAAAGATAGGAGAGCTCAGCTTGGCTAATATTCTAGATCAATAGCAAGTTCTGATCTTTACGAAGTCATTTTTCAGATTAAGCATGTTTTGATCCTGATTTTCATATTTATTCCCTTTGAGTTAAGTTTTAATAAGTGAAAAGACACTTCAAGATGTGTTTATTTGGCAGGATAAAATTTTCAAATGTACAGAAATAACTTTTCTTTTAGAAAGAAATAACTTTGCATTCTCACTCAAGAATTAAGCTTTTCAGTGACTTAGGCCTTCTTGAAGGTTTTTACTGAAATGATGTAACAAATTATTGCAGTTTGTCTGCCAAATCAAGAAAAATAATATGTGCTATAGCCTTGAATTAACCCTTGGTTAAATATTTACATTGTATTACGACTAAAATGTGTTAAAAAAAAAAAAAAGTCTCATGGAATTCTCCCTTTTTAAGGTTGCGTGTTGGCTGCTGGATTGTGGCTCCAAGGAACGCACCCTTCACAACATGGTGACCAACTTTCTCCCCAGTGAGCTGCCCCTCCTGGAAGGAGTGGGCACCGGCCAAGGGGTGCAGAGCCTGGGGCTGAGTGCCAGCGGAGACCATTCTGGGCGCTACAGAGCAGCCACAGAGTCCGTGCTTATCTTCAATGTCATGGACCAACTCCACAAGGAATTACAGAAGGAAAATCTGACAGGTAAAGGGACCTCCTCCACTTGGGGGCAAAGATGGAGGGTAAATATAGCTGTGCTACCACAGGCTGAATGATCAGTGCAGAAGAGAGGAGGTTTGGAAGTTGTTATCTAAGTATATTCTGTGTCAAAATGTTCATTTGTTAAAAGAAAAGAGGGAAGTTCCCTTGGAAGGATATCTATTCTAAAAAAAAAAAAAATTAGAATATAATTCTTATATCCCAAATACCCACCAGTTCCAGTGATTAAGGCTGTAGCAGAGTCTATTCTAAGTCTCTGAATCAAGCAGATTTCTACCTCCCAGGTGAGTACCGTGGCCATTCTGAAGGACTTGTGGGTCTGTCTATGGTTTCTTATGAATATTTTCAAAATTTTTTGGATTTCCTTGTCAGAAGTAATTCCTAAAAGCCTCAAATGTTTTTTGAAGGAGATTTCTTGCTCTTTGGCCTCCCCATATAGCATGATTTGTCTTGTATGCGTTGTGTCCCTGAAACTCCTGTGATTCCATAGTGAATGATCCTGTATGTTTGCACTAATAATTGCTGACTGCTTGTGCTGCTTTAAAACAAGCCATCAAAAAAAAAAAACAAACCCAAAAAGCATCTATCTATTGGTGGTCATTATGATACTTTCCCCTAAAGTATGTCCAGAGCTGAGGATTGTGGACCAGTCCCGCTGAAGTATTTTACTGCAAGTTTACCACATCATTTATGATTGTTGCAGTTGAACCCTAGAACATTTTTAAAAGATGTGGGTGGTGGAATTAAAGTGTATCAAGTTAGAAAGCCTTACATTAAGTATGCCTGCAGTTTATAAAATGTTGATATACAGAGAGATATGTATTTCTTAGAAAAAAAATTGACAGAAGCTACTTTCTTAAATACTTCAGTGATAGGAAGTTCTGGAACACTTCTTATTATGAAACATTTCTTATTCCAGAAGCAAAAGTATTTAAATGAAACCTGTAGTAAAAGATTTCAGTGTGTCAGAACATTTCAGTATTTTCAAGGCTGAGAACTCTCCTTTTTTTTTTTCAATAAATCTGTTTATCTGCAGTTGATCTGTTTTGTAAAAGATTTTCTTGGGTTTGTACTTTCTACAGATATATTTTCTAAAGTGGAGATGCCCACCCATTATTGCTTGGCTCTGCTGGAGCTGAATGGCATTGGTTTCAGCACAACAGCCTATGAGACCCAGAAACAGGTCATGCAGGCTAAACTGAGCCAGATTGAGACCAAGGCGTATCAGCTGGCGGGGCACAGCTTCTCCTTGACCAGCCCTGATGACATTGCAGAGGTACATGTGGGTTGGAGTGGGAGGGGGAGAACTTCCTGAGAGGTTACCATCAAGAGGCTTTGGCTAAAATAAGAAAAAAAGTCTACTTGGGAAGACCGCGTGAAGAAAAGACAAGACGTGAACCCTACTCTGCTGAGACTTCATTTATCCTTACCCTCATTATGAGCTTGCTGCCTGCAAGAGGCTGTGCCTCTCCTACTTGTTATCATTCTGGTTTCTGCCAACTGTAGCAGAGATAAAGAAGCTGGAAGTGGAAATATGTATGTTGGAAATAAAAACCAAGTGAAAATAAGCACGTGGTTTGTATAGGATCTTGGCCTCTCATGGTGCATGAGATGATCTGCCAGTTAAATGGCTTTGGAGTATTTTGGATGAGTGGTACAGGAATGGAGAAGTTTTTTTGCAATGCCAGTGTCCGGCACACGAGATGTGATTTGGTGTCATGTAGTCTTGAGTCTAAGAAGAGTTGTACTGAAAAAGTTGCATTGTTACCCTTGTCCCTGTACAGGCATGAAAGAGGAGGAAAGACAGCTTTAAAAGTTTTGAATCAACTACTGTCTGCTTTTCAGAACCTTTTAAGAACTGATATCTTTTTAATGTCTGAGAAACAAATTTCTATGTAAAATATCAATGCTTTCATTCCTGGAGAATTTCACTTATATTTTTTAATGTACATTACATGGGATAATTCAAATAGATTATAACTGCTGTGCATGCTTTTCTCCCCCCTCTTTTTTTTTTTCCTCCATGTACTATTTTCTTGCTGAGGGGCTGTACTTTATATGGAAGTAGTCAAAATTTGCAAGCAGCTATCAGTCAAAGAAGTTCCACAGAAATATTCCTTTTTTGTTGCAAATGTAGAAGTCTTGCTCAGTAACAGTAGTCGAAGTTAGAACTTGTGAAATAATGCTCGACTTCAGTTTCACTCTGCTTCATGGAAAAAGGGGAAGTAAAGTTTTTTCTGAAATGCTGTTTTCTGAACTACAGAAGCTTATTTCTCACGTGGAAATTTATTACAAGTCATGTAAAGTATCTTGTATAGGTTAATGGAATTTTGCCCTTCTAGTTTTGTGTCAGTAAAACTTCTGTGCTACATAAATGTGCAAGAGAAAAGCTTTCTGTTCCCTTCTGCCAGCTGTGAAATGAAAGACAATAGCTGCTAAGTAGTGTATAATGCTACATAGAAACATAAAGTGAAAAATTAAGAGCTGTATTCTGTCTGTCACCAAATGAGCATATACTTAATTTCCCAGGTTTTTGACAATTTGTTAGAAAAACTAATATTCTAGCTCTTCTCTAAAAGGTGTTTGTGACCATTTCTTTCTATACCATTCGTATTGTTCTGAAGCCTGTTCCCTGCTAACACTTTTTTTTTTCACCAATGTTCTTCCCACTTTCAGTCATCTGAACATTACATTTTATTACAGTTGACTGTCAGTAATAACCTCACTTATTGGATGGAGTTAATTACCTTTTCTAAAAACATACCTCTGAACTCAAACTTGGAGTGTTCAGAAAATGAGATTTTAAATTGCATTTCGTAGTTAATTAAAATGAGGAGGAATGACTTTGATAGCAGGGATCTTTAATCAGTTTTTTAATTACCTGAAGCATTTGTACTATCCTTTGGTTGGAACAAGCTGTTTAAGTACTCAGTTGCTTTTGTTTTCTCCTGGGAGTAGCATGTAGAAACTGATTTGAAATGCTGGCCTCTTTCAGGTGTTGTTCCTGGAGCTGAAGTTGCCACAAAATGGAGACGTGAAAGTCCAAGGGAACAAGAAAACCCTGGGTTACACCAGAAGAGCAACTGGTAAAGCAAACAGGGTCAGGCTAAGCAAGCAGTTCAGTACAACCAAGGTACAGCAAAGTTTGTTTCTTGTCTGAAATAAAAAAAATTTAATTGCTTTTTGCTCTTCCAGTTACCACTGGAAATTCAAACTGGATTCTACCTTCTCTGTTAGCAGAGTTAGTAACTCCTGCTCTCCTAAAGCTTGAGTGCAGTAAGGACATGACTATAAATAGCAGGCTTCAATAAGAGTAAATCAGGCAGAATCTGATTTCCCAAATGACATGTAAGACCAAAATAGCACAATAATTTTGTAAAGCCAATAGCAGAAGAATTTTTCCACATCAGCTTGAAAGAGACTTAAATACCACGTTGACTAAATACAATATTTTATCTTCCTGCTACTATCAAATCTGTATTTTTTGCTTCAGAGAATTTGTCTTCCGAATGGCTAATCTGATGGTTTATCAAATTTAGTATATCAGAAGCTTGTATAATGTGAAGGCTATTGACATCCTTGCTAGTTGATAAATATTGTGGACCTGCATTAATACCAATTGCTGCAGGCTAATGGGTGCTCTTGCCAGACAAGTGAAATTAGCAGATATATATGTTCCTGTTTGCAAGACTCATTAATCTATATTGTTTTCTTAGTTTCCCCTTGTTCAGTGTAGTCTGTGCTCGGAAGACAAGTATTGATTTGTGGAACTCAAGTGGCAGTGAAGACGTTGAGTGCAGTGGTGGTGGCAGAGCAGGGAGCAAGAAGCAAAGGGAGGATTTCCTCCTTTTGTGATGTGGAGGGATGAGGCTGCAGCTGCCTGCTGCATACAAAAAAATGTTATTTTGAGAAATGTTTGCATGCCACTGTCTTTTGAAATTCTTGTTAGTCCCTTCATATTTCTGATTAAACTTGAAAAGATTTGATTGCTAGTGATCAGCTTTGTCTTTCAAGGAGCACAGTCAAGGGCTTCACTTTGTGTTCCTAGTGTACAGATAGGAGAGAGCAGGGAGAAAAATATGCAAGAAGATGGAGGAGAAGCATTAACGCTGGACAAGAGGAGGCAACGTAGGGGACCTATGGCAAGTGATGCTTTATTTCGTCATTTCAGGTGGTTTATTGGTTGGTGCAGATTAAGAGTGATGATGAGGGTGCAGAAGTCCAAAGAGAAGTGATTGTCTTCTTGTGGGTAATAAAACTGCAGCTGTGTCAGGTGGTGCTTTGGTTACCCAAGTGTAGGTGGTATAAGTGGAGAGGATATCGATTTAATTTTAGGGCAGTGACACTGGAAGCTCACTGTGGGTGAAGGAGTCACTTTTTCCTGCAGAACTGCAAAAACTTTATAAATGAAGCTTCAAAGGCCGTTGATTAGTTGTACCCTTTTCTTCCCACAAGGATGTTTTGGAGAAATTAAAGACACTTCACCCATTGCCAGGGCTGATATTGGAATGGAGGAGGATCAACAACGCCATTACTAAAGTGGTGTTTCCACTACAGAGGGAGAAGCGATTGAATTCTGCCCTGGGGATGGAGAGGATTTATCCAATTTCACAGACTCACACAGCTACAGGTGAACAAATGTGTGCAAATGCCTCACTTCTTACTGTTTTTCTGTCTTTTTGTACATGTGTGCAGCTTTTCTAAGGGGAAAAGATAGGAAATGAAGCCTGTGCTCTGCTTCAACCAAACAAAAATACTGGTATATCTATTTGACAGATATCTGCCTTATAAAACCAGATGTGTTTAAAATAGCTTTTGTGTTCACTGAGCAGTATTATTCATTTCTTGCAAATATTAGCATGTAAATCTCTGACTCCAGAACAGGTTCTGGATTTGGGAGTTTCTTATTAGTGGTACAGAAACAAGGAACCATCACAAGCTCATTAAACACAGGTTACTTTAATGTTTTAAAAATTTGATCCGTGGTCACGTCCTCCCTCGCTCTCCTGCCCATTGTATTTTGGAGATACAGAGTGTGTGCAGCTGTGTTGAGTTAGAGAGACTCCTTTTGGACCCTTCCATAGTTCTGCCTTGTCTTCCTTTCAGGTCGAGTAACCTTCACAGAGCCAAATATCCAGAATGTGCCAAGAGATTTTGAGATTGAAATGCCGACTGTGGTTGAAGAAAGCCCACCCTCCCAAGCCCATGGAAATGTTAATTCTTGTGCTGCTTTGGGGGACAGGTAGGAGGATCTTGGCAAAGCTTCTGTCTAATCTTAATGTGGTCGGGCTGTCAAATTTCTCTTTTCTGACTTCATCTGTGGCTGCTGTCATGTCAGTGTGACTTGTTATTCATTGTTTCTCTTACAGGGGAATAAACACCTAAAAATCAGTGGTACATGAAAGACATAATAATACTAACAGCATGTGGTTTCATGTAGCTATTTGCTTTCTTTTTGCCATTCTTTATGAAACCCTTCAGTGAGATTAGCGTTACACTCCCAGCTGTTGGGTGGAAAGCCTAAGCATGACAGTAACTAATCTGAAGTTAGGATCTGGTTTGACTTGCTAAGAGCTACTCTGAAAGAGGATAGGATATTGTGGGAGAAGCAGAAAAAAGTTCATTTGTTTTCTGCTGTGTAGCTCCCTTTGTAAGGGAACAGGAGTGAACATATTTTTCATTCTTTGTTAATAATTTCATTTGTGATGGTGACCTGCAAAAACTACCAGGTAGCAGAGGAAGATTTCTAAATCTGGTTTCTGTTAAACAAATGCCCTGTTCTGTGCTTCTACAATTATACTTTGAGAGCATTACATGCCAATGCCTAAACAGTTGTGTGGAAATATAGTGAAATACGAAGGTCAATCTTTTAGCAACTACCTTGTGAGCTTTGAGGCTTCATATTTGGTGGTGCTTTTCTGCCCTTTCAGTTTCTCTTTCCATTCAGGTTCTTGTCCCACTTGTGCCACCTGAGTGACTTTTTCTAAGCTTTTTTCCCCCACAGCAAGATGTGAGAAATTTGAGAAGGTTTTTGGTTCTTCTGTCTGGCACCTCCTACCACCATGTGTTTAACACCCTTGTGCCTGGGGAAAGTAATGAGAAGAGAACTCAGGAGTGGAAGGATCTTGTCCATCTCTCCTCAGAAGAACCAGGCACAGCCATGGAGGCAGGAGTGTCATTCTGACATAAAGCTGTGGCAATGCTCAGGCTTGCAGCAGCTTTTCAGGATGGTTGGGGAGTGTGCTGGTTTCTTGAGAGTCTTCCTGGTAGGGAAGAGCCCATCAAAGGAATGGAGTGTCTGCCAGACTTTCAGAGGTCTGTTTCTCAGGCTGACTTTTCCTACATTTTCATACATTCGTTAGTTAAGGAGCCACTGTGTTAGGAATATGGGCAATCCTAAAGGCACAGAAATGACTGCTGGCACAAAAGGAACTGCCATCCAGCCAAGTCTGATAGGCCTTCCAGACTTTAGTCCAAACTGTCTATTATCTTACTAACTACTATTGCTACTCTTTCCTCCTGTTCTAAGAAGCTTCTGACCAAAGGAGTGTAGCTAAATTAGGGCATGGTAGAAAGCCCTTACACATTTAACTAAACTGAGAACCTGTGCTGAACAGTGTGATTTTCTGCAGTACCCAGACACTTTTTATTTCCCTCACCTTTATTTCTTTTGAAAATTTATTTCTGTGGTTTTTGTGCTTTCATCTCGTTGCTCCCTACCATTCCTGAAATGACAAGATTTAAGAAGAAAAGGAAGTGCACAAGGGAGAGCATGATGTTTTTTCTGTGCTCTGCTGAAACTAGTCTTGATCTCAGAGATACCTTTTCATTTTGATAAAGAATTTGCTCAGATCTCTGATCCAAACATCAAGGACTTATAAAGGCATTTTGCCTTCCAGTGAAGAGCCCATTGGACTGTCTGGTAGAGTGGTGCTGATGGGAGTATGTGATGTGAATGGTGTCAGAGCTGTGCACTGCTCAGTGGATATGCTCATGGATACAGTTCCGTCTGCAGCTGCAAATGACTTGTGGGACAGGAGACCTAAGCAAGCCCTGAGAGGATGCAGAGCACCTGGGTGACACTGTAAACTTTTGGCCTTCCAAAAAGTAAATCAAGTAGCTTTGGGGTGATTTTTCCCTCAGTCTTTAGGGAGGAAACGTGCAGTGTGTTACGAGCACATCTTCTGCAACTTCTGCTCTGTTTTTACAGGCTTACTTGGGAATGTGTGTGCAAGTGCAGTAATGCGGGTGATGTTGGGGGGGGAATTTTTCTGCCTCTGCTAGGTATGGGCTGGTGTATGCATTCTGCATAGGAGAATGATGCTGAGAGACTTGGCATTCAAGGGGGAGTGTTGAATTTTTAGGATTCCTGTTACCTTTCTGGAATGAGCTCATCACAGATCTGGGGCCATTCATCTTACCTGTTTTAGAGTGGAATGATCCAATTTCTGAACTGAATCCTGAATGTACTAGGAAGATCCATCTCTAAATCTTTTCAGAATCAGTAAATCCCTTTCAGATGTTTACGTGGTCTCTGTCCAGTTCCCCCATGGTCAAATTTGGGTATGGATTGTCCAGAAAAATGGAATAGAGGCCACTGTCTCACTTGTTTCACTGATTCTTTGTAGTAAAAATGATTATGCATCTCTCAGTATTTTAGAAATTGGTGAAGGGCAGTCATTCTTTTTCTCCACAGATGCAGAAAGCGTTCCAGTATTTTGCCTAATGGGCTAAAGGTTCAAGCTGCAAACCGATCTGAAGAAAGGGGAATACCATTTTCTGTTAGCATGAGGCACGCTTTTGTTCCCTTCCCAGGTAATGCCCAGGTCCTGTTCTGGAATTGTTAAGTATTTAGTTAGCAAAAAATCCTAAATGTACTGAAGGTTTAAGAATCGATAACAGTTTGTATGTGTCTGAGCAGCCTACTTGGAAAACTAGTGCAGTAGTTAGCATGCCTTCAAAGTTTTTCACAAGACTGTAAAAAAGAGAGTTTCAGTTGGGGGAAGTATTCAAATGATATAATTCACATGTTCACAATTTTATTTCCTCTTTAAGAATACCTGTTTTGTAAAGAGGTAGTAGCTAAGGCAGCTGTTAATACACAGATTGCACTCTACCTAGTGTTCTTTCTGTCCAAGTGTCAGTTCTGACACTGCCTGCTCTGTAGTTGACAAGCGGACAGATACTTGTTCATATGGTTTTGATGGATTCTAGATGCAGTGACTAGATGTGAAGCAGGCAGGCCTGAGCATCGGGGAAACAGGCAAGAATTTGTCTGATAGAAATTGCTGTGAAAAACTCTCAGAGCAGACGATAAAGGATGGGTTCAGTCCCTCTTGCTGGGAAGTTGGACGGAATAGTGGAGTAATTTATGAAATAATGCTTTCTGATAACTTCTTGACTTCAGGTGGTTTAATCTTGGCTGCTGATTACTCTCAGCTGGAACTGAGGATCCTTGCTCATTTGTCTTGTGACTGTCGCCTCATTCAAGCCTTGAATGGTGGTACCGACGTCTTTAAGAGCATCGCAGCAGAATGGAAAATGATTGATCCCGAAGCTGTTGGAGACAGGACCAGGCAACAAGCTAAGCAGGTAATTTTAGGAAAAAAATTCAATAGCAGCTTTCTGGGCAGGAAGGGTCAGTGTTCACCACATTGTGGAGTCACAGTAGTATGTTTTTGTTTGAGTTCAGCCATGATTGTTCAGTATTTGCTTTGTCCGTCCTCCCACTCATACTACATTGCAACGGGAGCTGTTGAGGTTTTGGGGGATGAGGGTGGAGAAAAGCAGCATGAATGGCTTGGACTCAGAGAGGGTCTCTCTTCTTGAATACTTGCCCTTGTTTCCATACACTTGTCTTCCAGTGAATCACATTTTGTTTTGGCTCTGCTTTCTCTGCATGGCTGACCGTACGGTTGCGATTCTTCACCCTGTCCTCGGGCAGATTTGCTATGGAATCATCTACGGAATCGGAGCAAAGTCTTTAGGCGAGCAGATGGGGATTGATGAAAATGAAGCTGCCAATTATATTGAATCCTTCAAATCAAGATACACAGGTTTGGATATGGCTGTTTGGGAGCTGGGTGGTGGTGGTGGTGGTTGTTTTTAATCCCTTCTCTCCATGTCTCTTCAAATCCTAAATTTGTCTCAACCTGCTACTCCTATCTCTTGAAAATGCTTTTCATTTTGAAAATGTCCAGTGCATGAACGCAGCAGTTTAATACTCTGTAATGTTTTACTCTCTGGTTTTATTCAGCTATAGAACTTTGTTCTTTACTTATTACATTATTTTTTTTGTTACTTCAATTAATTAATAAGCCCTGAGGAGTAATTTTAAAGCTCTTAAGTTTAGGGATGAGAAACATGCTTTTCCTTATTAAAACAGACTTCAAATGATGTGCTGTGACAACTTTAGACCATGCTTCTTATAATTTTTAAATATAACCATTTCTTTCTGCTGCTCTTGTCTTCTGCTTTCATGCAGTTCTAAACTGTTTTGCATATTACCCTTTAATTTTTATCCAGCTGCTCAGAGTAGCTCTCCCATGTTTTGCAAAAAGACATTGTTGTGTTTCTAAGAATCGCGTTAATTTTTAGGAAAGCTGTTGAGAGAATAGAGCTGCAATCAGAAAAAGAATGGAGGGCAAATGGGACAAGAGGCAGCTCTAATCACAGGACTTGAAAATGAGGTGGCAAATTATGTTCTGAAGATTTAGGGTTTGTTGCTTTAGGAGACAGATGCAGAGAAATGGTTTTCTATTAAGAGGCTGTATAGTCTCTCCTTCATGACCATTAGGAACAACTTCCTGCTCCCTCTCTCTTGGCACATGTGGATGCATGCAAACTGCAGTGTACCTTATATTGTAACTTCACTTTTCATGGATTTTCACTTGGGATGTGTTGCCAGGCTGACTGCTAAATGACATGCCTAATAAATTGACTTATGCTGTCAGTCTTGATTTTGAATAACTCCTTTTACATTTTATGTTTTGTAAACATGTAAAGAAACTGTCTGAAGTTAACTTTTCCCACTTTAATACAGTTGTTACATGAACTTGGAGTGCAAGTTCACTCTTCGCTGTCTCACCTTTCTTTGACCTAAGTTTCTTTTTAACACTCTCTCTGGATTTGCTCCTTCCCTTACAAAGTGCAGGTGGGTGATTTTCTTTCATCCTAGAATCTGAGGGGACACAGCCTGAAGTCAGGCAGCCTGAGGCATCAAGGACTCTGCCTTCTGCTTTCAATTTACTCCCTTCCTACTCCTTGTCTTCCCAGTGCTGGTCCAGGTTCTGACCTCTGCATTATCAGTAATACACATATGACCCTCTGTGCCTGGGCACTGTGCAGAATGAACTTCCCAGCTCCTTGTGCACAGCCAGATATCCTGGCACTGTGCACTGTCTTCCACCTCAAAAGTCTTAATAGATTTTGCAGCAGAGCTGAGTGAGTGACCGTGTGCCTTTGTCCGCTGATGGGCTCTGGGAAATTTGAAGGATTTCCTCTGTGCTGCTTGGCTGCCCCAGACTGCTTTCAGTGACCCCACTGAGAAATCAGTACAGAACATCAGCTGTATTACAGAAAACTTTCTCTCTCCTTTCACAGGGGTTCAGAAATTCTTGAGGGAGACAGTGCGGAGCTGCAGAAGGGATGGGTTTGTGCAGACCATCCTGGGGAGACGGCGGTACCTGCCAGCTATCAAAGATCCAAATCCCTACAGCAAAGCTCATGTATGTTCAGTGCTGTGCCTTTTTTTTTTTAATTATTTTTTTAGTTTTATTTTTAAAATACCAGATTTCTTTGCATAGCCACATCTGCAGTTTTACAAGGTTTGTGAGCCATCTTAGTCATGACCTTCCACTTCTTGCTAAGTTCATTGTTCCCCCAGTCGTTCTCTGAAAAACAGCTTTTGTCATGGCCTGTTTGACGTAAGTCTTCTGTGACTGGGTGTGCAGCTGTCATCACTGTGCTAACCTCACTTCAGAACTCCCACGTTGGAGCTGGAGTGAGTAATTTATTGAAATCAATGGACATGATTTTAAAAAGCCTCCACAATGATATACTTTAACTCTTCAGGCTGAGTTGCTCCCACTCAGCAGTCTTTGTATGTTACATGCTGTCAGCGCTTGAACAAAAAAGGGCATTTAAGCCCTATATTTTTGGGTATTTGTTCCTTTTCTTATTTCCCCTGAAAGGAAAATTGCTTTAACTTCTTAGATAAATATTTACTTAGTACACACCTTTGCACTAGCATTAATTTTTTTTTCCAGGTCATTTTGGACACTTCTGCCATAGCGTCTACTTCAATAAGAGTAAATTGACTCCCTGGGGAGGTGTTTCTGTGGGGAGGAAGCATTATACTTCTCAGTAGGAAGCTGGATCAGGTTGTGTGGAATTAAAGACTAGAGTAGAAGAGGAGGAAGTGGGGGTGTTTGTACTCCAAATAGTTGACAGGGAAACAAGGAGGCTTTCAAAAAACTTTTGAGAATATTGGACAGTTTGATCTGAAAAATACTTCAGCAGGAAGCTTTGTAGATGCATCTTCTGTTCAAATTTCATTTAGTCTTTAAAATCGTATTAAAGACCAGTTAATGAATTATCTTCACTTGCATTTCAGCATCCTAGTAATTCTTTGCACATGTTTCAGCTCTAAACAAAGAGAGAAGAAGCTTTGAATACAGTTTTCTTGTCTGAGGAGGGGACTAGTAGAGGAGTTGCTTGTGTTGAAAAAAAATGGTGGCCTGGTGTGTGTTTGCACAGCTGTAATGCTCTGGCAGTCAGGATTTAATGTGGCAGACCAGACTGTTGGTCCATGAGGTCCAGTTACTTGCCTTTGGTTGTCCATCCCTTACGGCTTTGAAGATAGGCAGAAGTGTCTTGTGGTGCTTGGATTAATGGAAATTTTTCCACTCCCTTTGAAACTGTTACCATTTATATATGCTTCTCCTTCTTGTGGACTGTGACTCTTGCGGGTTATTACCCTTGATATTCATTAATTTTAAATTTGTGGGATTTTCTCAGGCGCCTGCAGAAATTTTGTGTCGGAAGCTAGTCTGTAATGTGTCTTTCTTTCAGGGAGATAGAACACACTCTTTATTTGGAAGTTTTACTATGTGTATATTTGGCCATGTATTTGTTATTTTTAATTAAGTACACGTGCTGGATTTGATTTTTTGGGGGTGAGTTTTGATAACAGCTATCTCTGTTCAGGCAGAGCGACAGGCTGTGAATACAACTGTTCAGGGATCTGCTGCAGATATTGTCAAAACAGCCACTGTGAATATCCAGAGACGCCTGGAAGCTTTCTCCTCTGTGATCAAGTCCCATGGACATCTGGAGAGCTCCTTCCAGAGAGATAAGAGCGGTACAGTTGCCTCTTCTTTGCACACTGGAGCAAGATTTTCAGTGTTACTAATGTTAAAAAAAAAAAAAAAAAGCTTGAAAAAAAGCTAGTGCCTTTGGGCCTAGGGGTGGGAGATGTTTTATTTCCCAACAGTGGTAAGTCTGTGTTTAAGGGGCAAAAAAGTCGTAAGGAAGGAGGAAGAATGCTCAACAAACTAAAGCAAAGGTGACCAGAACAGACTCCAGTTACCTCAGAGCAGATCTTGCGAAGGTTGGCAGTGAGAGTTCCTGTGTGGTGTGGTCTGTGATGCCGCCACAGAGTTGTTCAGAAGGAGGAACTGAGCAGACACTCTGGCTTCAGAGGCAGTGAAAAAATTACATGGGACAGCTTCTGGTTCCAAAACCACATTTTTTGGTTAGAATCAAGTCTGGAATTTGTTGGCTGGAATTTGATGTACAGAGACTCCATGAGAGTATTATACGAAGCACTTACTGGAATAAGTTTTTTCTGGCTGCAGGTAGCAAAGCTGTGCTGGGGTGCTCATTCCCAGAGGAATGCCACAAAGACTTTTTTTAGCATAATGTACATGGTGTTTTGTTCATCAAGCGTATTTTAGAAAGACAACTTAAGAGATGGAGAGCTATATTTCTTTGACAGTTCCTGTGCTTCAGTCGAAACATGAAGCTGTCTTAATATGAAGTGCCTGATTTGGAAATTAAATAATTATTTGCCAAACCTCTAAGAATGTGTCCGGGAGTTTATTTTGGAGAGACCAGAGTATTGAAGTGGCTATGAGTAGAAGGCGCATGCTTGGCAGAGCTTCATGCCCCTCCTAGGAGCAGAAGCTACTGACCTTTGGCCAGTGTAATTGTAGGGAGGTGAGTAGATACATTTGTGGCAGTTTTTCCCTACTGTGAGTGTTTAAAGAACTGGAAGGAATTCTTTTTCAGCAAGTTAGAAATGCCTGTGCTATCAGAGGAGCATCCTGCATCACGTGGCTGCTTTGACGTTGCTGCTTCAGTGTGAGGCTTGTGTGAGAACTGATGATGGCTTGAAACCCTTTCTGTGAACTGAAGTCCTCCTGTCAGCTAACCTGAGAAATAAATAACTTTTGAGTCTGTGTGTGTGAGGTTGTGTTTGTTTATTTTAAAACACCAACAGCTTTTACCATTGAAGGGTTTGTTTTATTTTTTGTCAGGGTAGGCTTACCAGGATCTTGGTTTTGTCAGCCGCTTACTTGTTTATTCAATAACTGCTCTTTTTCCTTTCTCTGTTTTACTCAGGAGCTACAGTTTCAGAAACTGCATTTTGCAGGAGGCTTACTGCTTTCTTAAACTAACCATTAAAATGTTTCTGGAAGAAAAGCAGAATCCTAATTCACTGCCAGAGAGAATGTTGTAAACCAGCTTCTGGTTAAACTTTGCACAATTTTGTTTAAAATTTACTTTTAAAACAGATGGTTCAGGAGACACAACTGTCTCTTGTTTCCATTCTGATTCATATCTTTATAATGTAAGGCTGAAATGTGTATATCTAAAATACTTTTCATTAACATTTTTTCCCTCAGTAGCTGTACAAATATTGATAGAATAGCAGTGATTTGTGGTTTTGTTTGTAGGCATGGGCTTTTTCATTTGAAAGTTCCTCACGTTCTTTCTCTCAGCATTGGGAATGTGCAAAGGTTTTTGATGCAAGAAACACGCTTTTGTATGATGGTACCTAACAAACCCTGCTCTTCACCTGTGTAGGAAGGCTGTCGAGGAGGAGGAACGCAGGGATGTTGCATCCCATCAGAGGAGGCTTCTTTATCCTCCAGCTGCACGATGAGCTCCTCTATGAAGTTGCAGAGGACGATGTCATCCAGGTACAGCCCTGCAGTTCCTCTTTCAGCTCTACTGTGTTACTGTATTTCAAACAAGCCTTCCTTCTGGGAGCTCACACTCTCTTCCCTGGATCCCCTCTCCCTGCATGCTGAAAGGTCTGTGAAAACAAAGTTCAACTGGATGAAAAAAAACATGTTTGCATGCTTGATCCCTTGATTTCAGACTCAAGCCATCCTCATGGCTGAAGTTCATTTTCAGCTTGTGCTTTGTTGCTTGTAACAGCAGTTCCTGCAACTTCTCTGTGAGGCTTGATGAGTGAAGTGGCTTAGTATTGCTGACAGGTGTAGGGGGGAATGTTTCCTCATCTGGAGGTATTTTTGCCTCCCTGGTTATGCTCTGGTGCCTAAGTCAGAACATGTATTATTGCAGCTGTGGTTTGTACTCGGTGCAGGGAAAGAGGATTCTATCCTTTTGGTATTTGTTTCCTCATTCCCTACCTACTTGTCTTCCTGCTAGGAGCACTGTGGTGCTGGTTGGCAGCATGGCAGGTACGAGGAATGGGCTCTGTGGTTTTAAAGTGCCCTTTGTGTGTGTGTGTGTGCCTTGTGTGCCTGGGCACAGCACTGTCTGTGTGACAGCTCTCGGGGGCAGGTGTTTGAGCTGGGTGTTGGCAGCTCAGTGTTTCCCAAGTCCTGAGAACAAACCCAGGGGGACTCCCAGGCCATGCTTCCATACCTTGGGGATCCCTTTCTTCCACTTCTGCACAGGCACTTCGTTAATGACAAAAGGTCATCATCTCCTGATGGCAAGCAGTAACTCCTGGTCTGATGGAGCTTTCAGCACTGCTGACTGGCCTGAGCGTGCATGTATATATTAATAAATATGTATTAATAAAAATAGGAAGAATATAAGTGAGTCTATCTATTCATAATGTATGTATTAATTTAAATAAAAACAAAGGGGTTGATATTTTTGTCTTGAATCTCAGCTCAAGCTTTTTCTCATTTTGCCAGCTTTGCTCAGACATCTGCTGCTTCAATCCAGGCAGGCTGTTTTAGAGACAGAAAGGCTCCTCATATTCTTCCTGTAGAAGACTGGAATCCCCTGAGTATAGGCTTTAACATCTTTAGATGCTGACTCCAGTTTATCATGGTGTTCTCAGGAGAACTGAAGACAAGTGAATGGATTTGCTTATTATTTATTGTATTCTATTCTTTTCATGAACTACCTCAACTTCAAGAGCAATTATTACCAGCTTTTCGAACTCCCTTCAGATTTATTTCTCCATAGATTTTTCTGGGCAGTTGCTTAAACCAGCAGGTTTTCCTGTCTTCCCTGCACCACAGCTGCTGTCCCTGGTTCTGGGTGCAGCAGCTCTAATCTGATGTTCTTTGCTGGTGCTGTGTGCTGGACTTGTGACCATTCTCAGAGAATCTCTTTCTGTATGGTTCATGTTTCTTTTGATATGCTGGGCCCCAAACTTGATCAAGGCTGGAGTGGTTTGAATAGAGTGGAAAATTGATCTGTGTGTCATGCAAGCAATATTTTCTGTGTTCTAGAATTTCATTTCCTTGTTTTCTCACAGCAGTGTGCCTTGCTTAAGCCCTGTTCAGTTTTTAATCTCTGATAACCCCATTTTTTTCCTGCCCAGGCAGTTATTTTTCATCCTATTTTTGAACAGTACATTATTTCTGTCCTAATTCTCTACCCTGCTTCTTTCTACTCTATACTCATCTGTGCTGAATTACATCCTATTTCAAAGCAGTTTTCTAGGTTATCAAGATCATTTTGAAATGTAGTATGTAGGGGCATAGGGGTTTGGAAGACAAATCTTCCCCTAGTTCTTAATGCTGTTGTAAACTCTCGTGCTCTGATCTCCTCAAATCCCCTCCTCCTTTCCCCAGCAAAAACTATGGGGGAATTTCTACAGTGGGTACCTGTGAGGAGATTATGAAAACACATGGAAAGGTCAGAAAGCTTGAGTAGTTCCTCTGCTGACAGAGTGGCTCTAGCTGAGCTGAGGAATCACCATAATTTCAAAGCCTCTTTTCATTCTGCTGTGGAAAGGTTCGTGGGATGGGTGCGGATTGGAAGATTCATTCAAATAAACAATCCAGACAGGTTGGATTCTGCATGGGTCTTGGGGGAGGAAAGAGAGTACCTCTAGCCAGGGCAGGTTTTTACAGTCAGGAAAAAAAATCCATTCTCTTGTAATCCACATAGTTGCAGAAAGAAATAATTTCTGGTCTCCTAACTGTGTATTGAAGTGTTTTCCCAGGAATACTTTTGGAGGGCAGAGAACAGTTACCTCATCTGTTTACTAGAGGGCAGGAGTTGCCTTGACTAAATACTGAGAGGGAACCTGGGCAGTATTTGTGGCACCCACATGCTTTCCCGGAGGTTTATAATTTGTGTTTCACAAAGTGCTTTTCATGCTGGCACAACACGGAGGAGCCACCGTTCTTTGCTTCTGGCAAATTTGTTTTGTGTCTTGCTTTCAGTACATTGAAGTTTTCAGAACAGACTCCATGAAACACGTAAGAGCTATGCAGCTGAGTGAAAGGTGAGACTCTGCAGGACTCTCCAGTGTTTAATAGAAAGTTAATCTTGGCTTCTTTTCTAAGTAGTCTTAAACACTGCAGAACCAGTCACAGCTCTGTGCTACATAAAATCTCACTGGCTTTATACAGTTTCCCCATTCATAAACACTAATCAGGATTTGGCTGCATTCCCATCAGTGGTAAGTCAGTGCAAATAAATGCAGGAGAGGATTCCAGGTGTCTGGCTGCCCCAACTATTGACAGAAGCCGAGAGCATTGAAGCTGTGTGTGTGTCTGATGCCTGATGTTTTCTCTTAGGTCGCTCAGATCGTGAAGCACGAGATGGAAAATGCCATCAAACTCTCAGTGAAACTGAATGTTAAAGTGAAAATTGGCCCCAGCTGGGGAGACCTGCGGGACCTGGAGCTGTGACAATGCTGTGTGGCTCTCCCATGCCTGGGGAGGCAGAAGGCACCATGGACTGGGCAGGGCGAGGGCCTGTGATCACCTGCTGGCGGTGTGATCCTCCTGTGCTGTGTCCCTCCTGGCAGGGTAACAAGCTGCCTTCTGAAACATGTGGTTGAAGCTGGTATGAATTCACCAAGCCAAACCTTCCAGAGCTCAGTCAGAGCACTGAAGTGTGTTTACAAAACTGTGAAATTAGTAATTGTTAAAAGAAGGGTATTTCAATGAATTTTGTTAAAGTGTGCTTGATCTTGTACAAACCTCCAAAGCCTAATGAATTTATTACGTATGAAATGAGCCGGATGACTTTATTAAAACAAGGCACAAAGATAATTTGGCAGTTCTTGTGTGTAATTGTCTAGGGCAAAAATAGTCACTGTGATTGCACTTGATGTAGAATTTTGCAGGCCTCTGCCAGGATTATCTTGTACTTGGTTCTGCTGATGACCCTCAGGTGCTGAAGTGGCTTTACAGCTGGTTGGATTTCTCACTGAGCAGCTGTGCAGCGTGGAACCTGTGCTTGGTTGGCCTCTGACTTTTAAGAAAGCATTTTGGTGACTGACTACCGTAATTCATCCTACTGCTGCCTTGCAAACTGGCCTCAAGAGGGATATTGTTTGGAGTCTCTTCGAGTAAATACAAAATCACCAGCAGAAACATTTTAAAGAAAGAAGCTCAATGAATTGGTTAAAAACTTAATGGCAATGCATATTTTTGTGAAGAAGAAAACCAGCTCAATCTGGCCAGCTGATGTGGCAGCCGTGCTGGTGTTTGAGAGGAGTCATTACACTGTGGTGGGGGACCCGTGGCTCTTCATTCAGAGACCATTCTCCTAAGGAAGCCTTGCACCTGCCTGTTGGCAGCCCCACTAAAACCTGCTCAGATTTCCCCCACTCTTTGCCTCAGTGTCTTTGGCTCTGACCCTATGATCAGGCAGCAAGTTTTCCTGGGAGTTTGGGCTTGTCAAACTGAGCTGGGATCAGATCCTTCAAAAGAAGGGGCAAGGAAGGAGCTTGCAGGGAACTAATCTGCCACTATTTGGCATTACTCTCCCCACTAACGCCTTCTGGTCTGGCTAAATCTCACATCACATGTTTTCATTTCCCTTCCAGACAGTTGTGATGGTTACACAGGTTCAGCTGCTTTTGTTAACTTCACACAATGCCTGACCTTGAATTCTGTCATTTTCATCTAGCCCTTGTGTGTTACCAGAAAGGGAGGACGAGTGCCCCCTGTCATCTTCCTTATGCCTCTAATTGTTGTATCATGTCTTTTTTCTGCAGTTCTTCCCTAACGTAATCAATCTCCATCTTTCCATTCTTGCCTCCTGTGTGAAGTTTTCAAGCCCCTAATTATTCTTTCCTTTCTGAACTTCTGCTGGCTCCTTTTTAAGCAGTGTACTTTTGAAGTTGCTTTTTCAGCCTGATCTGAGAGGATGCACGCTTGGCTTTCAGCAGCCTGAGAGGGGGCTCGAGCTTGTTAACTTCAAATGCGGTGCTTTTGGCAGGGCCATTATCCCGGCATCAGAAGTCCCTGGAACCGGGGTCTGGAGAACACAGGGAGTTTTCAAGGATGGTAATGAGGCCTCCTTACCAAAGGCTGCATCCCAGACTCTGATCCACCACCTGCCTGTTGTGCAGCAAAACGGACACGTGGTCCTGAGCCAGAGCCCCGGGTGGGGCTGCCTTGACTGCCCTGCTCAGCACCGTCTTGGCCTTCTTTCCCGTTCTGTGTTCCACCTTACATTGAGATTTTTTTGTTTTCTTCCTGCTTGCTCTATGCCGTGGCTTTCTACGACATCTGTCACCTGATGGCTGAACTCTTTATCCACAGCATTGGGTTTTTTCTTCATTTATTAAAGCTTTTGTTGTTAACAGATCCGAGCCATGGCACCCTGGTGCCTGACCATTTGTGTGCTCTGCCTGTGAAGATGCTGGCTTGGACTCACTATCAGCTCACATGGCCTGGTGATTTCCTGTCCCTGGGTGTCCTGTGGTGACACACCTGTGCCGCATTTCAGGCCTTACTGGGGCTGCTGTCATTTGGGCTGCTTGTTCCTTGGCACATTACAGCATTTCCCTCCCACACGCTGCCTTCAGAATTTCCAAAGGATGGATCTCACCCGTACTTCTCAGCAAGCTCTCTAGAAGGGGGTGATGCTAATCAGTAAGGGGATTAACATGTACCCAAACTTATTTTGACTAACAAACTCGATGGGTTCATTTTAATTAAGCAGTAATTGGGAGCAAATGAGAAGATAAGAGGTGGCCACTGTGGCGTTTGAGTTACTAGCACTGGCTCTGAGCTGTTGGCTGATTGCTGCTATTGACATTCCTCAGTTCTGATTAGACTTTAACTCTTAGTGAGACTGAGCAGAAGAGGGCTTAGGTCAGGTAAACAGAGGCACTGGCCAGAAGTGCAGAAAAGGGTATGTGTTGCTTTCTGAAGGTGGTAGAAGGAGCCTGGCTACTCACATCACTTACCAATTTTTGCCTGTGGGCTCCTTTTCCCCCACCTCTGATGGGCTGAGGCCTGTGTTTAGTTGGAAATTGGGCTTTTTATTAATTCAGGACCTGCTAACCAGAGTGCAGGTTAGTCTTGGTCTCCATGTAGTCAGGGTGGGGTGCATCTGGTAGTGTTTGCTCTGTTTCTCAGCTTGTTTGTGTGTGTCTCTCTCTTCACAGCCCATTCCAGCCTCCTGGCTGGCACAGCCCGGGACAAGGACAGATGAACACTGCAGAAGGAGTAGGAGTTCTGTTTGTTGGAACTGCTGGCAGCCTTGTCCCTTGGTGCACACAGAATTGCTGCTGCAGCCTAGCACGTGCCCTGCACTGCCCTTGCCCGGCTCCTGCACCAGCAGGGGTGTGTCTGCCTGCCAAAAGAAATCCGGTTGGGATGCAGTCCTGGCAAACAGCTGTGGTCACTGGGAGTGCCTTGTGTTCACATGATGGGAACCTGCAGGACCCAGCTCCTCACAGGGAGAGCCCATCCCCCAGGGCTGCTCAGCAGCTCTGGTCTGGTTGGTTCCCCTCTGCTTTCTGCTCAAAGTGACTCAAATTTGCATTCAGCTGGCTGCTGGTATGGGGCAGAACTTGCCCAGCCTTGGTAGCAGGAACTCACACCTTTGGTGTTTGCTGCAGTCTCTGGGTGCTTTTCCTCACATGCAGACCACAAGCTTGTTTTGCCTGGGTCTTTCTGCTGCAGCTTCCCTTTTCTCCCTTGCTACTGGAAGTGCTGACAGGCAGGTGACAAATAGTGCCACCGGTAATCTGATCTGGTTTGGTCCTTCTGCCTTTCTCCCATGCTGCTTGCATTCCATCAGGAGAGTTGTACATAGCTGACAAGAGGGAGCTGGGAGCTCAGCACCTTTGGCTGGCATTTTAAGCTTCTCCTGGCAGAGCAATTCAGACGTGATGTTGGGAAGTGCCCGTACCAGAGCTCACTCCTGCCCTTCTGAGAGGTCAGCCTGTGGGAGTGACAGGAACGGGGCTCTTGGTTGGCTGGGAACCCCGGGTCCAAAGCTGGTAACATTCCCAGGGGCTGGTATGAGCTCCACCGTGAGCTCCCTGCGATGGAGCATGGGAACAGCAGCTGGGGCATGAGTTCTGTCCTGGCAGGAGCTGCTGGAGGAAGGGAGGTGACCATCCCCACCCCAGCAACAACCAGGACTGCAATTTTTGTATTCCTGAATGAGTAGTGTAAACTCCAACGAAAGGCTTTACACAAACCATGCACCTTTGAAATACTATAAAGAATCGAGGAGTAGAAGTTGGAAAAAAAGAGATTACACCAACTAGTATCAATTCTTTCCTTTATTTTCTTTCCCTCTGTGGTTTTTTTTTTGGTTTTTTTTTGGTTGTTAGTGGGGGCTCGAAACAGCCTCACTTTAAGATGCCTTATTTTTGTGGTGCTGATTTAGGATACCTGTGGAAACAGGACATGGTTAGCACAGGAGCGTGTGGTTCACGCCAGATCAGCCTTCCTTCTGAGAGACAGGTAATGACTTGTTAACAAACCACACACATACTCAGTCCACATTTCCTTGACACTGAATCTGAATATTTGTTGCTATTTAAAAAAGTACAATGTTTGATTTGTTGATTTAATCACAAAACAAAACACATGAATGGAAACACTCATTTACATGACTATTGCTTATACACCTAAGAGGAAGAGTTGACTACGAATGGCCACAGGCAGTTCCTTCATGAGAGAGAGTGTGCTCTTACCAGACCCTTCCAAGGCAAAAGAACATTCAACATTCATGCTGTGCTTGAATGCACCTCTGGGCTATGGGAAAGGATGGATGGGGTAGGGCCATCCATCTGAGGGGCATACAACACACAGAGTTTATATGTGAAGGAGGCCTGAGGTTGGATGCAGCTCTCAGGCTCCAGTGGTTTCTACTGGAAAAGAGAAAAGGTTTCCATGCCCACCTGCATTACAATGCCCACGCTGTGGTGTGAAAGGGATTCTGGAACAGGACTATAAACTGCTTTAGAGGAGGGTTTATGTGATAATTTTATACAATACATGTAGTAAATAGAGTATTTTTGTTACACATTTTTGTAACAATCCTGGTACTGTGGGGAATGACTAATTGATGTAGATAGTTGAACTGCAGAACTGCAAAAAACCTTAAAACCTCCCCCCAGGTAATAACGGAAAACAAAACCTGATTCTCAAAATTTCAATTGTCATGTCTTTTAATTCAAGATTTGCAACTGAAGTTAAAGCTCTAGGAATGGATTTAATTTTTTTTTATTAATAAATAAAGTAGCTTGTACTTCATTGAAGACTTGCCAACTCTGCAGACTTATAAATAATCTAATTTAATGCATTTTCTCTGTCTATCTACAGCACTAGACATAAGATTACAAACATCTGGTCAAACCCAAAGGTGTGTGTGCTGTTGGAAGTTCTGTGTATCTGGTTTTGGATGTGATTATGACAGAGCTCCCGGAGAGAAGAATGTGAGGGAACAAGGCATCTAAATGAACAAAGCATTTTAAACTGAACCAATATTTCCAGCCAATCTGGCCTGGTGTAGCTGAGGATGGCGAGGCTGAAGATACATCTGAGCTTAGCATTTTGCTTGAGGTGGTGCTGTCTGAGTGGGAAAGGTGAAAGCACAGAAAGATTTCAACATCCAGTGACAGCCAATGTCCTTGATTTTCCTCCAGCCAGTCCCAGTCCTACAGTCTTTCTCAGAGTCAGATGCTCCTTGCTGGGAATGCTGCAGCTTCATGCCTGTCACTGACAGCCTTGGAGCAGCATTCAGGGCAAGCCTTGCAAAAAATCCCACACTCCCCCTCATTTCACAATAAATCACCCAGGCAAGAGTTTTTCCTCCCTCATTGAACTTTTTAAGTGATGGGTTTTTTTCCACATACATGGTAAATCTTGATAGAAAGCATTTAACAGTGTGCACTAACAAACTTATACAACATATACATTACATATATATATTATATATATAGAATGTTCTATATACAAACATATACAACTTTTTAGATCTCTACAGACTACAAGAAAATTGATAATTATAGTCACAAGTGGTGAACTTAACAGAAATAGTAATTGGTAACTGTCTGGAAATATGTAAAATATGTAAGAGTGGAAAGCTGTGACCTAACGGGGAGTACTAGAGAAAAGTTGCTTAAAAGTTTAGTATTAAAAATTGTAATTTTGAGGGCTGCTAAATTCTCATTTCTCCGTTGCATAAAAATGCAAATGGAAATCTACTGGCAGGCTTTTTTTTACCCTGGTGTTAAACTAGAGACTGTTGGCAGCCAAAGTCAGTCGGGCCTTGTGTAAAAGACTTGTTGAGGACACTTTTCTCTCTCGGTGAGCTGCAGGGCTCGGCAGTTAAAAGTTGCTCTTAAATTTCCTTCAAAGTTCCCACGATTCCAGTCAGCCTGTGGGGCTGCTTCTGGCTGCCACACACCAGGGCAGAATGGAAAATAAGCTGGCTGCTGGACAGTCTGACTGCTGCCCCAAATGATTTTGCTGCCCAGAGACCAGTGGGTTTGGATTATAGGCCAGAGCACAGGCCCAGTGAATACAGGATTAAACTGAAGATCAAACTGCTATAATGTTCTCCTTTATTTCTCATTCTCGATGCCTGGTTAGAGCAGTGCTGCCTCACAGGCACAAATGGTCACTGCTGTGACCCAGCCACTGGAAGGAATTCCCCATCCCAGTTCCTACTGGCATCAGAGTGGCAAGTTTGGCATATCCTTACACACATGCACACAGAGAAATCCTCTTGGGGCATGGACAACTCCAATTCTTTAGCTCTCAGCAGAAACCCAGGCATTGCTCAGACTCTGACCTTTTTCCCCACAAGTTTCTACGATTCTGACAACATAGGGCAGTTTCTCCTGTGCCAGAGAAACTTGTGGAGCCTCATTCCCAGTTGAGCTAGACCTGTCAGGGCCATCATTTTGATTTTGCCTACAGCAAAATGTAAAAATCCTGTATTTCATGAAATTCTGTTGTGCTATAATGGGAATTTAAAACTTAACACCTCAAATCTCTTCCAACCCTTTAACTTGTGCAGTGGGCCAATTGTGAGGCCAGACTTCTGGATGGTACAACTTCCTGGCCTGTATTTTATCGAAGGTAAAGGAAGGAGATGGAAAAGACATCTTTGAGAGGGATCATCTGAACACTGTGACAATACAAACACCGGTGAAGTTAAGGTCTAGTTGGGAGTGGGATGGTGCCTATCTCCATCAGTGTCCATCAGGATTCCTTGAAGGGACAGAGGATGTTACCCTTCTTTAGCAGAAAATTTTAAAGGCTGCTTTTCCTCACTTCCTTTTTGCTAATTTGAAACTATGTCCAGGCACATGAAAACAAGCCTTCAGGGCCTTCTTTCCAAGCCAATCTTGGAAAAATTTCTAACCTAAGAGTTGACCTGTGTGGCAGTAAGTCTCTTGTAGGTTAAGGTGGAGCATTCTTATGGACAGGAAATAAATTCACCTTACTGTTCTCTTCTGTGGCTGCAGGCTGCAGAGTTCTCTGCAGCATTCACTGCAAAAAGCAAACAAGCCACTTTGAAGCAGAAGCAAATTACTTTTAGCAGTGTGAGCAGAGCACAAATTGCCACTCACCCCTGGTGTCACTTTATACATGTGTTATATATGTATGTTACCAATGGTTTTCCACGCTCCTCCCTGGCCCACTGTGTAGCGTTGCTGCTCTAATCTCTCCCTCTCTCTCTCTCTCTCTCTCTCTCACAGGTTTTGTTGGGGTTTCTGTGCAGGTCCGCTCTCGTAAGCTGAGCACTTGTGAGCAGTGTTTGACAGGATTGTGGTTTCCCATCTTGCCTTTCCTACCTTGAAGAAATGGTTTCCAAAGCTGGTTTTCTATTCCTGCTACTAGGAAATAAGGCAACCAAGTGATACAGACTCCATGGGGATGAAAAGTGCCAAGGCCCCCTTCAAGGACAACAGATGACTCTAGAGCACATTTTAAAAAGTAGAGATTAGGATCATGTGTCATGTGCTCTGAATTGCAAATAAACCATCTATGCACTGCCTTAATGAGCTTTTTAGATAGTGCCTGGCCAGCTACCTGCAAAATCTTTACATTTTGGGCATAGGATTTTCAATTTATTTATTTTTCTGTTAGGAGTTAAAGAGCACGGATTTTGAGCAATGTTTTTCAAGTGAAATAAATAGCAGATAAGAAAATGCAGCTCAACTCATTTTTATGTGGAGAACAGTAGCAAACATGCTTGAAATGTACTGGCTTTTTATAATGTCACTTTTAAAAAATAAAGATTTTTGTCATTTAAGGTGTTTTTTCTTTTTTTTTTTTTTTCTAAAAAAAAAAAAAATCCCTTTTTTTTTGGGCCAAAAATTCTTTCTTTTTTTTTTTTTTTCTAAAAAAAAAAAAAATCCCTTTTTTTTTGGGCCAAAAATTCTTTCTTTTTTTTTTTTTTTAAGATGGCAATTAGTCATGCAAAGTTTTGTAAGTGCATTAACATTCGAGTTTGTACAGAATATTTTTAACCAGACGCACTCCCCACAGTTCATACCTACAGCTTCTGAAAACCTACATGCCACAGTGATGGTTGAGTTCCTTTCAGGAAAAAATTGGCCACCCCATGAGCCAGCTGTTGGAAAGACCCTCATGATTCCAGCTTCCGTCTCACGGTCTGTAAAATTTCTCCTTGACGTCCACTGTGATGAATCCAATAATAGTAACAGGAAAACATCTTCTAGGAGAAAAAACTGTCTCTGGCCAGTGACTGGTAGATTTGGGAATAAAGGTTGCTTCCCCGAACAGTGTTCTTAATAAAGCCACAAGCAGCTTCTTTGAAAGTCTAAAACTGGTACCACTTTTTGTCCTTGTATTTGAGCATCACCTGCAGAGATGGGAAAAAAACCAAACAAATGGCAAAGACGTGACCTAGGCCCATTAACTGTCAAACTTCAGAGTTAATAAATAAAGAACAACACTAACAGTGTCAGCAGGTCTTGAGTCCACTGAGATCTCATATTTAATTTCATAGTTATTACATTAAGAAAGCGTTACCTGCTATTGCTGTTTTTTAGATTTTTCCTGAGGAGCTTTAACTACTTTTCTTCTTCAAAAATTAAAGGAACTTGCTTTCTATAGGAATAAAAAGACACTTATCTATGGAGCATAGTAGATATGCCCTGAATATATAAACTTGCATTTCAGGGCACGTTCTTTCTGCCTCACGCCTACAAAAGCCAATAAAAATGTAAAGGTCTTGTCCGGAGATGTGATGCACATTAAATGAAACACGTGCATTTTGGGAAGTATGCTTTGATGTTGTTTTATCGTCAAGAAAAATCACTTTAGTTTTCCCAGTCTTAACAGCGTGGGATGGAAAAGCTTTCCATTTCCAGCTCCAATCACAGAAGCTATTCCTATTCCTGGCAAGGCCTATTCTATCTAACTGCACCACAGGGCTGTACTAGTAATGTTCTCTTCCCAGTAAGATCTGTAAAGGTTCCTATACACACATCCACCTACCTGTTTTCTGCCCTACTGCATGGATGTGCTGCATTAAGTGGCTCGAAAAAACAAATCACAGCGAATTAGTGAGAAAGGCAAGACGAGAAGTGCCGTGTTCTAAATTCAGAGGCTAACAATGGATGCTCATTTCTGGAAACGTGAAAGGAAGGGGTGTGCAACGGCAGTTTGTTTTTGGCACTCCCATAGTCTGGGAGCAGGAAGAATGCCGTGCCAGTTGACGTGAGCACACCTCCAACACCATGGCTGGGTGAAGGGAGGGAAGGACACTTGGCTCTCCCAAAGGGAAGGGTTGGCAGTTCCCAGCTGCAGGGTGTGGGTGCCAGGGCTCCTACCTCGTGTGCATGTTTGGAAAACGCCTCTGCACTGGCCATCATGCTGGCAGTCCTTTCATCCAGCTCGCCCAGCTTCTGTCCCCTCTCGTCCAGGGCGATGCGTGCGCGAGTCAGGTCCCCAATGACCCCGCCCGCGGCTCCTCTCACGCCTTCAATCCCGCCTGATCCAGGGATGTGCTGGGCGAGGCTGCGAGAGGCTTTTCCTGCCGTGGCCTCGCCAACTGCAAAGGAGAAATGGACAGACAGGGATGAGCTCCTGGCCTGGCTCTGTCAGTGCTCCTCAGGCTCAAGCTGCAGCCTTGCAGCAGCGATGCCACGTGATGGGCACGGGGCACACGCCGAAGACTTTGCTCTGTCACCGTCACATCTGCAGTGCAGTCGTGTGCCCCACTCAGCTGATCAAAAGAAGCTGCCAAGGTGAAGGAATTATGGAATGGCAGACAGGGACCCTCCCCTTCCTCCATTCAGTCAACTTTCTCTTTTCATCAATCATCTACACCTTGTGTACTACTCCATTCCTATATGACAAGGGCAGGGGATCTCAAGAATGACTTTCTGCCAAAAAAAAACTCGAACAAGAAACTACTCACAAAGCTCCTCTCTGTCAAAAGCTTGTCCGCTTCCTCCAAAAAGTCCTTTGAGAAAGCCTCTGGTTTGGGCTTCTGGTGTTTCCACAGGAGTAAACAAATCCCCAAGCATGTCCTAGTAAAGCCAGAAAAAAGTCCATGTAAAAGATTCGGGAGGTGACAGCAGTTCTAGGTGTTTTCTTGATTTGCATTAACAAGCCACATGCACAGGATCTAATCAACTTAAAAGAGTCTGTTGTGTGAACAGTATGGTGTAGGTAATATTTGTGTATTCTGACAAATGCTTGGGCTAACTAGACTCACTCACGCTTTCAAAGGGACTTGGTTTGTCACTGCCCAGTCCCATGCTTGTTATCAGAGAAAAAAACCTGCAATTAATACAGAACGAAAATACCACTGATAAGGTCACATTTTGCTTTGAAACAGCAGAAGTGACACTGTAATTGAATAAACAACTTGTTGTGTATTATGTATTTTGCTTTAGTGATTACCCAGCCAGGCTGGGCAGTCATTCTGCTTTCTTTTCATAGCACACCTGAGCTCAGTGCTTGCCAGCAATTCAGAGTTTGGTGGTTTGTCATTTAGCTGATTTTTTTCTTCTTAACAAAATCCATTACCTTCCATACAACCTTCCCCCACCCCATCAGTGTGCCATCAGCAATGCTAAATGAGCACGTCTGCTGAAGGCACTGCTCTGGTGCCACATCTTGGAGCAGTCACCCCAGACAAATCTCAGGCTCGGATTTATTTGCAGCAGTATCAGGAAAAGCCAGTTCTCTGGAATAAAGCTGATGGGAAAAGTGGGCAGTCCCACACTTTAGTGTTTGAAACCAGTGGGGCTGTGTGCAGTGGGACCGGTTTCTGCCCTGTTGCTCAGCTCTGTGTTTGCTCAGCCAAGCCTCAGCAGGCACATACAGCTGCTGTGCTGCACAGAGCACTCGCTCCTGGGGGCTGAGTGCGAGGACAGCGCTGTGACTCACAGCCACTGCTCCTCTGCACAGTCACCTGCTCCGGGGAGAAGAATTACTGCAGCCCTTGGAGCCTAAGTGGGGCTCTCATGCAGCCCAGTTTTGTTTTCCCAGGTGGCAGGTGATACTGGGTCATCTGCTTTCCATACACACAGAATGACCACGCAAACCTTTTTTTGCGTAAAAGCCAAGACAAACACAGCCACAGTTCGGCAGCACAGAGAAGCAAGGGCTGTGTTTCCCTTTGCTTGGTAGTTGCACGATGCTGTTAAGGCTGGTAAAAAAAATTAAATCTAGCTTTTAACAGCTTCTTGCTGTAGATCCATAGTCTAAGACACATTGGTCAAACCTTTTCATTACTTTAAAATCGGCTCCTTGCAAAATAATCTCCTCTCTGGTGCACAAAAGCTGGTGTGCAACGCTCGCTCCTCACGGTGCCTTTTCAGACTTGAGACAGACAGTGCTGTGATGTGAGTTGAGCAGCTCAGCACATGTTATTCCCTAGGGCATAATGAGTGCTGGCAGGACCATTTCTTTTATACTTCCATTCTAGTTCACTGCTAATTATATAACCCAGAACTTATTCCCCCTCTTTCTTTTTTTTTCCGTTTTATTACTCATGTTTCTCCCTGTAACCTCTCACAATTCCTTCTCTTCAGTAAGACATTTTCATTTGCATTTTCATTGTAAAATAACCAAACCAAACCGGCCCGTATCTAACATTGGAAAGACTTCTTGCACAGGTGCAGGTGACAGTGCATGAAAAAGCCCAAAGAACAACAGAGCTGCTGACCTCTCTCTGTTGCTTTGGCATCATTCAGTCAGGGCAAGTGGAGAGGAACAGATCTGTCCTGCCCCTGCAGCACTGTCCTTATCAGTGCCAATTTATCCCCAATGAGTGAGGCCACATCCCTCCCACACACGGGCACCAGAGTGAGGTGGGAGCCCTACCTGCAGGTTGTCACACATCTCCTGGCTGTACGTCAGGCGCTGGATCTCTGTGGGAGAGCTCAGGTACAACGCCTGCCCCTCATTAGTGAAACAAAAGGTCCGTGCTATCCTCATGTCTGTGACAGGCAAATAGTTGATGTCCAGCAGCGGGCGAAGGCTGGGCAAGCTGAGGAGAAGCAGATTCCCAGGTTAGTCACCAGCTGCCACACATGGTACACCTGCTCTGTGCCTGCATTTTAAACCAGCACTTCAGTTCATGCTTTTCATAACTGCAACGGTTAAACTGCAGCTCCAAGCTGAAAAATTCTGCCATAAACACGCTGTCTTCCCATCATACTTTGTCTGCTTGCATGGAGGAGTTTCAGCTGCCTTGCCTCCATGGCCCTAAGGCTTCTGCTACTGTCTGGATATGGGATGTGCATGTGGCACGGTACAGCTTGTGCCACATGGCTGGGTAGCTTGCAAGGCCTGCATGGGCATCTGGAGGAAATGGCCTGGCAGGGCCCTGCTTCCACCCTGTGGACAAAGGCTCCAGCATCACCTTTGCTGCCCTCCAGCTTCCCGTGGTTTGCTGTTTTGGACAGTACTTTCTAAAATTTAAATGGCCTGGCCAGGGAAACAGTGGAGCAAGGTGAGGGTACAACTACAGGGTTACTGCAGTCAGCTCCCTGGGGGAGAGGACAAGGAAGGAAAAACCAAGTGCTCTGAACAGAAAATCTTCAGTAATGGCACAAGTGGGACTTGGTACTTCACACAGGATAAACAGTACCTGTTCTATGGCTGAGTTCTATACTTCTCTACACCTGACCCACCATAACTGAGCAAACTTATCAGGGCTTTCTTTTATCATAGTTAAAAATCACCAGCCATCAACTGTCACAGGAAGGGGACTATTAGAAAAAAAAAAAAAGAGCTTGCTTTGTTGTGCACCTGCCTGCCTTAACTCCCCACGTGGAGACAGCCCAAGGAACAGGTACGGCTGCATCAAGGCAGGGAATTAAACGCACCCACCAGGGAGTTAATGCAGAGCATCAGGCACTCTGGAGCAAACACAAGTGGAATACGACAGCACTGTGCCACCTCTTTGCTTAGTTTTGCCACAAGATTAGTTAGATAAGTACCTCAGTGTCATGATGTGCCCATTGGCACAAAAGCACGCCAGACAGACGCTGTTACAGAGGGTGACCACATCTGCTCGCAATAAAAAGGACGTTTCGGTGATGTTGTGCACATAAAGACATGTTTGGGAAGGCAATGAGAAGACTTTGGCTTGTTTTTCTGAACAAATGACTGCAAATTGATGATCACCCATATCCTGGGAGGAGGAAGGGGAATGCATGACAAGTTTCCTTTTCCTTGTTTTGTCACCGTCATCAGCACTGTGTGGATCCCTCCATACTTCGTAGGGCCGATGTGTCAATGTCCCCATGCAGTCCAGGCACGCGAAGGTCAGCACGGCTCCCTTCAGTGTCAGGACGGTGCCTGCAGAACAGAATTTCCTCTCACTGGCACTGGCACCACAGCCAGACTGGCTGTCAGCACAGCACAGCTGACACTCAGCTTTTGTAAACACAGCACACACATTAATCCAGCCAAGGTGACGAGGCTTGCTTGCTCGGTTCCTTCTGACCACGTGAGAAGGTGAACAAACAGCCTGCCACTACTGGAAAAGTCTCAGGCAGCTGATATCTATAATAATGGATATAATACATACTGTTGAAGATGGCCTGTTGTTTATGTCTACATTATACTAGTAGAATATTTATTCCCCAGCAGTAAAATTGCTCCAAGCCTGGTGACCTTCCAGCACTGTTTTTCTAAACAAACTGGGGGTGGGAAACCTCTGTTCCTGTGCATTCTCCATTTTTTTGTCCATTTTTTAAGCACATACTGCCTCTCCTCAGACCTGACCTCTCAGCCCTCTGTTCTCTCTGCTACACCATCTGTCACTCACTCAGCCAAGGATCTCTCCTGGTACAGCAACCTGCCAACATTTTTGTTTCCTTTCCTGAACTCCCTTCTGCTTCCCTGCAGCTTTCTGATACTAAGGCAGTCAAACTGTTCACAGAATCCCAGACAGAATTGTAAAGAGGACTGTAATTTCACAATATGAAGGAACTCTGCTAATTTCCCTATGCTCACAAGAAACATATAACTTTGCCTGTTTCACAAAGCAATCTTTGGAACTAACGCAATCAAAGTGTCTCAGTCCATGAAGTTGATGGTCTCTCATGAGCATCTTTACCCATGTGCCCTCCACTCAGTGAGTGACCACTGCTTGGTTTTTTGAGACATTTCTGCCCAAAAGGCCGTACAAAATCACACAGTTAGTGCCCCATTACCAAGACAGACAAAAAGCAGGAAAAGAGCTGCACTCTCACCACTTGGTGACACCATGACTGGCTCTGACTGCCGTAAGTCGTCACTAGCAGGCAGATTAAGGGAGAGGATTATGACCATTCCGAGGCCTGTTCCAACCCAGAGACAGGAGGAGACAGCAGAGTCGTTCTTCCGGGCAAAGGATTCCATGAAGTACAAAGCTGTGATGGCCTCCTTTGAGTCCCTGTCAATACTGGACACGCTGGAGCTTCGGGAACGGCTGAAGGAGTTTTCTCTATTTTCTGCACAAATAAATACAAGCAACAGGCATAAACTCGTGTTCCAGGAACAGGCACAAGCCTGCAGTAAATATAAACTCCCTGTAGAGTACAGAAAATAAAGTTTTCTTAACCTGAGCAAATATTCTGACACTAGCATGATACCAGCTTGCTGCCAGCGTATAAATAAGTGTGGAAAATGCTGTCAGACCTCATCAGTTAGATCTGCAATAGAAATAGCTGCCTATTATGGAGATTAGCATAGACTAATTAGAATTTACAACAGTCTTAGCTCAAAGGACTTGCTCTGAACAGCACAAAATAATTTTAGGCCCATATGTTACCAATGCATTTAGAATTAATCCATGTATCTCACTGCTGCAGGACATGAAGGGAAATGCCATTGCCAGCTTCACAGCACGTGTCCCCTGCTCTGCTCTTGTTGCCATCACCGGGACGTTCTAGCGCTGCGTTCACAGCCATGGTTTGTTGTGAAGATATTAACAACTGCTCTGGGGAAAAGACACCCATTGCTGAACTGAACCCAGGACCCAAAATGTCTCAGGGTACAAATCCACTCTGGCCTCCCAGGGGGTGAAGTGAGAAACCTGCTCTGTGCCCTTGGCAACAACTGCAGAGTGAGCTGGTGCTGCCCAAGCTTTAGCAGGCAGCATCAAGAGCCAGCTGGAGACAGAGCTGTGCTCTGCCCACTGCAAGTGCACAGGTACAGAGATTCTCTCTGAGCTTTTCAGAGAGAGGTAACAATGAACAGGCTAAGGATCTCTGCTTTGCTTTGCCTAGTGCCAGGCAGGAAGCACAAAGCTGTGTGAGGGAGCTTCTGGCATTAAGCAGGAACATTGCAGTCTATAAAGCTCAGTGGGCTGAAGAGTTACTGAAGAGTCACGGAGCCAGAGGGAAGATGGGAGCAGGGCTGGCTGCTGGCACAGCCTTTGCAAAACAACTTGTGCCAGTGCTGCTGTTTATCAACTTGTAGTCAAAAATGGGATCAGATCATTGGAAACACCCATGCTCTTTTGCAACAATAATGACTGGAGGTGGAGAAATAGTTGAAGGTACTGGATCTGAGATAAAGGTCTTGCTTCTGAGCCTATCATTATGAAGCAGATTTGTATCTGATAGGAAATTGTCCTGTGTATAGCTCAGAAGAGAGTCATCTCTTCAGAGCCAATAGAAGTGTCTAAAAAGAGGAATACTTTCTGCCATGGTTGAAGAATAAAATTAGAAACTGACTTTCTCACATACTCCAGCTTAAAACTGAGCAAATCCTCACACTGTATACATGGTTCCTGTGCCCCACCAGAGCAGCAGCTTTGCCAGTGAATCTCTTCCTCAGACAATAAACTGCAGAACTGTGTTCCCCTGCCCTGATGCCTCAGTGCAAAGTCATCCCTACACTGCAGCTCCCTGGGGAAGATGAGAGAACCAGGGCAAAGCACTGCTGGAACCACACCAACTGTTTCTGCATGTGCTACTGCCTTAAGTGTTGGCACACAGGGATGGGGCAGATTCTCCTGCTACTCTTTCACACTTGGGCCACCTTCTGTCCTTTGAAGGCTTCTGTAACTTGTCAAAGAAGAGTTTCACAGGACAGCTGTCCCTGGCACTTCAGTTCCACTCTCATGGAAAGTAGCTCATATCTACTCGAACTTCAGAGCACTGTCCTCGCCCCATTTCCACTTTCATGTAGGCACTGTTGTAGCTTTCTAGTTCTGTCTCGGCACTGCTCCATGTAGCTGCATAAACTAGGATTGTTGGCACATCTACAAACACAGCTGCTAATACCTTGAGAATTAGTGTCTCCCATAACCCCAGGCACTTTGTACTCCTCCTGCAGGGAACTAGTTGGCCCAGCTCCTTCCTAAGCACTGGCAGCTGCCAGGTAAAGAAAGGACGACAGCAATTTCAAGGCAGAGATCATCAGGGCTCCATATATATATATATATAGACACATTTTTTTTTTCTCCCTAAAGGGTACCTGATCTTTAATAAAATGCTATTATGTAATTAATCTTCTCTTTAACAGGTGTATTAATATCACAGTCACATAAGATTCAAATATGGTGGTGCTCAAGCTAAGAAAGATGTTGAAAGGACAAATGCAGTCAGTGTAGGCGACATACACAGAACTTAAAATATATGATGTGCCATTTGCATGTGTCATCAAAGCTTTCTCCCTCCCTAAATTAACAAGAAATGTTCCTCAGTCCTGTGCAGTACAGTTAACTAATACATCTCTGCAAAACTGACACTAACAGATATAATCTTTAGGACACTTTTGGGAACATACTGTGCCATTTTCTATTAAATACACTACTCAAACTAAAATTCTAAAGATCAGCAAGACATATGCCAAAACTTGATGTCATTAAACATATCTGAACGGCAAAGTTTGCAATTGCTATGTGACTTTATTGGCTAGCTCAAAAGCAAGGTAGAAATCTCCCCTCTTGCTAGATTTCAGGATAAAATTTAGTTAAATCTTGCTCCCTGGGACTCTTTTCTCAAAGAGATTCTGCCCCAAATTCTTAATCTAGAAAGCACTCCCATTGTATCCTGGAGAAACACAAAAGCACTTTCCTTAGGAAGTTTAAAAAACTTGCCAGATCCTTGCTAGCATGACTGCTATGTCTTTAAATGGCATCCTGTCTTCTCAAAATTGACCTGCCAGTCTGTTGCAGTCCTTAACCCAACCACCATATTCCAGGTTTTCTGTTGTATTTTCCTTTTCTCACTCTGCATGAGGGGTGTAAGCAAGAATGTCAGCTACAACATCTTTCTGCAGGAGTCTGAGCTAGGACCACTTCCTTGTGATGTAGGTCAAAGTTGATTTGGACTCCGTGCTTCAGCCAGGGGACAGGACATTCATCTGTGAAAAGCTCCTCAGAAGTTTCCATCTTCTCCTCCTCTAGAGAACATCTGCTGCATGGCACTGTCTCATAAATGTGCCCCTGCCTCTGGATTGCCTCCTGCTTTGAGGAAGCCCAGTATTCCCTTTTCTCTGAGAGGCACATATCCAACTCCCAGGATCCATCAGCTCCCACACAGACCCTCAGACCATGTCCTTTTTCCTCTTCCTCTCCCACACCTGGATTTCTTGATTCTTTTCCCCAATATAGGTCTCCAGGCTGTTTCTGCAGCTGGCAGCAGAGAGCACCATCAGAGGGATCCAGTGGCTCCTGAGAGCTAACTAGTGACTAATTTGGGAGATGCTGGGTTGGATGATGAACAGCTCTGAGCTTTATGACCTGCAGCCAGTGCATTTCAAAAAGCTGCATTCCATGGGCTAAGGCCACAACAAATAAACACCACTGCTGTCCTAACAGTAGCCCTGCCATCTGTACAGAGCAGAGACTGCAGAGATTTTTTTTTTTCTTTTAACTTCCTTTTCCTTAGCAGAAATAAAACCAGAATTGCCTCACTTTCCCACAGAATTTAAAAAAACCCCACATGTATGCCATGTTCAGGGGATTGTTCTGACTTATCTATTCTCAGCTTCAGCAAAAGCTTTGTAAGGGGAACACATCCTCATCTACTGTATCTTCCAGGAAATTATTACTGGGAATTTTATAAAACAGTGGAATTAGGACTAACACAGAAGCCTAAAGTGATTTTCTTTATGAAGTCAGGAATCAGGAGAATAGAAGTATCACTTGCTATGAGGAATGAAAAAACCCAAAACTACCCAGTGACAAAGATCAACATTTTCATTGCAAATATTTACATTCATTACTGTAGAGTTTTGCAATTGATTGTCAGTGTCTTGGATGCCATTTATAGGTCCTTTCCTGGTTTTAAAGTAATGAGTAATTGATCTGCTTATGAAATATATAAAAAAGTTGACCTTTTTGACATGGAAATCGATATATTCTGAAAAAAAAGAAAAGTTGAATGGTTTATATTCTCCTCACTTGGAGAACTCTAAAAGTTTTAATCCCAAACACCAAACCTAACAGAAGCCAATGGAACTATTTAAAACATTTCCCAGTTTGAGACCATCATCTTAAATTTTAAGACAAATCTGTCACTTTCAAAATCATGTAGTCAGGAAAGCATGCAAAGCTCTGAATGCCAGTGGAAATATACAGTAAAGGAATGATACTTCCAACATGAATTTGTGCACAGTAACATCACAAAGACACAGAGACCAAACCACGGTACTGATGGCAATGCTTCAGCAGCACAGAGGAGGAAAGGGCAGGACGTAACACACATTTAGGAACACTGCATGTTTGCTTGGCAATAAACCCAGCATTTTAATAGCACCACTCTCAAGCTGCATTCCACATAAAGCAATTCACTAGAAAGCAGCAGAAGTTGCCTTAAGCACAAATAATGTGCTAATAATCTGGAATTTTACTGTGAATGATTTCCTAGCAGATCAACTTAAGTAAGTTTCCCTAAAAAGATGCTGTGGATATGCAGCTTGCAGAGCATTCCAGCTATGGTGGCTGGGTCTGTGCTCTCATGGAGCTCACAGCTGTGGGATGCTTGACCCTCCCTGGAGAAACTTCTGAAAGGTATTGCCCTGAAGCTGCTACAATTAAGGCAGTGCAACCTGAAAGGCTTAATGGAATTCCCACTGATACAAGACTGATGGAAATGATGGCAAACAAAGGCTTGAAAGAGAAAACAGATTCAAGACAGCAGACCCGGACCTTTACTTTGATATTTCTAGAATATAGTAAAGTTCAGGCTTATGTTTTAGTTCAGCATGTTTTAAAAACAGAAGGGAACTGTCAGGGTAGAACTATTCTTTGTGTTGAAAAGGAAGTAAGAATGCTTTCTATAAAAATGCAAAAGATCTTTGCAGTAAGAATCTATCAGACTTCCATATTTAATTGCATGAATCACTTCCCTTGACTTACTCAAGAAAACTGTCTTCACATTAACATCACTAAGAGCTCAATTTGGACATAGTTTATAAGCTTGGACACATGTTTTTTAATCAAAGACATCTCTAGAACTTAAGCCCCAACCTAAACTATCCATTCTGCTGAAGCATCTTTCATAACACTGACAGTTCAGGAAAGAACAATTTGTATAACTTTCATAGGTGGAAGTACCCAAGGAAAAGATGGAGACAAAAGGCATCACGGAAGATGATGAAGCCATGGCACAGCAACATCTTTGCCTCCACACCTTTCTCACCTGGGCCACCCATGGTGCTGGGGACCTCAGCCTCCTCCCCAGGCTGCCACTGGGGTTAAAGTTCAGAGATCCGCAAAATCTGGACCTCCAGGGGCACTGGGAGTGGAAGAGGAAGGCCAAGGAAAGTGACCATGCCTGTAGCAAAACGCTTTGTGTTGATGTGAAGTGACGGCTAGCAAGGAAAAAATGCTAAATTTGAGTATGCAGTGCACAACCTACCCTTAAATTCAGCATGCCTAAAGTACAGTGTGAAATTAGCTTCACCCGGTATCAAATCATCATTTAAATTAAAACTGACTAGACATTCAGTGACTGTAAGAACAACAAAATTTAAAATTGTTTTAAAAACAAGGAAAATTTGCAGATTCTCATATGAAATCAAGATGATCCTGGCAGAACGTACCAGACAATGTACTCCAAGGAAAAACCAAACATGAACTGCATCTAGCACACCAGAGCTGGAATTCATGCACCAGCAGCTCACATGCATCTATGCAAGGCTCTTCTCCCATTTCTTCCCAGGCCTTTCCTAGCCATCAGACACGCTCTTTCACAGGGCACTTCACTTCTTCAACAACCTGCTCCCACTCCTTTTTCCAGGGACGTAGGGCATTGCAAGCTCTGCTGTGACCAGATTTAGGCAGACACACACTTGAGTTCCATTTAAACCTCTGAGAGAAACCAGTGGTTATCTCTGATGAAGATTATGACTCACTCTAAATGATGACAGCAACACTGGCTTTGTGCAGCCTAGTGACTGTAGAGCTCAGCAGAAAACTGGGGGCTGGGGTACAGATCAGCCTAAGTGGACTGACTCATCCATCCATCCATCCATCCATCCATCCATCCATCCCTGCCTCCTGCATTGGTGGCCTCGAGGTATAAAGAGGACCAGCATTCTTCATGTCTTCCCTGGAAGCTGAGCCCCTGATGGTTAGGACACTCAGCTCAGAGGTCAAGCCTCAGGTTTCTGGCCCTTCTGGTCCTACCTTTTATTTACTGTGGGCCTAATACAAAATGCTAATGTGTTCTGGGGAACTTGAACCCCACGGATACGATCTACAAACTGGGCTCCCTCTTGCCATAACAACCTACTCCTTGTGCCTGTCCCCTAGCAGATGTCCTGGCCGAGGGGCAGGCTCCAGCTGTTTGCTTGAGACATCCACTCTCAGAAGCACTCTCACACTTCATCCTACAGAAATGGATTGAGGTAAGGGGACTGAACTGTCCCCTTACTCCCAGCACCAGCTGCCATTATTTCTGGTGCATCTGTATCACAGCCAAACTGGCCTTTGACCCTTGCTCACCTTTAAAATATCTCCACATCTCCTTTCTAAAAGGAAGCAGAAGAGAGAAGGTTTTTATTTTACCTAAAGCAGTAAACAAGCACACAGACTCACCTCCATCATAACTGAAATAGACCTTAACACTATGGATAAGTCACTTCTGGAAACAATTATATTCTCCCAAGAATAAACTAAGGATCTTATAGTTCAGCGTTCAAACTGAACACTTTCAAAGGTATATGGAAACCTTACAGAAGATGCTAGAATATCCCTCCTTGGAATATCTGCTTTTTTTGCTGCCAAATGTTTTATTACAGCCACGCAGAATTTCCTGTTCAGAAATCTTTTGAGTTTACAGTGCCCATGAGATCAGAAGTGCTGTGACTTTCCTAAACATAGGAAAAAATAGTTTCAGCTTCCTAATAATTGATTTTTTTATTTGAATAAAGCTTTCTGCAGTAAGAAACACACTTTCTAGATATAGAACAAGTCTTCTGTGCAACATTTTTATCTGCTCCTCTGCACAGACAAGAAAAATGGTGACAAACTGAACAGTTAGTGGGGACTGTGGTTTACCATAGTGTCTCTGAGTTTTTTCCTGTTATACAAGTCTTGCCAATTAATTACACTGATGGCAAAGTAACTTCAAACGCTGTCAAAATGGAAATGATTCACAGGAAGAACCAACACCATAATCTCCTCCCTGAGAAATAAATACATAAAAAAATAAAGCAAAGGGCTTTTCCAACTGCTATGAAAGTCCAGCTGTGAAAATCCATGGCACTCAGGGGCCTCATAAAGTGTGGCCCCAGGACTGCTGTGCCATGCCCAGGGGATCAGGTAAAAATCAGTCTGGCTTGGCTACTTGGGCAAGGAAGTTTACCAGAAATGATCTGCTCCACAACACGGAGAGCACCGGCAAAGGAAATGCGCTGGAGAACATGAACTGTTCTGAAAACCTGCCAGAGAAGCAATAACCTCCTCAGAGAATTAATTTCTGCAGTTAACTACCCTTGTGATCAAAATGAATCCCCAACTGTCTTCCTTAAGTCAGGCTTCTGCCTTAGTAATTTATGTCCTGTCCTTCTCTCACGAGACACAGACAGCTGACTATTCCCTTCCTCTCTCCAGTACCCTGCCAAGCATTTGAATAATTTTGTGCTTTTTTCCCAATATTTTTCTGGATCAAGCAATCAGGTTCTTTTTCTGTTTCCCTGGAGGCCTAGGAAGCACTGCCTTAAAAACTACACCAACCATCTTCTAGGCCATCATTACTTACCTCACATCCACATGTGGGCTTCAGACCCAACAGACCCAAGAAAAAAAGGAGACAGTGATAAAAACAGAAACCTCCCTCTTCTACCCCCACCTTGCCACATGGGAAGGAAACCTCATGGTCACATTTACTCATCCAGTAAAAAAAATCCAATGTGTTATGGATACAGCACTGCTGGAGACAGCCTAACAGCATAGTCGTAACTAACAAACGTAAGGGAAAAATGATATAAATTTTATATAAGTTACACAGCAAACACTGCAATGCTCAGCGTGACACCACTGATGCCATGATGATTTTTTGCTTTTCTTTTATACCTCTTTTATACCCTCTTTTATATAGCTTTATATATTCCTTGTGCCTTTAGCTTATATAGTTAAGTTCGGTAACTCCCCTTAGACCTAGTATTTTGTTTAGAGACTAAACATTCTAAAAGCCCAAAGAAACCAAGGTCCTCTCCAGAACACATTCTGTAAATAAAGATAGGCCCATCCAGGGGGAGGGTCCCTTGGGTGGGGGGTCTCACCTGAGTCCCTCATTGGGGAATCTTCGATAGAGATGCTAATTTTTGCAGGGCATATAATTGTATACACATCACATCGGGGGTGGCCATTTTCCTTTGGTGGGGACATCAGGGTGCATTTCAACGGGCCTTTCAGCGCACCTAAGGATCTTTTAATAAATACTGAGGTAAAAACCCTTTTCCCTCCTAACTGTGTGCAGCTCTCTTAATTTTAAAACCAGGAAAAGGCATCACCACGTGAGTCCGCTTCCCCAGGCAATGGCCTTTTTTCTAAGATAACCACTCAGTATCATGTTTCAAGACCCCAACTCCACCACACTGGACTTACAAGAGCAAGTGTCAGCCCTCCTCTGTGGCTTCACACACATTTTAATACTGAGGAAGGTACAGATCAATCCAAAGACTTCGGAAACCTTGTTACAGAAACAACAGACTAAAGTAACGGGCTGACATACATACATAGAAAATTATGGTATAATTTGCTAAATATAAAAACAACCCAAAAGCCTCAAAAAACTCAGCACCAAAACCAAAATCCACCAGGTGAAAAAGTCTGGAAGTCTCAACCAGACTACTTAGAAGGCTTTTTTTTAATGGTAATTTTCACAAATACTTTTGATGAGTAAAAGAAGTTTAAATTACATAGTATATACTAAATACTGTGCATTTTCCAGAATAAATTGGACAAAATCATGCAAATGAGAAAACAACTTATCTCCGAACAACTGTAGTCATTTTATGGATACACAGACACAAAAGAAAAACTTCAAGTATAAAAGTATACTGGATCAGTTAAAATGGAATTGTGTTGTACTTGCCCTAGAATTTTGATAAGGTTATTAAAAATAATAACTAAATACTTGAGTGGTTCGTTTTGCCAGCTCACAGTGACATTTCAATTCAAGTGCTCTTTATCAAGTTTTAACTACATATAATCCAAAGAGTTAATCCAAAAGCTAAGTGCTGAAACGGAATTGCTTTAAAGGAAAACTAAAGCAAATTCAAAGACTTTGTTCTTAGCATTCCTAGAAAATTACAATGCACAGCAAAACCTTGCTAGGATTCCTTGTTCAGAGGCAGCTTTGTAGCACCAAGATGTAAATGGCCTTTCTAGAAAAAAGTAATTAGTCTGGACTAATTTAAAACTACATGATAGGGAATAAAAATAATAATCAAAAAGACAGTTTTCTATCACTGCTGCTGGAAGAAAATTAATTTCCAAACAAAGCATTTAAAAGGAAAAGCTCCACTGTGTTTTTACTTTTTTCCCACGATGTATGATGGACTCACATATGGACATATGTATGCAGAATTCCTGGATTTCTGCATGGATGCAGACAAAGAGAAAAAAATGGCAGAGTCGGCCAGCACAAGCCAGAGAGAAACGTTTGGAGAATGCAAAATGGGTTCAAAAAACAGTGTTTGAAAAAAAAAAACCCCAACCAATAACCAAGAAGTTCAAATCTGAGACTTCTCATAGTTATAACACACAAAGCAAGGAGAAATGTGTGCCAGCATGTGCATCTGTGCACACATCCATGTACCCACCAGCTACACAAGTACAACCACACTGAGCTCCCTCCCACAGCAATTTTATTTTTATTCTTTAATGGCACTGTTTTATTTAATTCAGTGTTTTCTTTAATCTGAAATTACAATTAAAAATTCAAACAAAACACATATTTTGTTTTCCTGTGCAGAAAAGAAGCAGATGTTTGGGGTCTATTCATCTACACTGCAATTCTTCATCAGATTGGGATCTCTGCAGGTTTAAAAACGATGATGTTGGCTCTTAAGCTGAGATGGACTATTTTGGGTCTGTGCCACAGTACAGAAAGCAAACCAGTTGAGCCACACATTTTTCCCAGGAAGCTAAACAAAAATTTAATCCCTATTTCAGTGTTTCTGTGAGGACCTGCAGAAAAAACTGGGTGCTAGTTAGAACCCAGAGCAGGAACAGACTGAAACACAAGCAGTGCAAATGGCTACAGCCCTCAAAGAAATCCACTAAGCTTGGAGAAAAAACACATTCCCATTCTCCAGAATGTTACTGTGGGTCAGAGTCTCTGTAAGGATTTTACTGGCTAAGAATAATTTGCATTCATGCATATTTTTCATTACTGTTGATATTTAAGAGCACAATGTTAACTTGATAATAAAAAATGTAGTTTATACTCTGTGCAAGAAAGCCTTATCAAAGAAATAAAATCGCTAACTCCTGAAATATCAAAATCTTCTTGTCAAAAGGGACTTGAAGTTTAGACTTTGGAAGCTCAGCAAAGGAATTTCTTGTATTTGTGGGTTTGTTTACAATGCCAATAAATTCTTTTATTATTTCAAGAAATACACTGCTTAGTCAAAAGTATGTGCAAACAAGACTGTTTAGAACCAATAATCATGAAATCATAGAGTGGTTTGGGCTGGAAGGAACCTTTACAGGTCATCTAGTTCCAACCCACCTGCAACAAACAGGGACAGCTTCCACTAGGTCAGGTTGCTCTGAGCCCTGTCCAATCTGACCTTGAATGTTTCCAGGGATGGGGCATCCACCACCTCTGTGGGCAACTCATTCCAGTGTTTCACCACCATCACCATAAAAAAAAAATCTCTTCCTTATAAATAATAATATGCTATTGAGAATTTGCAAGGTTCTAATTTCGTGCTAAAATGAGATAGAGAATACTGAGGAACTGCAGAGTACAGCCATGAGAGTAGCGCATTTATGAAAGCAGAAGATACTGAGACAACATGTAACATTTCAAAAAGCATCAAGGAGGATGACGAGGATACTGGGAAAACGCAGGTTTAGCCAGTAACAGTAATGATGCACCACTCCTCTGCCACTGCCATACCTGGCTTTTGAATTATTCTTCTATGAATGTGGAAGAAGTATCAGCACTGTATGAATCTGAGCAGTTTGCAATATTTCAACCAGCAGAAAACAAGACAACTATCCTCCCCCTCCCCTTCCCCCCCTCCATTTCCTTCCTGTGATTCATCATTGCAAAGACATTCTTCAAAAATGTTTGTCTATATCAGGAATCCTTCTGCAGAAGTAAAGAGGTGAGAGTCAGCAAAATCTTGACAATCAGCTCACTGGAAAGAAGTCAGAAGGATTTATTGTGTGAAAGTTTCTTGAAAATAGACTTGATGAAAATGCAGGAAATACACTTCCTATTGTACCAGAAGGTCAGATTTACATAAGATTTTGAAATCCAGTGTGAGGGGAGAAGATTAATTTATTATTCTAATACATATCTTATGATTACTTACCAAAATGTATTATCTTTTTAATCAAATCATATAGAAGAGGTTGTAAAGAGCAGGAACTGGAAGCATTATTAAAAAAAAAATCTCCAAGCATTGTCAGTGCCTTGGAGACAAGGCTTAAAAAAGGTAAGAACCACTTACCCCCACACAAAGGCTTTTTCTTTTTTTTTTTTTTTTAATGTATAAGAAGTCCTAAAGAGGACTGAGATAGCAAACTCTAATCAAAATTCTGCTCTGGTAGAATAATAAAATCCTTCCAAATTCCAACTTGGAACACTACCTTTCTAGAAAGGACATAAAATATGTATTGACTCACCTCATGAGAATATGAAAATAAAGGAAATAATTTCTTGGGAATACATCTATTGATTGTTGCAGCATATGCTCCTAAGTTGCCAATAAGTTCTTAGCAGAAAGGGGAATTTTTTCATTTTATTTTGGAACAGCTCAACCAGAAGGTTTTGATCAAAGCCAGTTTCACACTAGAGAGAGCATTCTTATTCTCAGCATATTCTTTCTCAAACCTTTTAACTTCTCTTCTTCCTTCTCCCCGACCCAGACTATGAATCTTTCAAGGACCATACCACCTTCCACCATATTCTTTATTAGAAAAACCTTTAGAAATACATCAAACCACTTGACAAAACAGTGTGTCTAGAAATTCAAGATACATGAAGGACAATGGAATGTCAGTCATTCCAGGCAGATCAGGCAGTGGAGCTAGAACTCAAAAGACTAATACCAGCAACTGAAAAATAATTTAGACAAGCTGAACAGAAGGCTTTGCTTTACTGAGAGAATACAGATAATCAGAAATTTATTTTAGTCAACAGACCTGCTGAAAGGTGACTTGTACACAAATCCACACACCCAAGGACAAACTCAAACTGTGCTCCATCACATCACGTTACATGCTGACATAAACAACTCTGGAGATTGTCTGGATCACTCTTGCAACAGTTGTTTCACTGACTTTACTGAAAGTTTTAAAACTATTTAAGTGATATTTTTAAATAGGAATTTTTTTAATGTCAGTTTAATTAACTTCTCAAGCCTGAAAGGAAGTTAGATGATTATCTCTAAAAGAGATACACTTTTATATTAAACTTGATAGGTATTACAAATAGTGATGAACGACATAAAGTGACTCTTTCATGATACAGGTGTGCAGAAAGCAACATCATGCCATCGAAAGTATCACTGTATTATCAAATATTTTGTACACAAGAGTCAGTGGGGCCTTAGGGGGCTGTGGGTCCTGCCTGCCAGTGACCCTATTTACTCTGGGAGGATGGGAGGGAAGAAGAAAAGAAGCATGAAAGTAGATCAGATAATCCTGTGGCCTTGGCAGGTACAAGTGGCACTGATATCGCAGCAGTATGTGCATACAAGAATTCCAGAAGGGTTTGGTACTACATAGGATGAAGATAAACAGACAGCAACAGAAACTACTGTGGCAGTGGCATATTTTCCATCAGGAGCCTTTATATGACAGTGTTACTTACCATGTTTGTGTGGTACATAAAGAGAGCTATATGAAAGGGTTATGTTAGGTTCATAATCATTAATGTGGAGGAAAAGATTTGCTATTTTGTGTCACCATAAAGATTAAAAAATCAAATCTTCTAGGCATTTGCCACTAATAACAAAACTATTTGCAACAATTTGCATTTAAAAATATAAAGGTAGACAATCTGAGTGATATAATTCCCCTTACTCTGTCTTCATTAGCAATTGTGGAAATCAGGGAGTGATGGTTCCAGCTGTAACCGTGATGCAGATACCTCTGCAGGTGGGCAGGTTAGGATACAAATGCTCCTCACAAAAAGAGCATTAGGGTCATGGTGTTGCTGATTGCCTATCATAGCTTAAAATATTAGTTAGTTCAGGCAATGACTGGGACAAAGATCCTGCTGAACTCATTCCCTTTCACACCTGGTGAGAAATTCACAAATACCTGGCAAAACTGTCATTGCCACCCACCTTCTGTGGTGACTGGGAGAGAAATCTCCATGCAGGCTGCAGACTGGGCTTTCCTGAAGGGGGGCCTGCCGGGCCCTCGGCGGTTTGCTCTCGACACATCCGCACTGGAAAGTCGTTTGCCTGAACTGCAGCTCTGCGATGTTGGGCTGGTACAGTGACCATTCACGTGATCTGGAAAGTGAATGCAACAAGTGCTAGGTAAAGTGTCAGCTCCCAAGATTCAGAATGGAGGAGAGATGTATGTTCTGATACTTGAGAATGGGTTATATCAAATCTTCTGAGAATAACTACTTATTTGTTTTACCAACGCATCACGTGTATGTAAAAAGTAACTCACCATATTTTTAAGGTACAGTTTGAAAAAAACCCAAGGGCCACAGAACTGGTACGTGTTCTTAGAGCTGCAGGTCCCACAGCATTTTGCTGACCTATGCACAGAGGCAAATACCAAGGTACTGCTGGTAACACTGTCATCCCTGATGTTGTGTCTCCTAAGAGATACCAAGTCAGTTTGAACGTTTTCTTTCCTTTTTGCTCTCATAAGAACTGCAAGTATAATTTACTACAGGATAGAATTCAGAGCTAGACATCTTCCCTGCCTGACTCAAAAGCTGCGTGAAACAGGCCACAATTCGAGATAATTACAAAAATAGCCATAATATTGCTAAGTATTTTATTCTTTATATACCACATAGATGTATTATACTTCTAAGGAAACTGACTGCTGAACAATTGATTTGTCTGCTATAGATCTATAGGCATGAGGCTAAGTCATTGGACTCCTGCTAGAGGCCATGGTCAATCAGCACAGCACATGTCACTGTCTAATGGGGTGGGAAACAAAACAAGTCTGCTTCAAACTCTTATTACATTAGTATGTTCTTTGTCAACAGGTCTTTAAACCACAACACCCACTGATCAGGGCTTGGATCAGAGTTCAGAATTGGACTGGACTGTAAAACATTCATGTGATGGGCACAGACAACATGACAAGAATTACTGAACGCAATTTTCCCTTCAAAATACGAAAGGATACACACCCAGGTATAACTGAATTATTTTTGGTCAGCAGGTTATTTTAAGTAAACAGCAGGTAATGAGCAAAACAAAAGTTCAGATTCATGCAAGCACGCTAAGTATATTATTCCAAACTGTAAAAGCTCAATACTATAGGTAGAGACAATCTTGGAGTTTCTGCCTTAATTTTAAATGTTGAGTCATTTATATCTGAAAATTATCCTAATCTTTAAGATTCTGTATTTAAGTATCATATTCAGTCAACTCTCTTTGATTTGTATTGTATTCAAGGAAAAGCTGAATGTTCCTGTACCAACATAGATTTATTTCTTAGTTACTATGCCATGATAGCACCACTGTACATTATGAAAAGCTATTTCTATATTCACTCTACATTCTGGTCCTATACTGAATACAATGTATAGTGTGGTACATGTAGTCTTCAAATGTGCAAGTCATGTCCTTTCCATGTGAAAACAGTTCATTCTTAATGAACAGAAGTGGAAAAAAATGTTCAGAACTATAGATTAAAAAGCAATTTAGTATCTGTACTGCATAACAAAATAGCTCTGTAGGAGACACAACTTCCATGACTCTTATCATTTTTCCCTAATACATGGGTATTAACTGAGCTAACAGCAGATATAAAACTGATGTGGATTACTCATTCCATTTTTAGTTAGGAAATTTTCCAAAATTTGCTGGAACAATTCACATATTTCAGCAGAAAGTCCTTTGAGATCGGGGGCTTTGTTCAAGGACACAGGCTGACTGTTCAACCTCAGCAACAGACACATCCTCATCCAGCTGCTTCCTTTCTTCAAAATTCAGTTTGTGTGAAGGTGTTTCAGCATATCTAATTATCTCCAGGGGGAATCCTAGGAAGTGGTGAGGAACATAACAGAGTGAAAAAAATCATATTCTATAGAAACATCAACAACATTCCTGAGTCCTCTCCCCTGAGCATTGTACAGAATGGCCACAATACATCCAAATCCCTGCTCACTATGCTACAATTTAACAGAAATGCTCCTATGTTTCTCTTAGTGTGCTGGCTTATCTCAGTTACCTTCAAAGGCTCACATGAAATAATCATTAGGATCTGGGCACCTAAATCCCTTTCACTGTTTTGACAATGCCTTTGTGAATAAGCAAAGCCAGTTCCTGGGAAGAAAAAAAAAAAATTCAGGCCTCATCCTAGAAGCTGTAGGGATATCCCTTCAAGTACTGTAGCTGGTGAAATGTTAGTGGGTGCTGTAACAATGAGCAGAACAGGGGTTTTAGTGATCAGCTACAAACTTGTTTGTATTGTAACACTGTTCTGTTCTGCTGATTAGATACAACATTTAAAAATGTATACAAGAAGCAATGCAGGTCTTCAAGCCCTAGGAAAAACACATGAATTGTACAAAGAGTAAGATAATTACAGCAAACATGACTGCAATCTTTCTTTGTGGAGAAACTGAAAAGAATCCAGCAGGTAAAGACCACTCAAATCTATGAGAAAATTCTATGTGTGTATTTAAAAATTAATTTCTCTCTTTTTAAAATGCTATAAGTTCTGTGACACAAAACATTTCTAAAGAAAGGTTATGTACTGTTTAAGAAAGGGTTCCTTACTGCATTGTCTGAAAAAAGATGAAGTGTGCAAGAAAAAAAAAGTACTACTTTTCTGCAGTGTACTTTCTAAGGGAGAATGAGAATACTCAAGCTCTCAGCCTCTGTCAGAATGACTGCAATGATTTACTATCCCTCTGAGGCCTGAGTCACTTGATTCTCCTTTGGCATGACAGATGTCTCCCAATCACCTCAAAGAACATGTACAGGAGGTTGTAAAAACAGGGCTTTTTTCCAGCTTTGTTTGATTTGTAAGGAAGAGCAACATTTTAACTTTTGTCCTTGCTGGATTACTGCTTTTGTCACATGGTCACTGGGGCTTTTCTCAGCTCAGAAATATTAATTGATATGGAGCATTAGTTGATATCAGGGACATTATTATTGGCATTAAGCAGCAATGCACAGATTGCTCTGTGCTATGGACACAACAGTGCAACAGCTCCTCACTCTCTCTTCTGGAGGAGGCAAAGAAGAGTTGCTGCTGAAGAAAATGCTGCACAAAATACCCCTTCTCTTTTCTCCCACTGCATTTGCCATCACCTCCTACCCCTTCCCATGAGTGCTGCTGTCCATGAGGTGAAGGGAATTAGCATTATCTTCTCCAGCACTCCTGGATCCCTTCAAGCCAGTACCACACTAATGCAATATATCTGGGCTTCAGGGTTTAGTGGAGCTTATCTTTGAAGCAGTCTCCAAACTGAGTAAGAGCCATCCCACTATGCCAGGGGAGCAGCCTTTTCTACTCCCTGTGGATAGTGAACTAAATGGCCAGGGCTCAGTTTGTAGCTATTCTGATCATTAATTTAAAGATTTAGGAGTCATGCAAGACACTGGAAGTAATCATAGGCAATTACCCTTTAGTCCACTTACTACTGATTTAACTCTCTTGGTTTAAGAAAGCAGCAGTAAATTATTGTATATATGATGCATTAAAATATATAAAAGAAAAGTTCACGACATAAAATTCTGTAATGTTCTCCATGTGCTGCTTCTACAGTGCAGTTCATGGTTGTTTGGGCCCATGGAATTAAAAATGCTTACCCATATGAATCAAAAATGCTTTGTCTGTCCCTGTTACCAAACAGCAGCACCATTCAGTGCCATGTGCACCCCACAAACTGCTTTAAAAAAAGAAAGAGAACTGTGCTGGATGTAAGCCAAGAGCGTCACACAAAATACCAGTGGGATGATGAGATCAAGAGGAACTGAAGAAGTAACATTAGTTACTGTGAACTTGATAAAACTACTGAGACACGTGATGTGCAACACGACAGCAGCAAACCTGCAGGGCAGCCTCAAATTAAACCAAGTTTTTTTGAGGCACGTTGCACAGGGAGAATATTCTATATACACATGCCGATTTTAGTTCACACACAGTAACATGTATATGTCACACAACCTGCCTGATTACAAACATAGATCTTTTAAACTACTCGGTGAAAAAAAAAAAACAACCTCTGCAAAAAAGCAAAAGTAACCAAGTAAAAAGTACCAGTAAAAAGATGAACACTTGTTGCAACCAAACGTAGTGAAAGTGCCAGTAAGAAAGAAACACTCATTTGCAGTTGCTGCCTAGCAATTTTTTACACTAGACACAAAAAAATCAGAAAAGAATATAAGCAACCAATTCTTTCAGTTCTAACAAAGGGAAAAACTAGATGAAAACCTTCCTAGTAGTGATTTGAGAAAGGCTGTGACAAAGGAATATAAATATCCATAATTAGAAGCATTATAATATAATTTTAAGTTGTAAGGAAGAAATCAATAAAAGAAAAGACAAGAGAACCAGAGATATGTTTTGATACGGAGCAGAAAGAACCTGAAAAATAAGTCCCAGGGAATCTTCTCAACAATTGTTGAGGAATCCAATCTTCACTGTTAAAGTGAAGAAAAGTCCATCTGTTTCCACTGGGAGATTTTTGTGTATTACCAATAAATTAGATTTTGAGTAATAATTATGGTGGTGACTAACCTTTATTTTTACACAGCAAAGAGATGCACATTTGAATTAAGAAAAAAAAGAAATCTCAAAACTGTACAAATGGCCCCAAGAACAGTGTCAGGTTTGCAATGTAAACAACCAAAATTTACGTAATAGTGTGATCATTCATTAATGAGAACACAGACTGATACCATAAAATTTTAACAAATTCCTTAATATTCTTTAGAAAAAATCCCTTATAAAGTCAGGACCACAATCTTCTCTTGGTGCAGTTCTATCAGCCAGGCAGGAGAGAAGGTGTAAGCCCTGGCAGAAGAGGTTAACACAGATGCACTGCCAGCAAAAATGCACATTTCCCCTCATGTCTTCATCAATTTGAAGAGGAAGGAAGAGTTGCCCTAACAGCATGCTGGCAGAATTTTTCAGTCCACTCTATAATATGCTGTCATTGTAACATACTGCCTAGTGCCTGTGTAATATGATGGTATTCTTCCCATGGTAACAAAATCCTATCATACACTTGATACTAAAAATCACTATTTTTTTTTGAAAGCAGGGTGAGCAGATGTATTTGTCAGAGAAATAAAATACTGTGAAGTGGCTGAAAACGTTAAGTGCATTGTCAGATCACTGACAGATTCTCTTTTAAAACTATTATTTTTTCCTGAAATGATGAAAAATTAAAAGAAAATATGAAATAAACACTCTCCAAATGAAAAAAGTTGAGAATATATTATCATATGTTATAACACCACCTCTATGTTATCGTATCTGAAAAGCCCAAACCTGGCAATGCAAGCCTAAAAACAAATCTAGCTTTGCTCCCACACAATAGCGGGAAAATTTTGGACTACTTGGATCTAACTCTGCTCCTCAGATTCCTCTGCTGAATTTCTAGTGATCATATAAGGCCACACTACTGGACTGTCTCAAAAAGCACAGAGCACTCAGTGTGCCTCCACAGAATAATCCAACATGAATGGTTGCTATGCTTTGTGCAATAAACAGGAAACACCAGACAGAAAACTTGACTGAATTCTGAAACATAAGCATGAAACCTGATAAATCCTGAGCTGCACAGAAGGCAACACTGCAACATGCAAGCAAAGTGGATGGACCACAAGACCACCTAGATATTAACAACTTGTCCTGAGCACCCCTTAGTGTAGCATTGCACCTGCATTTTCACCATGGAAAAAAATGGCATTAATTCTCTGGTTTTAAAAATGAAAAGTTCTTCAAAGATGAAACACTTTTTCAATTTGAACATGACAAAAAATAAAGCATTACACATACGAGCTGGAGACTTTGTAAACAAAACCCCACCCTTCCATCTGAAATGAAGGAACAAAGAGTAAGAGAATTACTACAAATGTGTTTAACCAGATTCTTCCAGAGAATCCTTCCCAGATTTTTCCAAAAATCACTGTTTTTAAATAGAGTCAAGGATGTCTGAAATAATTGACCTAGCACAGCTCCATAGATACTAACACATAAATAATCTGCTTGCAAATACTCAATGGAAAAAGGCACAGATGTGGTCAAAAAGGCATTCAGTGTAATTAAGCTAACATATAATTTTTATGCAGCAATCAATGATAGAAAAATTTTTCCAAACTTGTTAACATTATGCATCGTAGACTTTTGACAGATTTCATACTAGGTTATTGTAATAAATAAACAAGCTAGTAATTATCATTCTTCTTTTAATGCTTGTAATAAATAAACAAGCTAGTTCATTCTTGGTTTAATGCTATAACACCAAATTTTAAAGTGGAAAACTTGTGGTTTAGAGTTCTTACTTATTTTTCTTTTCTTACGACTTCGATGTCAAAAGAATTATGCATGAAAAATCCATTTTCTAAATATTCTTCTGCTTTTCCACACAGGTCAGTTACTAAGATTTTGGATGTTGCTTTAAGTCCAACAGGGTGATAGAACCATCTGTCTCGTATTTGACTATTTGCCTGCAAATCAGAGCCTGTGTGAGAGCTCAGATCAGACCCAAGTTAATTACTACAGAGCACCTCTGGGTCCAGGCAGGTCTGGTAATCTGTGCAGACCCCCCAGGATTTGACTGCTGGGAAGAGTCACAACCTGAGAGGTGGGCAGAGGCCACAGAATGGAAGCCATGTGTGTGTTTGCAGTGCTTGAAAGGAGGGGGCCATGACTTACCTTTGAGGTCCTCAGTAAGGAACTCTTCTTGAGGTAAAACCAAAGAGCTTGGGAACAGTGAGTATCTGTTACACTGGAGCCTATCAGTTGCCTATCATTTTGTTATTACCAACTCTTAAATGTACCATGATCTTTACTGCTTGCTTTGTTTTTCCAGCTACCAAATTTCACTGCCTTTCCTTTGTGATGACATTCAATTGTATTATAACAGTTATAATCATTTTAGTTAGAATATTTTTTGTATAATTTAAGGCACTTACCTTTCCTTTTAACGACTTTTTTGTAAAATTCCCAAGTAAATCAGTTTGTTATTTTGTTGGCTTCTTCTTTTTTTTTTTTT